>JAVLUX010000049.1:14618577-15083577 GCA_032164185.1 Moxostoma hubbsi | reverse complement strand
TGGAAGCTACTATATTGTGGCTATGAAGATTTTAGGTCATTACTTATTGGCTGCTTGATAAAAGAAATCCTCTGAGGGAGAGAGAGAGGGAGAGACGCAGGGCTGACAGGCCCTTTTTTGTCTGTGTGTGTGAAAACGTCAGTTGAGATTTAAATTTCTGAACATTCCGCAATGTTAAGTCAATGGGAGTTTTTCCGAGTTTTGATCGTCATTTTTAGGAAAACCGTAAGTCCGATCAGTTAGAAAAGATATAGCACACTATTCGGGATTAGTCTGAAGGTCTGTGCCGAGTTTGGTGCATGTAGCTTAAAAGCTCTAGGAGGAGTTACATTTAGAAATTTAGTCTCAGAATAATAATAATAACTAGAATGTACATTTCCTGAAGAAAATGTGAGTGGTGCTTGCCGTGGCAAAACTCGTCAAATAGCATTTTCTAACTTGTTTCTAAGCACTAAAATAAAGGTCATAGAATGTTGCTAACACGTGTTTTTCATGATGGTAGCACGTTTTTAGAATGTTTTAGCACTTCGCTAGGTGAAGCTAGCATGTGTTAGCATGATACTAGCACGTTTTTAGCATGTTTTAGCACTTCGTTTGGCAATGCTAACATGTGTTAGCATGATGCTAGCACGTTTTTAACAAGTTTTAGCAATCCCCTAAGCAATGATAACATGCATTAGCATAATGCTAGCACGTTTTAACATGTTTTAGCACTTTGCTAGGTGAAGCTAGCATTTGTTAGCATGACACTAGCATGTTTTTAGCCTGTTTTAACACTTCGCTAGGCGATGCTAACATGTGTTTGCATGATGCTAGCACGTTTTAACATGTTTTAACAATCCCCTAATAAATGCTAACATGCATTAGCATAATGCTAGCACGTTTTACCATGTTTTAGCACTTCGCTACGTGAAGCTAGCATGTGTTAACATGATACTAGTACGTTTTTAGCCTGTTTTAGCACTTCGCTAGGCAATGCTAACATGTGTTAGCATGATGCTAGCACATTTTTAACATGTTGTAGCAATCCCCTAACCAATGCTAACATGCATTAGCATAATACTAGCACGTTTTTAGCATGTTTTAGCACTTCACTAGGCGATGCTAACATGTGTTAGCATGATGCTAGCACGTTTTTAACATGTTTTAACAATCCCCTAAGCAATGCTAACATGCATTAGCATAATGCTAGCACGTTTTAACATGTTTTAACATTTTGCTAGGCAATGCCAGCATGTGTTAGCATGATACTAGCACGTTTTTAGCATGTTTTAGCACTTCGCTAGGCGATGCTAACATGTGTTAGCATGATGCTAGCACGTTTTTAACATGTTTTAGCAATCCCCTAAGCAATGCTAACATGCATTAGCATAATGCTAACACGTTTTAACATGTTTTAACACTTTGCTAGGCAATGCCAGCATGTGTTAGCATGATGCTAGCACGTTTTTAGCATTTTTTAACACTTCGCTAGGCAATACTATCATGTGTTAGCATGTTTTTAGCACGTTTTTAGCATATTTTAGCACTTCGCTAGGTGATGCCAACATGTGTTAGCATGTTGCTAGCACGTTTTTAGCATGTTTTAGCACTTCGCTAGGTGATGCCAACATGTGTTAGCATGTTGCTAGCACATTTTTAGCATGTTTTAGGGTGTGGCTATGAAGATTTTTATTGACTGC
Source organism: Moxostoma hubbsi (assembly GCA_032164185.1). Lineage (NCBI taxonomy): Eukaryota > Metazoa > Chordata > Actinopteri > Cypriniformes > Catostomidae > Moxostoma > Moxostoma hubbsi. The sequence goes on along the minus strand of JAVLUX010000049.1, from coordinate 15,081,895 downwards.
TTGATAAAAGAAATCCTCTGAGGGAGACAGAGAGAGAGAGAGAGACGCAGGGCTGACAGGCCCTTTTTTGTCTGTGTGTGTGAAAAAGTCAGTTGGGATTTAAATTTCTGAACATTCCGCAATGTAAAGTCAATGGGACTTTTTTGGCCGCTTTTTCGTCCGCTGTTCGAACATCGTACACCCGATCGCTTAGAAAAGATATAGCACACCTCTCCTCAATGAGCCGCACGATTTGATGCCTCACTCAGGGGTCTGTGACAAAAGCTGCAGGAGGAGTAGCGCGCCAAACTTTGTGTGGAAAAATAATAATAATTATAACTAGAATGTACATTTCCTGAAGAAAATGTGAGTGGTGCTTGCCGTGGCAAAACTCGTCAAATAGCATTTTCTAACTTGTTTCTAAGCACTAAAATAAAGGTCATAGAATGTTGCTAACACGTGTTTTTCATGATGGTAGCACGTTTTTAGAATGTTTTAGCACTTCGCTAGGTGAAGCTAGCATGTGTTAGCATGATACTAGCACGTTTTTAGCATGTTTTAGCACTTCGTTTGGCAATGCTAACATGTGTTAGCATGATGCTAGCACGTTTTTAACAAGTTTTAGCAATCCCCTAAGCAATGATAACATGCATTAGCATAATGCTAGCACGTTTTAACATGTTTTAGCACTTTGCTAGGTGAAGCTAGCATTTGTTAGCATGACACTAGCATGTTTTTAGCCTGTTTTAACACTTCGCTAGGCGATGCTAACATGTGTTTGCATGATGCTAGCACGTTTTAACATGTTTTAACAATCCCCTAATAAATGCTAACATGCATTAGCATAATGCTAGCACGTTTTACCATGTTTTAGCACTTCGCTACGTGAAGCTAGCATGTGTTAACATGATACTAGTACGTTTTTAGCCTGTTTTAGCACTTCGCTAGGCAATGCTAACATGTGTTAGCATGATGCTAGCACATTTTTAACATGTTGTAGCAATCCCCTAACCAATGCTAACATGCATTAGCATAATACTAGCACGTTTTTAGCATGTTTTAGCACTTCACTAGGCGATGCTAACATGTGTTAGCATGATGCTAGCACGTTTTTAACATGTTTTAACAATCCCCTAAGCAATGCTAACATGCATTAGCATAATGCTAGCACGTTTTAACATGTTTTAACATTTTGCTAGGCAATGCCAGCATGTGTTAGCATGATACTAGCACGTTTTTAGCATGTTTTAGCACTTCGCTAGGCGATGCTAACATGTGTTAGCATGATGCTAGCACGTTTTTAACATGTTTTAGCAATCCCCTAAGCAATGCTAACATGCATTAGCATAATGCTAACACGTTTTAACATGTTTTAACACTTTGCTAGGCAATGCCAGCATGTGTTAGCATGATGCTAGCACGTTTTTAGCATTTTTTAACACTTCGCTAGGCAATACTATCATGTGTTAGCATGTTTTTAGCACGTTTTTAGCATATTTTAGCACTTCGCTAGGTGATGCCAACATGTGTTAGCATGTTGCTAGCACGTTTTTAGCATGTTTTAGCACTTCGCTAGGTGATGCCAACATGTGTTAGCATGTTGCTAGCACATTTTTAGCATGTTTTAGGGTGTGGCTATGAAGATTTTTATTGACTGCTTGATAAAAGAAATCCTCTGAGGGAGACAGAGAGAGAGAGAGAGACGCAGGGCTGACAGGCCCTTTTTTGTCTGTGTGTGTGAAAAAGTCAGTTGGGATTTAAATTTCTGAACATTCCGCAATGTAAAGTCAATGGGACTTTTTTGGCCGCTTTTTCGTCCGCTGTTCGAACATCGTACACCCGATCGCTTAGAAAAGATATAGCACACCTCTCCTCAATGAGCCGCACGATTTGATGCCTCACTCAGGGGTCTGTGACAAAAGCTGCAGGAGGAGTAGCGCGCCAAACTTTGTGTGGAAAAATAATAATAATTATAATAATAACTAGAATGTACATTTCCTGAAGAAAATGTGAGTGGTGCTTGCCGTGGCAAAATTCGTCAAATAGTATTTTCTAACTTGTTTCTAAACACTAAAATAAAGGTCATAGAATGTTGCTAACACATGTTTTTCATGATACTAGCATGTTGTTAGCATGTTTTAGCACTTTGTTTGGCAATGCTAACATGTGTTAGCATGATGCTAGCACATTTTTAACATGTTTTAGCAATCCCCTAAGCAATGCTAACATGCATTAGCATAATGCTAGCACGTTTCAACATGTTTCAGCACTTTGCTAGGCAATGCCAGCATGTGTTAGCATGATGTTAGCACGTTTTTAGCATGTTTTAGCACTTCGCTAGGCGATGCCAACATGTGTTAGCATGTTGCTAACATGTTTATAGCATGTTTTAGCACTTCGCTAGGTGATGCCAGCATATGTTAGCATGATGCTAGCACATTTTTAACAAGTTTTATCAATCCCCTAAGCAATGCTAACATGCATTAGCATAATGCTAGCACGTTTTAACATGTTTTAGCACTTCGCTAGGTGAAGCTAGCATGTGTTAGCATGATACTAGCACGTTTCTAACATGTTTTAGCACTTTGCTAGGCGATGCTAACATGTGTTAGCATGATGCTAGCACGTTTTTAACATGTTTTAGCAATCCCCTAAGCAATGCTAACATGCATTAGCATAATGCTAGCACATTTTAACATGTTTTAGCACTTTGGTAGGCAATGCCAGCATGTGTTAGCATGATTCTAGCACTTTTTTAGCATGTTTTAACACTTTGCTAGGCACTACTAGCATGTGTTAGCATGTTGTTAGCACGTTTTTAGCATGTTTTAGCACTTCGCTAGGCACTACTAACATGTGTTAGCATGATGCTAGCACATTTTTAACATGTTTTATCAATCCCCTAAGCAATGCTAACATGCATTAGCATAATACTAGCACGTTTTTAGCATGTTTTAGCACTTCGCTAGGCGACGCTAACATGTATTAGCATGATGCTAGCACATTTTTAACATGTTTTATCAATCCCCTAAGCAATGCTAACATGCATTAGCATAATACTAGCACGTTTTTAGCATGTTTTAGCACTTCGCTAGGCGACGCTAACATGTGTTAGCATGATGCTAGCACATTTTTAACATGTTTTAGCAATCCCCTAAGCAATGCTAACATGAATTAGCATAATGCAGCACGTTTTTAGCATGTTTTAGCACTTCGCTAGGCGATGCCAGCATGTGTTAGCATGTATCTAGCACATTTTTAACATGTTTTATGTTGTGGCTATGAAGATTTTTATTGGCTGCTTGATAAAAGAAATCCTCTGAGGGAGAGAGAGAGAGAGACGCAGGGCTGACAGGCCCTTTTTTGTCTGTGTGTGTGAAAATGTCAGTTGGGATTTAAATTTCTGAACATTCCGCAATGTAAAGTCAATGGGATTTTTTTGGCCGCTTTTTCGTCCGCTGTTCGAACATCGTACACCCGATCGCTTAGAAAAGATATAGCACACCTCTCCTCAATGAGCCGCACGATTTGATGCCTCACTCAGGGGTCTGTGACAAAAGCTGCAGGAGGAGTAGCGCGCCAAACTTTGTGTGGAAAAATAATAATAATTATAATAATAATAATAAGTATGCAAGAGAACAATAGTGATGCTTTGCCTATGGCAAGCACCACTAATAATAAGTATGCAAGAGAACAATAGTGATGCTTTGCCTATGGCAAGCACCACTAATAATAATAATAAGTATGCAAGAGAACAATAGTGATGCTTTGCCTATGGCAAGCACCACTAATAATAATAAGTTTAAATAGGATTTCAGTAAGTTGGCTTTCTCAAGCCAACCTAACTAGATTAAAAAGTTTGAGTACAAACTTTAGGTTGGCTTGAGAAAGCCTAGCATAAAGTATGAAGTAGCTTTAAAAGTTTGAAGATTTAAGGTTTTTAGTTTGATGTAATTATTAGTAGTTTTCAATGTTCAAAGTTTAGAGATTATAAAACTATTCAGTCTATCAAATAGATTAGATAGATAGATAGATAGATAGATAGATAGATAGATAGATAGATAGATAGATACATAGATAGATAGATAGATAGATAGATATTGACCCTCAGATAGATAGATAGATAGATAGATAGATAGATAGATATAGATAGATAGATAGATAGAGTATGATTGATAGATAGATAGATAGATAGATAGATAGATAGATAGATAGATAGATAGATAGATATTGACCATCAGATAGATAGATAGATAGATAGATAGATAGATAGATATTGACCATCAGATAGATAGATAGATAGATAGATAGATAGATAGTTATTGACCCTCAGATAGATAGATAGATAGATAGATAGATAGATAGATAGATAGATAGTTATTGACCCTCAGATAGATAGATAGATAGTTATTGACCCTCAGATAGATAGATAGATAGATATTGACCCTCAGATAGATAGATAGATAGATAGATAGATAGATAGATAGTTATTGACCCTCAGATAGATAGATAGATAGATAGATAGATAGATAGATAGATAGATAGATAGATAGATAGATAGATAGATAGATAAATAGATATTGACCCTCAGATAGATAGATAGATATTGACCCTCAGATAGATAGATAGATAGATAGATAGTTATTGACCCTCAGATAGATAGATAGATAGATAGATAGATAGATAGATAGATAGATAGATAGATATTGATCCTTAGATAGATAGATAGATATTGACCCTCAGATAGATAGATAGATAGATAGATAGATAGATAGATAGTTATTGACCCTCAGATAGATAGATAGATAGATAGATAGATAGATAGATAGATAGATAGATATTGACCCTCAGATAGATAGATTGATAGATAGATAGATAGATAGATAGATAGATAGATATTGACCCTCAGATAGATAGATAGAGACCCTCAGATAGATAGATAGATAGATAGATAGATAGATAGATAGATAGATAGATAGATAGATAGATAGATAGATATTGACCCATAGATAGAGAGATAGATAGATAGATAGATAGATAGATAGATATTAACCCTCACATAGATAGATAGTTCGAAAGATAGATATAGATAGATTGATAAATAGACAGACAGACATACAGATAGATAGATAGATCCTTGCAACCCTGAGTCCCATGAACAAAACCAGAAGTCTTTATGTTGTTCTGGTGCAGAGATATGTAATTTGTTACTTGGTTGCTAGGGTAATCACATCTGGTTGCTAGGCAGTTACCAGAGTGATACATATCAAGGCTACTTTCCATCCTGAGTGAAATAAGTCAACCCGGAAGTCTCTCAGATTTTCTGTTGCAGAGATATGTGATTTGTTACTTGGTTGCTAGGGTAATCACATCTGGTTGCTAGGCAGTTACCAGAGTGATACATATCAAGGCTACTTTCCATCCTGAGTGAAATAAGTGAAACAGGAAGTCTCTACGATTTTCTAGTGCAGATATATGTGATTTGTTACTTGGTTGCTAGGGTAACCCCGTCTGGTTGCTAGGCAGTTACCAGAGTGATACATATCAAGGCTACTTTCCATCCTGAGTGAAATAAGTGAAACAGGAAGTCTCTACGATTTTCTAGTGCAGATATATGTGATTTGTTACTTGGTTGCTAGGGTAACCCCATCTGGTTGCTAGGCAGTTACCAAAGTGATACTCATAAAGCTCCTTGCAATCCGGTGTGAAATATGTCAACCCCTAAGTCTCTACGAAGTTCTGGTTCAAAGATATGTGATTTATTACTTGGTTGCTAGGGTAACCCTGTCTGGTTGCTATGCAGTTACCAGGGTGATAACTTGTCAAGCCTCCTTTCCATCCTGAGTGAATAAAGTCAACCCGCAAGTCTGTATGATTTTCTGGTGCTGAGATATGTGATTTGTTATTTGGTTGCTAGGGTAACCCTGTCTGGTTGCTATGCAGTTACCAGGGTGATACTTATCAAGCCTCCTTTCCATCCTGAGTGAATTAAGTCAACCCAGATGTCTCTACGATTTTCTGGTGCAGAAATATATGATTTGTTAGTTGGTTGCTAGGGTAACCCCATCTGGTTGCTAGGCAGTTACCAAGGTGATACTCATAAGGCTCCTTGCAATCCTGTGTGAAATATGTCAACCCCTAAGTCTCTACGATGTTCTGGTTCAAAGATATGTGATTTGTTACTTGGTTGCTAGGGTAACCACATCTGGTTGCTAGGCAGTTACCAGAGTGATACATATCAAGGCTACTTTCCATCCTGAGTGAAATAAGTCAACCCGGAAGTCTCTCTGATTTTCTGTTGCAGAGATATGTGATTTGTTACTTGGTTGCTAGGGTAATCACATCTGGTTGCTAGGCAGTTACCAGAGTGATACATATCAAGGCTACTTTCCATCCTGAGTGAAATAAGTGAAACAGGAAGTCTCTATGAATTTCTGGTGCAGAGATATGTGATTTGTTATTTGGTTGCTAGGGTAACCCCATCTGGTTGATAGGCAGTTACCAGGGTGATACTTATCAAGCCTCCTTTCCATACTGAGTGAATCAAGTCAACCTGGAAGCTACTATATTGTGGCTATGAAGATTTTAGGTCATTACTTATTGGCTGCTTGATAAAAGAAATCCTCTGAGGGAGAGAGAGAGGGAGAGACGCAGGGCTGACAGGCCCTTTTTTGTCTGTGTGTGTGAAAACGTCAGTTGAGATTTAAATTTCTGAACATTCCGCAATGTTAAGTCAATGGGAGTTTTTCCGAGTTTTGATCGTCATTTTTAGGAAAACCGTAAGTCCGATCAGTTAGAAAAGATATAGCACACTATTCGGGATTAGTCTGAAGGTCTGTGCCGAGTTTGGTGCATGTAGCTTAAAAGCTCTAGGAGGAGTTACATTTAGAAATTTAGTCTCAGAATAATAATAATAACTAGAATGTACATTTCCTGAAGAAAATGTGAGTGGTGCTTGCCGTGGCAAAACTCGTCAAATAGCATTTTCTAACTTGTTTCTAAGCACTAAAATAAAGGTCATAGAATGTTGCTAACACGTGTTTTTCATGATGGTAGCACGTTTTTAGAATGTTTTAGCACTTCGCTAGGTGAAGCTAGCATGTGTTAGCATGATACTAGCACGTTTTTAGCATGTTTTAGCACTTCGTTTGGCAATGCTAACATGTGTTAGCATGATGCTAGCACGTTTTTAACAAGTTTTAGCAATCCCCTAAGCAATGATAACATGCATTAGCATAATGCTAGCACGTTTTAACATGTTTTAGCACTTTGCTAGGTGAAGCTAGCATTTGTTAGCATGACACTAGCATGTTTTTAGCCTGTTTTAACACTTCGCTAGGCGATGCTAACATGTGTTTGCATGATGCTAGCACGTTTTAACATGTTTTAACAATCCCCTAATAAATGCTAACATGCATTAGCATAATGCTAGCACGTTTTACCATGTTTTAGCACTTCGCTACGTGAAGCTAGCATGTGTTAACATGATACTAGTACGTTTTTAGCCTGTTTTAGCACTTCGCTAGGCAATGCTAACATGTGTTAGCATGATGCTAGCACATTTTTAACATGTTGTAGCAATCCCCTAACCAATGCTAACATGCATTAGCATAATACTAGCACGTTTTTAGCATGTTTTAGCACTTCACTAGGCGATGCTAACATGTGTTAGCATGATGCTAGCACGTTTTTAACATGTTTTAACAATCCCCTAAGCAATGCTAACATGCATTAGCATAATGCTAGCACGTTTTAACATGTTTTAACATTTTGCTAGGCAATGCCAGCATGTGTTAGCATGATACTAGCACGTTTTTAGCATGTTTTAGCACTTCGCTAGGCGATGCTAACATGTGTTAGCATGATGCTAGCACGTTTTTAACATGTTTTAGCAATCCCCTAAGCAATGCTAACATGCATTAGCATAATGCTAACACGTTTTAACATGTTTTAACACTTTGCTAGGCAATGCCAGCATGTGTTAGCATGATGCTAGCACGTTTTTAGCATTTTTTAACACTTCGCTAGGCAATACTATCATGTGTTAGCATGTTTTTAGCACGTTTTTAGCATATTTTAGCACTTCGCTAGGTGATGCCAACATGTGTTAGCATGTTGCTAGCACGTTTTTAGCATGTTTTAGCACTTCGCTAGGTGATGCCAACATGTGTTAGCATGTTGCTAGCACATTTTTAGCATGTTTTAGGGTGTGGCTATGAAGATTTTTATTGACTGCTTGATAAAAGAAATCCTCTGAGGGAGACAGAGAGAGAGAGAGAGACGCAGGGCTGACAGGCCCTTTTTTGTCTGTGTGTGTGAAAAAGTCAGTTGGGATTTAAATTTCTGAACATTCCGCAATGTAAAGTCAATGGGACTTTTTTGGCCGCTTTTTCGTCCGCTGTTCGAACATCGTACACCCGATCGCTTAGAAAAGATATAGCACACCTCTCCTCAATGAGCCGCACGATTTGATGCCTCACTCAGGGGTCTGTGACAAAAGCTGCAGGAGGAGTAGCGCGCCAAACTTTGTGTGGAAAAATAATAATAATTATAATAATAATAATAAGTATGCAAGAGAACAATAGTGATGCTTTGCCTATGGCAAGCACCACTAATAATAATAAGTTTAAATAGGATTTCAGTAAGTTGGCTTTCTCAAGCCAACCTAATAACAAGAAATTCTGAAATGTCTTTATATTTTTCGACTCAGATTTCTATGCAGAACATATAACAAAACAATTAGTTTTTTTTGTGTAAAAAATGTTAAATAGAAGCATTTTCACTAATGATCTCTTTTGGACCGCACTGTATTTATAAATATTTCGATTTTATTTTTTTTTAGGACTCAAGACTTTCACATATACATATTCACACAATATATAGTTTTTACCATGATTTTGGAAGTGTATGCACAGTTGACACCGATGCCGGTTGTAAGCAGATTCATGATTTTGCCTGGTATCAGATCAGGCTCTGGCACCTTCCTGTAGTGTCTGTCTGCAATATACACCTGAACCACCGTCATTCTGTTCATGGTTAAAGTGCCCGTTTTATCAGAGCAGATTGCAGTGGCATTGCCCATCGTCTCACAAGCGTCCAGATGTCTCACTAGGTTGTTATCCTTCATCATTTTCTACATGGAATAACAAATGAGCAGAAAGATATATTTAAAATGCAAAATGATGAGAACATTTATTGATAGCCATGATGCAATCTATGTCAGAAATGTAATTTTTTTTCTATTCCGGGCTCAATACAAGTTCGACTAAATCTGCAGCATTTGTGGCATAGTGTTGATTACCATAAAAATGACCCAACCCTAACATTTTTCTTAAAAAAAAAATCTTTTTTTTTTTTTAAGGGTTTTAAGGCAGAAATGTTAAGCTTATTATTGTATAAAACTACTTACATTAATTATTCTGTTAAAACTCACTTATTATTTGACCTGATAAGTAGTTAAAATCGTCGTTTTAACAGTCAATTTAGGGTTTTAGGTGTTAGGTTACCGTGGTAACGAAGTTGTAAAATTGGCTATAACTTTACTCAGAAAAGGTTAGTAAGTGATTTTATCACACATAAATTATGTTAAACACATTTTGATTATGTCTTATGGCTGTACTTTTGATAGAGTGAATATTTTAACGTTTATAGACTGTCCCGATTCACTTCCATTGTAAGTGCCTCAGTGTAACCCAGATTTTACTTTTTTTAAAGAAAAGGAGAGAGAAGTCAAAATTAATTTTGGTGTTAATGAATATTATGTCACAAATGCTGTCGATTGATGTACTTATTTTCAATATTTGGGTCAGTTTTGTTACTTTATGTGGCATTTTTACCCAATTATATAGAATAGCTAGATTCATAGATTTAATTAAAAAAATTTAAACACAATCTGAGTCACAACAGTTCAGCAAGATCATTCCCATTAACACAGGATGCAGAAAAACAGCCCACATACTTTGACAGAATAGGCCAATGAGATGGTGACAGCGAGGGGTAGGCCCTCTGGCACGGCAACAACCAACACAGTGACACCGATTATGAAGAATTTAACAAAGAACTGAATGTAGATGGGAGTGCATTCTTTGGTCCAGGGAAGCCCCTGAACCCAGAACGTGTCCAACAAAAAGAGCACCACAAGAATGAGGACCGTGATGGCTGACATGAAGAGACCTGGCAAATAAACACATCAACATACATAGCCTTAAAATAATAACAAGGTAGCATTAATGAATCAAGACAGCGATGCCACGTCCAATGAATACAAAATGTAAATCTATATTTTGTACCTGCTTTTCCAATTTGTACGGCTAGTTTGGTAAGCTTCCCTTGAAGCACAGATTTCTCTTTCTTTGGTAACTTAGATTTTTTCTCTTCATCATCACTGTTGAGGGGCTCCATCTCCACCATACCTCCATCCTTATCTGAATGAAACACAAAGTCAAAATTATCAATCTGACCTTTATACACTTGTTTAGTAAAAGTTTTACCATGCTTTAGCATTCCATGTGTTGTCTGACTCTATTGGGCCATTAGTGAAAATGAAAAAACTCCACTGTATTCTATTAAATGTGATTTTATTAATGTTTTTGAAAATGCATCAATCAAAAATGGCTTCACTTGTTGGAAATGCCAATTGCCCTGTGCATTTTACATAATTTGCACATTACACAAACCTCTTAAAGGGATATTTCGGGTTCAATAAAAGTTTAGTTCCAATCAACAGCATTTGTGGCATAATGTGAATTACCACAAAAAAATCTTTTCAACTCGTACCTCCATTTCTTTGAAAAAAAGCAAAAATGGAGGTTACAGTGACGCACTTACAATGGAAGTGAATGGGGCCAATTTTTGGGGTGTTTAAGAAAAATGATCTAAAGCTTTTAGTTTCATAAAACCTCTTGCATAAATTGTTCTGTGTATTATTTGAGCTGTAAAGTTGAATAAATCATCATTTTTTCACTGAACTATTAATTTACCAGGATTGCAGGGTTTTTGGCAGGGTTATGTTGTCATGGCAATGAAGTTGTAAAATTGGACATAACTTTACACTGAAAAGGTTAGTAAGCGATTTGATCACACTAAAATCACATTAACAGACATATTGTTTACTTAATATGGCTATACTTGAAACAGTGAGTATTGTAATGTTATGGCCAGATTGGCCCCATTCACTTCCATTGTAAGTACCTCTTTGGAACCCATATTTTTGCTTTTTTTCAAAGAAATGGAAGGATGAGTTGAAATAAATTTGGTGTTAATCAACATTACACCACAAATGCTGTTGAGTGTGCATAACTTGTATTAAACCTGAAATATTCCTTTAAAAGATGTATATTTGACAACAACAAAAAATGTCTCTATGTCTTAAGTATAAGATCAGTGAAGAACCAGTTTAAAATACCTTCTCACTTTTTTTACTCAGTTTCCTAAATCATTGGTTTTGATTGAGATGTTGTTGATGAGACACACATGTTTTATATATTTACCATTATACAATAATCATTATAGCACATTAATGTACAAACTGAAATACACGCTGGAGGTTTACGTGTCAGTCTGTCTGTAAGTGGACTAGAGGAAAAAGCAACACTGTCAGACCAAAGACTCTAATCTTCTTATTGCTAATCACCATGAAAAGAGTGAAGAGCACCTGTTATGTAGCCACTGGTTCCAACCATATGTTCACAGGACACTCTCACACCTTACACACTCAAGACACCATAACGCAGGAAAGGCACAAGCTAAGGGCAATACAGCAGCTACTGACTAAACATTGTCAATGAAGCTACTTCCTGTACTGTTCTTACAGTTTATGAATAGTCTCGAGGAAATGTGAAGACATCCAATTCAAGCACTTTAAGTGCTGATCCTCACCTTTATTTTCATCTGTTCCATCTTGATTTTTGTCTGTAGGAAAAGGGGATATGCTGATAAGAAATCTACTATTTTAGAAATGTAAGAATCAGGAATGTGATAAGACTGAGATATATACGCACAGTATATGAAGCTCCATATATGAGTGAAGGGTATCTTAAACAGTTTAATGTTGTCAGTCATGATCTGTTACACCCTTGTCAAATAGTCTGCATTGTTGATTTTAAAATTAATTGTTCAAAAAAAGAGCTGAAGGGGGAACATGTGACTGAACATGACTAAATCTTTAGTAATACAACAACAGTCTTTTGGAAACCTTTTGGGAATGCGTTTCAGAATCCCAGCTTGAACAACTTACTTTTATTTTTTTCTTTCTTTTTATTATTTTTCCTCTCATTTTCTCTCTTTTTCTCTTTCTTCTCTCTTGTTTTCCTCTCCTTCTCTTCTTTTTTCTCCTCATCTTCATCATCTTCATCTTCACCGCCTCCGAGTAGAGTGAAGATGATGCCAGTCTGAGAGTTCACCCCTACTGCAGTGACCAGCATTTTACCTGATCCCTCCATCACATGTGTGCCTGAGGTAAACAAGGTAAAATGGGGATAAAAGGAGATAGTTAGGACAAATAACTGGACTTAACATGACCATATAAATAACACTAAAAGCCAAAAGAGTGACATACTGTACCCTAATTTTTAATAGGGGTGTTAGGTACACTGCAATATCTATTATTAAAGGAATATTCCGGGTTCAATACAAGTTTAGCACAATCGACTGCATTTGTGGCATACTGTTGATCATCCAAAAAAATTATTTCATTGTATCTCTAATTTTCTTTAAAAAAAGCTAACATGTTTGGGGCCAATCAGAAAATGTTAAAATACTCACTGTTTTAAAAGTTTAACCATAAGATATTAACAATTTACATGTTAAAAAGGATTTTAGTGTGATAAAAACACTTACAAATATTTTCTGTGTAAAGTTATAGCCAATTTTACCATTTTGTTTCAAGACGTAATGTCAACAAATACTAAAATGACTGTAAAAATGATATAAACTTTACAGCTCAAATAATATAGTAGTTTAAACAGAAGAATTAATGTAAGTGCTTTTATAAAATTATACACTTCACATTTATCTTTAAAACCTAAAAGATTGGCCCCATTCACTTTCATTGTAAGTGCCTCACTGTAACCCAGATTTTTGCTTTTTTAAAGAAAAGGAGGGACGACATTATGCCACAAATGCTGTCGATTATGCCTACCTTGTATTGAACCTGGAATATTCCTTTAAGGGGCAATTTTTGCCTCCAGGCATTTTATTATAATCATTTATATTACAGTAAACACTTAAATTAGTTATATTGATTATACCAAATTATTTGTATACATTAAATAAATAATGGCTATTACTTATAAAATGAAATCATCGATGTTAAATAGTTGGCCATTCCCTGTGTTAGATTATACAGTTCTCTAATATCTATAGTCATACCAGCAATAACAACTTGAGTACACTTTAGTTTAGATATTTCATCAACTGAAATGTATCAAATTTACATGTTGTACTGTACACTTATTTTTGTGTAACATGCTGTGTATTTCATTAAATAATTCAAAAAATGTATAGATATAATAATGTCAAATTGTATTTAACGTTTTGATTGTTACCAGAAATGTAACATTGTAATAAATGAAGTGTATGAATACCTGAAAGCAGCATGGGGTCTTTGTCCAAAGTTTTTTTGACATGGTCGGACTCTCCAGTGAGTGAGCTCTCATCAATTTTGAGATCGTTCCCTTGGATTAGCAAACCGTCAGCAGGAAGGAGGTCACCTGCAAGCACAGAGTATTGGACAGATGGTTTCGTCTGAGACACAACAGACAGATGTTTGCACTACAGCATTGCCATGGAACAGAATAAACAACAACAACAAAAACCAACGACTTAACTGCATTTTACATACTTTAAAGGAATAGTTCACCCGAAATTTTTAATTATATTCTCATTTACTCACCCTGTGGGACCGTCTTTCTTTTATGGAACACAGAAGGATATGTTAGGCAGAATTTTATTCTCAGTCACCATTCACTTTCATCCATACAATGAAAGTGAATGGTGACTGAGGCATTCTGCCTAACATATCCTTCTGTGTTCCATGGAAGACAGAAAGTCTTTTAACATAAGGGTAAATGATTTTATTTTTGGGGTGAACTATCCCTTTAACAGTACTTTGAATTCATGTTCACAGGAAATACATCAAAATTCTGATTTTCTGTCACATTAAAACAGTGGTATTCATCCTTTTTGAGGCCATGGATCCCTTGTTGAACAGACAGAAGAGCAGGGACCCCTTGTTACATTTTGTACAAAAAACTGTTGCATTTTAAGCCTGGCCTATAATAACATGCATATTGCACCATATTTATGTACTTATATTGTTATGATCACAAAGCCATTCTAACGATCGCCGATGTAAAGTCATAAACTTGTACATTGCATTTTAATCCTTTTACATTTAATTCATTTTAATATGAGATAAACACTGAAACATTTAGCTGAGCTTTAGCTTCTTTAACTTTGTTTTTTCTTTAACTTTTATTCAACTCATACTTTTTTCACAGAAATTTGTTTGAGTTCAAAAAAGAATTGGTTGGCCCCTGCAGTGCCACCATGGGCCCCCTGTTGAAGACCCCTTATGTTAAATGAAAGCATTGTTACTTCGTTAAGGGGGTAAATAAACTAGTCTGATTACATGGAGTTTAGTTTAGTTATCCCAATACCAGAAATACAAGAGATGAATCTCTAGGAAGATTATGTTGGTTACCATATTTTACTTGAGCGATGTCTCCAACCACAATCTCGGCCACAGGAATCTGAATGACCTGTCCACCTCGGACCACAGAAAACCTCTGCTCTTGTTCGATGCGGTTCTGCAGCCCGCGGAACTGCTTCTCTTTGCTCCAGTCATTAAAGGCAGTGACTAGAACCACACAGACGACGGACAGGAGAATTGCAGCACCCTCAATCCACCCTGCCTCTGCCTCACCATCATCCTCAATTGCTCCAGCCGCCCTGCCACAGTCTGCACCAATAACACACCCACTTGAAAATAGGCACATTAATGACTTAAAATCTTAAATATTCCAGGTTTAATACAAGGTAAGCTCAATTGACAGCAATTGTGGAATAATACTGATTGGCACAAAAAATTATTTTGACTCCTTCCTCCTTTTCTTTAAAAAAAAGCACAAATGTGGGTTCCGGTGAGGCACTTACAATGGAAGTGAATGGGGCATGTAAAGGTTAAAATACTTACTCAGTCATAAGACGCTTACTTACCTTTTCTGTGTAATGGTCAATTTTACAACTCTGTTGCCATAAATCCTAATTATTTTTGTGGTAGTCAACATTATGTTACAAATGCTGTTGATTTAGCTAAACTTGTATTGAACCCGGAATATTCCTTTAATGTGGTCATTTAGGAGATACTGCTATTTTAAACAAAAAGTTGATATTCCTTTAAAACAGAATAGAATAGAATATTGTGTCCACTCCACTCTTTTTAATATAATGAAAGTGAATGAAGACTGGGGCTGTCCATACCATAAAAGTAATTTATATGACTTTTGCAATATATCCCAAGTTTTCTGAAGCCATATGATAGCTTTGTGTGAGGAATTTAAGCCATTATTTACTGAAAATCTTGACCTTTGCCCTAGTTCTCCTTGAAGAGTTCATGAGAGAAGTTTAACTCACTGACTCAATGATCTATTCGCAGAGGTTAACAGCTCACTGGAGGGGATTATCAGTGAATAATGACTTACATTTTGGTCTATTCTTCACTCAAAGTGATCGCATGGCCTACTTTTATTATACTTTATGGTGCTTTTTTGCCACTTCCTAATTCACACTGGCCAGCATATTCTTCAGAACTTCACCATTTGTGTTCCAAGAAAGTCATACATGTTTGGAACAACATTAGGGTGAGTAAATGATGACAGATTATTTTTTTACATTTTTTTTTTTTTAACTTTAAGAACCTTCAGTTGCACTTGTAACTAAATAACTAATGTAGTTAAATTATAGGAGTATGATTTACTGAAAAAAGAAAACTGTACAATTGAAAACACACAAAATAGCATGATTTACAAGATTTTACTGCTAAATATACACCAGTACTCAGGTAAAAATATATTAGAAAATATCTTTTGCTAAAAAAAAAAAAAAAGAAAGCCTGAGTGAGCTGAATACATAATAGCATGATGTCCCCTCTAGGCTACGTTACAATTCCAAATTCATGGTTGTTCAACAGAACCACGGAGTAAAAGAATTTGAGGAATATTATTCATAGCAACCTTAATGCCCCTAAAATACTCACGTTCTCTCTCTGCATCAGGAGGTCTATAGAAGGAAAGGCCTAAGGATATTATGGCTGCAACTTCCAAAATAATTAGAGTCACATCCTGCAATGCTTCCCACACTAACTGAAGAAATGTTTTTGGCTTTTTAGGAGGTATAACATTATTTCCAAATTCTTCTTTTCTTCTTGCAATGTCATCAGAATGACCGCTTAACCCTAGAAGGCAGGAAAGAGCAAAAGAAACATTATTATTGCTTTGATCACAAAAATATATAGACTTTAAGAGCAAATAACCTGAACATATATGTCATATTTAATTTATATGTCTAATATATAATAATCTACTTTAATTATATAATTCTATATTATCAAAAGTCAAATAATAACGGTTCAAATTGTAAAAATATTACAAGATCTTGCAACAAGATGATTTTTCAATAGCTCTATTTAACACCTCTGACTTCGAGATAGAGTTGTCCATTTAATTCTTAGGACAGTGGATCTTAACTGGTGAGTCGTGATGCAAAAATGGGTTGCCCGGCTCCATAGGGGGGCATGGTGGTCCTCAATAATGAGCTTGTCCCACATTGGCAAACACACCCCCACCTACCCCTTCAACTATTCGGCCAACCCGGAGGGTCCTATGGCCCACCTTAGATCTAAGAGCTGAAGATCTGTTCTGATAGGGTCATGAACAGGAGGGAAAATCCATGCTTAATGCAAATAATAAAGTGCATCTAACCAAATGATCATGCTAAATTAGGATAGCAAAATAAATAGGCTTATCAACTTTTAAAAGGAAGGAGAAAACACAATGACATTGTTGTTGATGTCAAAGGTTGTATGTCTAATCAAACTCTACAATATTTCTGTCACAAATTTTGCAGATGCCAAAATGAAACATAAAAAAATAAAAATTGACCCAGTCTAAATATAAGTTCACTCACAAGGATAAACATACTGAGAACATGAAACCATTGAAATTCAATTTTGTGGTGCTCTGTTGGGTCACTGTTTGACCTCCATTGTAAAATCTGGGTCTCAAAGAAAAACAAGTTGAGAACCACTTGTTTAGATAACCTAAACATCTCTTAATCAACTCATAGACATAGCTATATTTTTTGAGTTAGCAATTGTTACATAAAAATTTTATAACACAGGGGCGGTAAAACATGCTGATTGAACCATTTTCTAAAACGACAGATTGATGTGCATTATATTGCATCATTATATCTCAAACCTAGAAATTTTCTTGAAGGATATAGTTCACTCAAAAATTAAAATTCTGCCATCATTCCATTTACAAAAAACATGAGGATTTTAATTTTTGGGAGATCGTTCTGTTTTAACCAAAAACAATTGTATTGAATGTTTTAAATATTCAACCCTTGAGTGACCAAGAGCACAGCATGAACAGCCACAAACTGTAATCCCTCTCTTCCTCCCTTTGCTCGATTACGAAATGCTATTTCTCTGGCCCCACTAAGGTTTCACCCACAGTTGGCAAGGGCAAAAATGAATGTAAATTCTGTGTCGCAGAGATGCAGCCAGTGAGATTATAGCATGAAGCAGAGCTACAAAGAGCCTGTTTTAGTGCTGCAGTTTGAGGCGAGTGGGATTACATGAGGTAAATCAATCTGCTTCCACCTGTCACAACTACAACTGATTACTATGGTACATAACAGAGCTAAATGTGTCAGCACACAGGAATAAACCAAGGCATATCAAACTCACTGGGAAATATTGATGAGCTAGTAAAAATCGAACTTAAAACAGACTTATAAACCAAAAATCCAAATAAAATTTGATCAGGAGATACAGTATGACTGTGTATATATTATGCACATAGAAAGTCCGAATTTAAAGAATCACAAGAGTAGAGTGTATACATATTTTGCTGGAATTATCAAGGGAAACATAAGCTGATCATGGTGTTAGACAAAAGATTGAAGTTGAGCACGCTGAAATCACATGAAAAGGGATTGGTCTAAACTGGAAACAGTCAGCAGATGAATGAAATCAAAAAGGGTTAAATGTTATATAAAACAAAAAAGAGAGGAACTCTAGAATCCATGACATGATGGTGACCTTGATAACCCTGATAACCTGTTCCAAAATTAAAGGAATATTCCGGGTTCAATAAAAGATCAGCTCAATCGACAAAATCTGAGGCATAATTTTGATTGCCACAAAACTTAATTTTGACTTGCCACTCCTTTTCTTAAAAAAAAAAAGGAAAAATGTACAGTGAAGCACATACAATAGAAGTGAATGGGGCCAATTTTTGGAGGGTTTAAAGGCAGAAATGTGAAAGGAGGAGGCGAGAACTGGCTTGACGATACAAATAATATTTTAATATTTTAATGAAAAACTTAAACAAAAGATACAAACACACACATGATGGACATGTCCGTAAACGATCTCTCTCTCCCGCACCACCGTCCGCAATCGGCCTTTATCCCTCTCCGAGGCTCAATTAGACCAATAAAGGACCGGGTGTGTATAATCACCACCAGGCCCCGCCCTCCGCCCTGTCACATTCCTCCCTCGTTCTCTCAGGCTGGGGAGCCCCCGGCATGACGTACACCCCCCCCCCCCCCCTTCCCTGGTTTAGGGTGTGCCCTAAGCCCCATCTGCCAGCAGGTCATCCCCGTCTATCTGGATGAGGGAGGGGACAAGGGGAGGGTACTTCCTGTAACAGTGTAGTACCCCCCAAAAAAACACTAAAATTTAAATGAGAGGGAAAAGGCCAAGTCCGAGCGGCAGTGAGAGAGAGATGAAAAAAAAAACACTTACTCACCAGCTCTCTGATACACCGTAGCTTGGTCCCTGGCCACTCCTCCACCCTTCAACGGACAACAGCCGCGCCTCCCCGGGGAGATCGGAGGAAGTCCTCCAGCCCCTGGCGGACGGAACGCCCTGCCACGTTCTCGGGGAACAGAAGGGGTCTCCCCCGCCTGGCAGTGGTTCTCCCGCTCCAGGCGGTAGGCAGCGAGCCCCTCCCTGCTCGCGGTCGGTGGTCTCACACCCTGCCGCGTTTCAGCGGCTGGTAGGGGACTCCTCCGCCCCTGGCAACGGCCCTGACCCTTCTCCCCTCGCGGTCGGTGGCCGTTTCTCCACTTCCAGGTGGCCGGGCTCCTTGTCCCCCCGGCAGACTGCGGCGGTTGCTCCATTGGGGTAGACGGTAGTGGCGTGAACTCTACTACAGCGTATCCCTCCTCCTTCCCGCGTTTCGGCACCAGTGTAACGCAGTTCAATGGAAAGGAGAAGGCGAGAACCAGCTTGCCAATATAAATAATATTTCAATGATAAACTAAAACAAAAGATACAAACACACACATGATGGACATGTCCGTAAACGATCTCTTTCTCCCACACCACTGTCCGCAATCGGCCTTTATCCCTCTCCGAGGCTCAATTAGACCAATAAGGGACCGGGTGTGTATAATCACGACCCGGCCCCGCCCTCCGCCCTGTCACACTTATCATTTTATTAAAGTACTTACATGTATTCTTCTGCTAATCCTGATGTATTATTTGAGCAGTAAAGTTGGTTAAATCATAATTTTTACAGTTTAATGTTTTAGGGTTTGTTGACATTAGATTGTCATGGCAACAAAGTTGTAAAATTGGCTATAACTTTAGAAAGAAAAGGTTAGTAAGTGATTTTATTACACAACAGTCATTGTGTTAAAATGTTAAAATGCATATTGTTCTGGCTATACTTTTGAAACAGTGAGTGTTTTACTGTTGACGAATTGTCCTCATTCACTTCCATTGCAATTGCCTCACAATAACCAAGATTTTCACTTTTTTTAAAGAAAAGGAGGGGCAAGTCAAAGTTGTTTTTTGAGATAATCAATATTATCCCACAAATGCTGTTGAATGAGCTTAACTTGTATTGAATGTGGAATATTCCTTTAAGCAAGTAAATCCGGGTTCACACAGTACAATTTTTGAGCAGCCTTTGATCACTTTGATCACATTAGATGATATTTGATGATCACTTTGACCAACAGTCATGCAGTATCTGCTCCAACAACGTCAGATGAGATACAGTAAAATACCCAGTCAACGCTGTCAAACGGGATGACTGGGACCAAAGTCTTAGCTACAATGTGCATTGAACAGTACAGTCATAATGTATAATGTCGCACAGTGTGCCATGGTTTTTACCTAACATCTCACTGGGATTATATCATGTAATCTGAAAAGCAACAATTGTAAAAGATTGTAATAATCATACGTGTGCACCCGGCTTTACAAATAATTCAAGCTATACTGCCAGACAGGCAGTAATGTCCCAAACATCTTTTTGCAGACAAGAACAGCTGTAATTTACCTATTTTATGTTCCAGTAGTGCTGCACAATTATTAGAAAAACTAATAATGCTTGCTTACAGTATGTTTCATCTCTCTTTGCGAGGGCACAACAAAATTAGTGCTAAATAAACATCATCTGACACTCAAAAAGAAGCTGTAGAACAAAGGTGGGCAATATAAGGGATACTTAAATCACGACCCCTAACCACATCCTCCACAGTTTTAGCAATAAATGCATTGTGTTAATATGCGTTATTAATAACAATTGTATGTCCTTTCTTAAATGCTAAAATGAGAGCTTTCTTGACCCATGACTTACACATCATTTATATGTAAAAAATATATTTATTATTTAAATTTTTTTTTATTAATTTTCTTCCTTATCTTATTTATGTATACATTTTGAATGGTTTATACATACATATATATATATATATATATATATATATATATATATATATATATATATATATATATGTATGTATAAACCATTCAAAATGGTTATATTTATATATATATATTTATATATATTTATATATTATATATTTATATATATATTTATTTTATTATTATTTTTTTGTTAAATTTTTTCCTTCACCTGTACTTGTCTTTACGATTGTATTCATACATGGTTTGATCTTATTGAACATGTATATAGATGTGGTAAGGGACCTGGAGAGTTGCTTTTTGCATCCCTGAGGAATTCTGTCTGTTTATGAGAAATTCTGGATTTTGTCTCTGAGGATTTTGCTTGCCCCAGGGGTAGCCACTTCTCCATTGTTTGTTGGTGTGCTTCAGCGAGATCATGGCCAGAAACTCATTCCGTGGATCGAAGTACAAGGCAGAAGCCAGTCATGATGTTGATTTTGGCTGCACAATCAAAGACCTTCGCTCTCTCATGGAACTCAGAGGGGCAGATGGATTACAAAGGTCCCTTACCACACCCTCCACAGTATTAGCACATTTTAGCACAATGTGTGGACTTTTCAGAGGGTCCCTTACCACACCCTCCACAGTATTAGCACATTTTAGCACAATGTGTAGACTTTTCAGAGGGTCCCTTACCACACCCTCCACAGTATTAGCACATTTTAGCACAATGTGTGGACTTTTCAGAGGGTCCCTTACCACACCCTCCACAGTATTAGCACATTTTAGCACAATGTGTGGACTTTTCAGAGGGTCCCTTACCACACCCTCCACAGTATTAGCACATTTTAGCACAATGTGTGGACTTTTCAGAGGGTCCCTTACCACACCCTCCACAGTATTAGCACATTTTAGCACAATGTGTGGACTTTTCAGAGGGTCCCTTACCACACCCTCCACAGTATTAGCACATTTTAGCACAATGTGTGGACTTTTCAGAGGGTCCCTTACCACACCCTCCACAGTATTAACACATTTTAGCACAATGTGTGGATTGTTCAGACGGTCCCTTAACCACTAAAGGCAAATTTTCCAACTTATATCAATGTTAAATTGGTGGTCTGGAACAATTTCACTGTGACGCCATCTGACCAGCTTAAATACGAATCAAATCACGTCCCGTATTAATTCAGTCCCTTATTGTACAGGAAGGGTGGCAACACTATGTCGCACCGTTTCATTAACAGCAAACTAAAACAATCCCGACCGTTATAATCAAGGTACAGGCAGGGTCTAAATAACTGATTTATTGTGTTGTTTAAACACCTATATTTATGATGAGATCATTTGTGAGCACAGAACTCCTGAACCGCAGAGCTCATACAGTGAGTGACCACTTCAGTCATTATAATGGGAGAGTTTGAATATTGTTGCATTCCTCGATTTTGCTGTACAATTTATTAAAAAGAATAACAGCTATAAAACTATAAAATGGCTTGTTTTGGATGTTTTGAACATAGAAAATGTCTTGAACACCATATTTCATGGACCATCTTCTTTGTTATCGTGTCTGCTTAAATAAATTTGACACACAACTGCTGTTGGTAGACTTAAATTTTAACCAATCACACAAACTGGCTGATCTTACCTTTCAAAGTGCAACTACTGTGACATATTTGAGGCCAAATATGATTTAACAATGATCTTATGTGAACAAGTTCACTATACAGGATTTTAAACGCAGTAACTTCAATCTAAATCGGCTGTTCAGTTTGATATTTTTCAGGCTTTGGACGTGAGGACATGAATACATCAACATGATACATGACACTCAGGCATACTGACTGAAATTACAACTGGTTTTGTCAATAGTTCAAAACGAACCTACAAATATATCTTAACTTTATATCATAGATATTCCTTTATAATAACCTTTAGTAACATTAACAAACATAATTACGTATGTATTGCTTAAAAGAAACCGCAGTGCTGCCCATAATCTGCTGTTCTGAAGAACCCGGAAGCGGGTTGCCTGTTCACTGACATCACAGTAATTTCATCAAATAATCTTCATTAATAATCGTGATTACAATATCAAGGGCAATAATAGAAAATTATGATTTTTGTCATAATCGTGCAGCCCTATGTTCTAGGTAAATTAGCCCTTGGATACCAATATTTTGTGTTCATTGAAACATAATTCTCTTCCAGATATCTCATTTTGAGATCTAGTTTGAGATCTAAAACACTGTGGTCAGTGTATCTTATTCAAAGACTGCTTTATAGACCTTAGTCAGTGCTGATGCCATATATACAGCTGAAGTCAGAAGTTTACAAACACCTTAGCCTGACATTTAATCGTAGAAAACATTCCCTGTCTTAGGTCAGTTAGGATCAATACGTTATTTTAAGAATGTGAAATGGCAGATCAATAGTAGAGATATTTATTTATTTCAGCTTTTATTTATTTCAACACATTCCCAGTGGGTCAGAAGATTGCATACACTTTGTTAGTATTTGGTAGCATTGCCTTTAAATTGTTTAACTTGGGTCAAACATTTTGGGTAGCCTTCCACAAGCTTCTCACAATATGTTGCTGGAATTTTGGCCCATTCCTCCAGACAGAACTGGTGTAACAGGTTTGTAGGCCACCTTGCTCGCACTCGCTTTTTCAGTTCTGCCCACAAATTCTCATGATGCCATCTATTTTATGAAGTGCACCAGTCCCTCCTGCACCAAAGCCCACAACATGATGCTGCCACCCCCATGCTTCATGGTTGGGATGGCGTTCTTCAGCTTGCAAGCCTCACCCTTTTTCCTCCAAACATAACAATGGTCATTTTGGACAAACAGTTACATTTTTGTTTCATTGGACCATAGGACATTTCTCCAAAAAGTAAGATCTTTGTCCCGATGTGCACTAGCAAACTGTATTCTGGCTTTTTTATGCCGGTTTTGGAGCAGTGGTTTCTTCCTTGCTGATTAGCCTTTCAGTTTATGTCGATAAGTCGTAGTCATTTTACTGTGGATATAGATACTTATCTACCTGTTTCCTCCAGTATCTTCACAAGATCATTTGCTGTTGTTCTGGGATTGATTTGCACTTTTCGCACCAAACTATGTTCATCTCTATGAGACAGAATGAGTCTCCTTCCTGAGCTGTATGATGGCTGCGTGGTCCCATGGTTCCCATGGTCCCATACTTGCATATTATTATTTATTAAAGTGAAACAATCTATCTGTAAACAATTGTTGTAAAAGCTACTTGTGTCATGCACAATTGTGTCCTAAACAACTTATCAAAACTAACCAAAAGTGGTTAAATAATGAGTTTTAATGACCTTAGTTTATGTACACTTCTGACTTCAACTGTAAAACGAGGCTGTGAGGGAAAGATGTACAGTCAGTTTGGGTTTAACATTGTTAAAGTTGTATGCTATGTCTGATTTTAAAAACCAAACATACATTTTCAAAACAGTTTTTTACCCACTGAAATTTTTTCTGGCTGATTGATCGACAACAAGGTACACAACTCACTGAACAGACTGTACATTAATCCCCAACCAGAAGTAGGTAGTTATTTACTTGAGTACTCTTTGGAGAAAATACTTTTAAGAGTAGGTTTAATGGTGGGTACTTTTTACTCTTACTCAAGTAATTATTAACAATAGTACTTTTACGTCTAGTTGAGTAATTTTATTTTTTAAACACTTAGTACTTTTACTTGAGTACAGTTTTTTGGCTATACTCTACCCACCTCTGTCCCTAACATTTTTATTTGTGTAAAATTAAATATGACATCTACCCTGATTTAGGTCCATTGTTATCAAAAATGTAAATATCATAGTATCATAACATACTAGATCATAGTTTGATATGGAATATGACATAATCCTCATTCACTTGGTCAAAAACAGCCAGGCTAACTGAATAGCAACTGGCTAAATAAAAAGGTGCAATCAGAACGAATTGTATCAAAGGACACAAGATAGAAGCTAACAACATTTTACAAAGCTAAAGTATGGTTCTTGATAAAAGCTATAAGTGACATAAGTGACTGAAAAGGGATACCTAAAACTACTGATTACAAATTAGTTGAGTTGACACTTTTTTCCAAAGCAATAACGGTAAACTTGTTAAAGGGACAGTCTACCTGAAGTGACCTTAAGGTAAGTGTTATGCTCAAGGACACAATGGTGATAGTTCATTGATCAACCTTTGTGGGGTTTGAACCCACAACCTTTTCATTATCAGATCTTTATCAATAAGGTTACACCACCCCCACCTTCACTATATACCTTTGGCTTAATAGGACCTAATTGAGGTTATGAATGTTATTCTTCATTAGTCGATTTCCCAACAAATACAGAGTTTGTAACATAACTGTGTCTGTTTGGACCAAGGAGATTTCACAATTGGAGGGGATACTCAGTGCATCGCCACAGAAATATAAATCAAATAAATGACAAAATGTCCTGTTGCTTCATGCTTGTTGCATTAGGTTAAGACCAAATCTCTTTATCATATTTACACTGATAAAGCTTGTTGCTTTATCGCATCGCACCTGATCACAGTGTTAGGGGCCATGCAGAACAAACGCATTATTGTGCTGAAGAAAGCAAAACACAACACAAGGAATAGAATAGAAGGCAGGTGTCTCGAGCTTCGTTTTTAAAATGTCTTGTTCTTTTTAACATGACAAGGAGTCTAAAAAAACATGCTGCTCCTTCACAAGTCACTTAAAAAAACAACAGAGAGACAAGGTGCAATGGTCATAGACGTTTGTCTAGAGCATGTTTATAAAGAAAAACAGCTTAGCAGGAATGCACTATAAAATTTAATAAAAATGACTTGACAGAGCATGTTGTCAATATTTTGTTGTCAATTTTCTGCAAAGCACTGGTAGCAAAGTAATATATACCTTCTACTGGTGATGATTTCAATCTGGAGCAGAGGCCCTGAACATCTCCATAACATTCCTGGATTCTTTGTAATCCATCTGCCCCTCTGAGTTCCATGAGAGAGCGAAGGTCTTTGATTGTGCAGCCAAAATCAACATCATGATTGGCTTCTGCCTTGTACTTCGATCCACGGAATGAGTTTCTGGCCATGATCTCGCTGAAGCACACCAACAAACAATGGAGAAGTGGCTACCCCTGGGGCAAGCAAAATCCTCAGAGACAAAATCCAGAATTTCTCATAAACAGACAGAATTCCTCAGGGATGCAAAAAGCAACTCTCCAAATGACAAAACCAAGTGTACTTGAAAAGCCATTTTCATTGGATTTTTCTGTGTATCTTCTCTCATCTTGCTTGGATCAGAGTCATCAGGTGCACACCATATTACAACTGAAACAAAAACAAAAATACAGAATGAATTGCAGTTCACAATACCATAATTGTATAAAGAATGCCTATTAAATTTGAATTGAGGTGGAAAACAGGATGCAGAATTGTAATAGTAAATTGAATTTAAGGAAGTCGAATTAAAAATGAAAAGAACACTTTTGAGTGTATTTTTTAATAATACATTTCATTTTTAGTATTAATTACCCATAAACATGTTATCATACACAAAACATTGTGTTGGAATAATGCAATTCCTCTATTGTGTAACAGTGGTGTTGAATTGTGAAAGAATCACAATTCAGTAAATTCCACTTCCTTTCATTCCAATTTAAATTCAAATTCAAACTCATTATTTTAAAGGGAACTAATTAATAAATTCTGAATTTTGAATAAACAGATTCAGCGCCAACATACGTGAATGCTGAGCACATGAAGTCAAACAAAATACATTTGATTGCATCCCTTTTGCTGTCAAATCTAAATCCAAATAAACTGCCAGTTCAAGTGATACTATTGTCAATCAACAAGGAAGTCACATCAGTATGTCACTGTTTATAGATGGTTTTGATAGGTATGTAAAGTGACAGTCAGCTTTTATAATGGCCCTTCGGTGGAACTGCTTAAAGAACGAAATGCTTAAATTAGTTCTGTTACATAAAACAGGCGTGCTTCTCTAGAAGAGAGTTGCAAAAAGCCAATAGACATGACTCAAATGTTGTGTTGAAGCAGTACATTATTTCGGAGAGTGAGACTTTTAGAGGGCATTCAAAAGAAAGTTTAAATGAACTAGATTTGCATTTTCCAAAGGGAATACTATAGGGCTTTTAATGCAACAACGGATCACTGTTAAAGTTTTAGCAAAGTGATAGAATGCTGAACATTCCATCATTGGAGGTTAATGGGGATGTTCAAACTTAAATCTTAAATTTAAAAAGTTCATAAAAAAACATAAGTATATACAGTACACTGAAGGCTTGTAGTGGTAAATCTCAACTGTTTTGCAGTGACATCTAGCTCTCTCGAAGGTCATAGACACCAAAGTTAACTTGAATAAGTTTCAAGATGTCAAAACTATTTAGCTGCTTAAAAGCATGTTCCAAATACTAATTTTATCAGCATTGCACAACCTCTTTCCTACCAGCTATTGAAGTAAACAACAAAATCTAACCTGGACTAGCTAATCACAAGACTGAAATAATTATTTTACAGAAGCATACACCAAAGAATGTCCATTATAGTCCATGATGGGATATAAAAGACATACTTCAATTCATTATAATAAAACAGATGGAAAAGTACTCACAGATTTGTTTTACATATCCATTCCTCCAACAACAAGAGACAAAAACAGCACATATACCATCCGAGCCCTCAGGTGCTGCTTTCAAAGACTACGTTGACTCACTGTCATTTACAGTTACCCCAAACAACATAAAGTCTGTTACACTTCATAAATCCTCCTTTAATTAAAAATGGTAAATATGATTTGACCTTCAGTAAACAGTCTTGAGGAACACCATCTCCATTAGAGGAAAAGGCTTGCTGAATGATTAGCTCAGGAAAGCTTCTTGCTTAATCTAATTAGTCAATCTGTGGCAGTAGTGAGACACAGCCAGGACTGTTGTAGAGATACTGGGGATGTATGCACTATTAAACACAGACAAACAAATGTACCCATTCATTCCAAAGGAGGAGATTACAGCGTTTCCGGAAATGCAGAACATTGTAAACTGTAAAATACACATTGGGCGTTTACTAAACAGCATTTATGCACCATTGAAGGAGACTTCTCGAAGGTGACGCCACTCGAAATGTCGTTCCAAACAAAAGTATGAAAGTAACATTTTTCATAAAGGGCCCTTTCAGAAGACTTTTAGTGAAGGCAATGTTTAAACTGTAATGCCATGTTCCCTTCAGAGTGGCCTCATCAAGAGCTCTGTCTTTCATAGTGAGTAGGGTGTAGGGATGATCACTTTCGATTGGCATTACGCACATTGTCTTTGCTGTGTTGTAATAAAAGGTCGTTGTGAAGTTGAAGTAAATACGACAGTTCTGTCAGTGTCAAAATAAAAGCCCAGAGGTGAAGATGAAGTAAACAGGACACAAATATTTTACTTTTGTATAACACAAATTTAATAATCAGAATAATAATGATAATTCAGCATTATATTATAACAATCAATCTGATGTGTCCCACAGTAATAATGTAGGATTTTGCAATGTTCAGATAGAGTTTTACAAATAAGTCAGTGAAGTAGATTTGCACAGTAAAAACATTTGAAGGTAAATGCCTTTTATTAAGCTAATAGGTATCATTGTGTATGACATATAAATATAAAGAGCATATCAGTGAAAATGATTGAATTTCATTCAAGTTTATTTAATGAAAAACTAATTGTTAGATTTTTATTTAATGTCTTTAAAATATTTAATCTACTTGGCTACAATGGCTGTATTGATGAATCGATGGTAACTGATAAAAAACTAACATTAAAAAACAAACACTTTTGAGTATTTTAGAGCAAATACATAATTATCAAGATATATATCGAATATTGTTAATAGGCTGAAAAATATTGAGATATAATTTTTTAAGCATATCGCCCAGCCATTCTGGTGTTCCCAGCAAAAACCATACTTGAATAATTAATGAGCTTGCATGGTTTCACTGTGTGCAATTTTATTTACACCATTTATTTTTATTGTTGATTTGTTGTTATGTTTGGAAACATTTTGTTTTGTGGCGTCTGAAGTTAATTTTCTACTCAAAATTAACCGTTCATGATAAACATCTATCAATTGTTAATGTCATCGTATTTTGTACACCAAGTGTTGAGGTCTGTGTGAGCAGCTCTGTTTTTTAATAGGTAAAATTTACAAAGATTGTGTAAGTATGTACACCAGACTTGTAAGTAAAAGTAACTGTATTAACTGAAAATTTTAGTTAACTTTACTCTCTCACTTTACTCAATATTATCCATAAAGTATAGATTTGACTTATTTTACTTAATTTTATACCATTAAAATCTACTTAGAAAAAACTTGCGAAATAAAATTTGTAAATCTTGCTAGTACATTTTTTCCAAATATAAGATTTCTGTATGGGAAAACTATTTATTAATACCTTAAATTAGATTTAAAAAATATTCTGTTACTACATGGTGTTTGTTGTCATGCAGCAAAATCTATCAAAACTTGATAGAAACTGTGCACAATATGAAATACCATATTATTTGTCAGGGATTTAGACACTTAGAATTTGCCAGTTAACTGTAATACAGACTAAATGTAATGCCTACAGGTACATTCAACTGTATTTTTTTTATAAAGAATATCTACACAATTGTTAAAAAAAATTCTCTCTCTCTCTCTCTCTCTCTGTATATATATATATATATATATATATATATATATATATATATATATATTTTTTTTTTCTTTTTTCTTTTCTTTGTTATCTATATGAATCAATAAAAAAAATGTCATCAGAAAAAAGTACAAATCTGGGTTACAGTGAAACACTTGAATGGGGGCCAATGTATAGACACACAAAACAAACAAAATGCATGTTAACATGATTTTAGTGTGATAAAATCACTCATTAACCTTTTTTGTGTGAAATGATATCCAATTTTACAACTTCGTTACCATGACAACGTAATGCCATAAACACAAAAACGTTGTAAAAACAATGTTTTACAGCTCAAATAATATACAAATTTTAACCTATTTAATTTTTTTGTAAACTATTCCTTTAACCTATTTTTTAAGAATGAATGTAAGTGCTTTAATATAATTATAAGATTCACAATTCTGTCTTTAAACCTCCAAAAATTGGCCTCATTCACTTCCGTTGTAAATGCCTCATCATGACCTCTATTTTTGCTTCTTCATTTTTTAAGAATGGAGGGAAAAGTCCAAATTTATTTTTGTCAACATTATGCCACAAATGCTGTTGATTGAGCTGAACTTGTATTGAACCCGGAATATTCCTTTAACTGGGACAGTGAGTTACATTATGATGATGCTCTGGAACTTAAATATGGAGTCTTACTGTCTAAATGGGGCAACAAAGTGAGATGTCTAAATGAATGTGTAGGTATAATTTGCCATTTTAAAAATCTCTCAATTTGGACAGGACATTTACCATTGAATCATTTCTATACTCTAATAGTATATTTTTGCTAAATGACAATAAACCCCAAATAAAATCATGCCAGAATATAAACTGTTTATATTAACAAAGAAATATCTTAATCATTTCTTCCAATAGATCTATAATCATAATGCACTTTGTAAGAGAGTTCAGATCCAATATAAAGAAGGAACATTCTCTTTCTTTGTTATAAATAATTGCTAGTTAAATTACTCTTGAATGACTTCCATTCATTTATGGAGGAAACAAGAATAATAAAACTGATGATGTGAAACAACAAAAAGATCAGATAGTGTATGTTGAAACGGATACATACATTGATGTTTCAATTTAAGCATGAACAAGCATAAACACAATGACCAACAAAGCAGAAAGCATGTGTTACAAGGCAGTTATGAAGTCATTGTGCCATCAATGCGAAATCCTCTTGACGACACAAATAGTATAACATGAGCATGAAGTTTACAATAGAGAATAAGGCACAATCATGTATTCTGATATTCCGGTATGTATCCTTTACTTCTGGTTCATATATAAACAAATGATTTAACTGGCACGCGCAAAATCTTTCCAAAATAAGCCGTTAAATCGAACTGCACACATACACCTGCACATATTTATACATAATAGACGCGGGAATAGCTGTATGTAGAATGGAGAGAACAGTATTGACACAGTAAATACGTTTCTAATGGAAAAAAAGAAGAAAAAAAAGAAAAAAGGTCATGCTAAAAATTCACCTGTCACGCGTTTTTATTTATTAAATGTCAGCATTATTACATTTACACAAAATGGTAATTATATTAAACTCATAATAATGATAACAATGATATTAAAGTTTAAGCTACGTGTGAAATATCAATCAGAGACTACGTTAAAAATGTTTACCTAATAAATGTGCTTACTCTAAAGGTTTGATTCAAGTCCGAAATATTATTTAACATCAATAAATCAACCTGAATACATTAGGTTGCATCAACAAAACAAATTTGAAGGGTTTGCTCAAGTAGAAATAGCCCCTCGAGGTAACACTTGCAGGTATCACTTTTTACATTGTACTTGGCATTTAGTAGAAACAAGTAGCTTGGTCCCTATACTTCAAAATCGGAAACAAAACCATTATCTACACTTACAATAATGCGTTATCGTTATACATTACATGTGTACTCACTTTGAACTGATGCGCGTCAGTTCCACTTGGTATCAGTAGTCTCGCGCCGTACATCTACAACTCGATCCTTCAAGAACCGCCCACCGCGCGCTAGTCTGTAGAAGGTTTACGTCAGATGCACGGCTCCCATTGGCCAACACTTGTCCAAGGGACATGTTGAAGCAGCTGTCATCTCCAGGGCGAACAGCGAAGGTATCTAAAGCCAAAGATAAATAAGTATGTCGTGATAAATTTGACGTTGTATTATTGGCTGCGAGACGAGGGCCATATAGTAGAGATGTACAAATCATTATCATACTGGAGGCTTTAGCTCCACTGTCCAGCCACATCTGATATTAGACTGAATGAGTAGATAAGAGTTGATTTTCTGACAGAAAAAATACAGATTTATTGAGTCGTTAATGCAAAACACTTTTGGAGATAATCTATTCAAAAGCAATATCTCAAGAATGATCAGTCCTTTGCCGATTTTATAATAAAACAAATGACAATATCAAAGTTCATGCTTGGGTTACCACAACAGTGTAATCTCAAAATTGTCTTTCATAAACATTGTTGTACATTGAATAGGCTACATCGAGTACAGAAACTGTAAAACATGTAAAAAGTGACAATCCAACTTCATTTTATTGCACAAAAAAAAACACATTTGCAACACTGCTTTGGAAATGAATAATGGTGCATCAACTGTGCCTGGCGTTGCAGATCCATCCTTTAATGTGCACTAAGTAATTTTTCACCATTAAAAAAGTCCTAAAGACATGAATTGTAAATTTGCAATATATGTTTCAAATCATGAGCACTCACATTAAAATGAAGACTCCAGTCATATCAGTAACCTTATAAAAGCTGTTTTATTCTACATGGAGAGGGTCCACACATGGAGGCTGCCATCTTAGAATCACATTACCAGCTGAATACTACTTGCTTTATCTCAGTAACCATCCTGTTCTTTGACATTGATTAAAATAATAATGGCTTAGTGTTTTAGGGTTTGTTGACATTACATCGTCATCGTCAATTGGCTATAACTTTATCACACTAGTATCATGTTAACACACATATTGCTTACGTCTTGTGACTATACTTTTGAAAGAGTGAGTATTTAAATGTTTATGAATTGGCCCCATTCACTTCTATTGTAGGTGCCTCACTGAAACCCAGACATTAAAGAAAAGGAGGGGCAAGTCAAAATGTATTTTTGCTGTAATCAACTTTATGTATGATTTAGCTTAAATCGACAGCAGAATATTCCTTTCATTTTGGTGCTTGTTTTTGAGATCACCATTGCTAAAATAAACAGAATAAATCCATATATATTTATATGCTAAATAGCCTCTATATACTATGTTATAGTAATAAGTTCCATTGTGTCTGTGTGTATAAGTGTCTAGGTAGACCAGATTAGTTCTGTTTTTGATAGAATGAACTAAAAGCTCATGTAGCAATCATCACATGATGGCACACCAGTGTTTAACACTACTGCTATGCCTCATGGACGGTAGAGAGCACAACCTCGCTTAAACAAGATTAGCTATAAATAGGGCTGCCTATCCACTGCTAGTCATACAGGTTTGCAACAACATGAAGGTGAGTTAATGATGACAGAATTTTTTGTTTTTGAGTGAACTATCCCTTTTATACACAATCTTCTGCTGATGTCTTTGCAGAATTTCCTTTAGAACTTCGAAAGTTAGTTATAACAACTGGCCTGAAACGTCATTCTTTGTTTCATGCGTTACATCCTTCATTCTATTTCTCCTTCTTGTCATTCCTAACAAGTCATTACCCACCCCCAGTTAGAGATCAAGCCAAATGTTTTTGCTGATCCAGGCCCTGCCTTCCAGTATCACCTCACCACGGTGATGACGCTTGATGATGTCAAATCATGCCTACACGTGGAGTTGTATGAGTATGT
Source organism: Moxostoma hubbsi (assembly GCA_032164185.1). Taxonomy (NCBI): domain Eukaryota; kingdom Metazoa; phylum Chordata; class Actinopteri; order Cypriniformes; family Catostomidae; genus Moxostoma; species Moxostoma hubbsi. The sequence continues at coordinate 15,048,393 of JAVLUX010000049.1, read as the reverse complement.
GTGCATCCATGCAGTCATACGCCGTGAAATGATGCTAAACGCAAAAGGCATGTAGGCCTTAACATTCACAACCATTCATGTGCACAAATGCTCACAGTCATAGGATTACACCGAATAAACAAACACACACACACACACACACACAGCAGGATTACCAACACAGTTCCACACAGACATAGCAAGATTAAGGAGACACATTCAACCCCCCTTCTTCCAAACACAGGATGCAGACAGCAGGATTAGAGAGACACGGATTTACATGGAAATTACAATACAGTGCATACCAAAAAATCTCTGCTCAACATATAGTGTGAATATCAAATGCATTGTTAAGATTGAAAACATCCCCCCTTCAAACACATACAGTAAATAAGCCTATAAGATCTTAATAACATACCAGACAATTACAGTAGTAACATGCTAAATAAGTATGCTTTTCTGATTCTGTCAAGATCCAGATGTTGATTTTAATTAATTTGAGCTGTTTTTGCCACTCATGTGATAGTTGCAACATACAAGAGAATTCTTTTCCTATTAGAAGATAGGTGAGGATCTATGGTGCATTGATTCCTCCACAGAAGAAAAAAAAAAAGTTAATTCTTACACAATCTCACAATTGTGCCTTTATTTCTCACAATAGTGAGTTTTATTCATGCAATTGTGACTATATCAGGCAATTGCATGATTAATTAATGCTATTATTATTTTTTTATTCCATGACAGGATTTGGATCCATAGAGGGATAGTGTTTGGTATGTTGTAGCTATAATGGGATACTTGTATACTAAAGAACAAGAGTTGAACGAGCATAAGTATTGAACTTGTAGTATCCTTCACATGCAACATGGACACACACACACACAGACTAGAATGGGGAAGACAAAAAAACTTGTCCCATATACACTTAATTTGTGCGCACATACACCGTCACTGAATAGCCTCTCTAATCTCCTCTCAATGGTTTAAAGCTGCTGAAGAAGCTTAATAATTTAAGTGGAAAACAGAATCAGTGCTTTTAAGGACAAATGCACAGAGATTAGCCCCCTTGCTCCACACTGGACAGCACTGATAACAAAGACACTTTCACAAATCTAAATTGACGATGCATAATCCATTCCAATATCAATACGACACAAATCCTGTAAGGAGAGCAGCCAGAAGACTGATGGAACAGAGTTGTGTAAATACAGGCACACTACATGAAAAAACACAAAAGGAGATGTCAGTCACCATTCACTTTCATTGCATCTTTTTTTGCCATTGTGACAAAGCAGGCAAAGAATGAGGATCTAAGTGCAGCTTTATTTAATAATAATAATAATAATAATAATAATACAAAAAAAAAAAAAACTATAAAGACCTAACAGGGAACTAAGCATAACAAAACATGCAATACCTGACAAATAAACTGGGGAAAACAAAGGCTTAAATACCCAAGGGAAAACAAGGAACACCTGGGGAAATAATTAGGGACAAGGAATACAACAATCTAACAGGAAACAGGAACTAAACTAAACTTCAACATAAAAGCACAAAAACAAAAGACAACAGGGAATGTGACAGCCATACAATGCCAAACGTCTTCTTTTGTGTCACAAGTTTAGAACAACATTATTAAAAAAAATGTCATTTCTGGGTCAGCTTTCTATGTCAAAATTTCCAACTGTGTAGTTTCCAAAGTTAAAGGTGCACTCAGTAACTTTTGTGTCATCTTGGACTTAACACTGACACCTAGCGGCGTGGATGCAGCATAATTTAAAATAAATATTTTTCAGTTTCAGGTGTAATTTGTACCTGATTGTACATGATTACTTTAATCACTGAGTGAAAGTGTCAAATAACAGGACTATTACTGAGATTAAGTGAATAGTATTCAGCTGTTCATGTGATTCTAACATGGCAGCCCCCATGTGTGGACCCTGTCCATGTAGAATAAAACAGATTTTATAAGGTTACTGATATGATTGGAGTCTTTATTTTAATGTGAGTGGTCATAATATCCTATATACACTCACCTAAAGGATTATTAGGAACACCATACTAATACTGTGTTTGACCCCCTTTCGCCTTCAGAACTGCCTTAATTCTACGTGGCATTGATTCAACAAGGTGCTGAAAGCATTCTTTAGAAATGTTGGCCCATATTGATAGGATAGCATCTTGCAGTTGATGGAGATTTTGGGATGCACATCCAGGGCACAAAGCTCCCGTTCCACCACATCCCAAAGATGCTCTATTGGATTGAGATCTGGTGACTGTGGGGGCCATTTTAGTACAGTGAACTCATTGTCATGTTCAAGAAACCAATTTGAAATGATTCGAGCTTTGTGACATGGTGCATTATCCTGCTGGAAGTAGCCATCAGAGGATGGGTACATGGTGGCCATAAAGGGATGGACATGGTCAGAAACAATGCTCAGGTAGGCCGTGGCATTTAAACGATGCCCAATTGGCACAAAGGGGCCTAAAGTGTGCCAAGAAAACATCCCCCACACCATTACACCACCACCACCAGCCTGCACAGTGGTAACAAGGCATGATGGATCCATGTTCTCATTCTGTTTACGCCAAATTCTGACTCTACCATCTGAATGTCTCAACAGAAATCGAGACTCATCAGACCAGGCAACATTTTTCCAGTCTTCAACTGTCCAATTTTGGTGAGCTCTTGCAAATTGTAGCCTCTTTTTCCTATTTGTAGTGGAGATGAGTGGTACCCGGTGGGGTCTTCTGCTGTTGTAGCCCATCCGCCTCAAGGTTGTGCGTGTTGTGGCTTCACAAATGCTTTGCTGCATACCTCGGTTGTAATGAGTGGTTATTTCAGTCAAAGTTGCTCTTCTATCAGCTTGAATCAGTCGGCCCATTCTCCTCTGACCTCTAGCATCAACAAGGCATTTTCGCCCACAGGACTGCCGCATACTGGATGTTTTTCCCTTTTCACACCATTCTTTGTAAACCCTAGAAATGGTTGTGCGTGAAAATCCCAGTAACTGAGCAGATTGTGAAATACTCAGACCGGCCCGTCTGGCACCAACAACCATGCCACGCTCAAAATTGCTTAAATCACCTTTCTTTCCCATTCTGACATTCAGTTTGGAGTTCAGGAGATTGTCTTGACCAGGACCACACCCCTAAATGCATTGAAGCAACTGCCATGTGATTGGTTGATTAGATAATTGCATTAATGAGAAATTGAACAGGTGTTCCTAATAATCCTTTAGGTGAGTGTATATTAAATTCATGTATTTAAGAGTTCAACTTTTTTAATGAGGAAAACATTACTGAGTGCACCTTTAAAAGAGATGATTTTAAATGTATTTGATAGTTTAATGCCACACTGTTGCGGCATGCTTGATCATACTGTCACATTCCCTGTTGTCTTTTGTTTGTGTACATTTAGGTTGGAATTCTTGTTAAGTTCCTGATTCCTAGTCATGTGATGTCCTGTTTTCCCTCCATGTTCATGTGTCTTGTTTTCATTGGTTCATTGTTTGATTACTTTGTTATAAGTTCTAGTTTGTCATTGGCATTGGTTTTAGTTCATTGCCTTGTTATCTTGTTTAGAGTTCTGTTTGTTCATTGGCTTGTATATGTCCATGTATTTAAGCCCTCATGTTTGCTTTTGTCTCTTGTCTAGTATTGTTGTTAGTTTGTGCAACAGAGCCCTAGTCATGTCCTGTTCATAGTCTAGTTTAGTCCACGTGTCTAGTCATGTTCACGGGTATAGATAGAGTTTCTTGTATTATCATTGTTTTGGTAATAAATCTGCACTTGGTTCCTACACATCGTCTTCATCATTGTCAGCTACACATCGTTACAGAATAGTAGACCCACCATTATGGACCCAACAGATCGGCTCTTGGATCTTCGTCAGGGGAATCAACCCCTGGAGAATTATGTGGAGGATTTTTGTGCTCTGGCATGCCAGGTGAACTTCAGTGAGGTTGCCCTCTAAGACATTTTTTGTTATGGACTTATTGATTCAACCTTTCCTTGATGCCTAGTGATCGCAGTCCCCTCAGCCTGGTTCAATATATCAACCTCACCCTACAGATCACTGATTCCACGTTCACTGTGGGGAAGGCAGACGCCGAGCCAGGGTTCCATGACATGGCTGCCACCAAACCGGAGTTCCACGTCACGGCCCCTGGCTCCGAGCCTTCCACGGCCCCTGGCTCCAAGGTAACTCCACTCTGTTCATTTCCCCTAAATACTTTTTGGGGGGGGCTCATTCTATCCTGTTTCCGGTGGTCGATTCGCGGCCAACGAGCCCACGCCTGCCGCGGCCAACGAGCTGGAAGCCTCGTCCGTCCCAGAGCCAGCGTTGCCAGCCTCGTCCGTCCCAGAGCCAGCATTGCCAGCCTCGTCCGTCTGGAGGAGGAAAAGAAAAGGCTTCTGCTCCGCCCCCTGAGCCTTCCACAGCTCCTCCCCTGGAGTCCTCCATGGCTCTGCCTTCCACGGCTCCTCACCCAGAGACCATTCCTCACGTGGCCCCGCCCGCTCCCCCAGAGACCATTCCTCATGTGGCTCCGCCCGCTCCCCTGGTGACTCTTTCAAAAAAATGATGTCCGCCTTACTAGTGATTCCTCCTATAGTGGCTTCCAGTCCTCCTGACCTGGTCCCTGTCCTGTGGCCACCTCCCTGGCCTCCTGACCCAGTCCCTGTCTTGTGGCCATCTCCCAGGCCCCCTGACCCAGTCCCTGTCCTACGGCTGCCTCCCAGGCCAAACAAGAACACATTCTCTGTTCTTGTCGTCTTCCATGTGAGACCAGAGCAGTCATGATCACTGCCATGTGAGGACCAAGGAAACTCGGGGCTCAATGCCCAGAGGAAGCTTGTCACTCTCTATAGTTCAGACACCCATGAGAAGGCCTTGCATCAAAGCAAACCTCATAATTCATACAGACAATAGCTATCCGCTCTTACAGACGTCCAAAACATAGACGGAATGAACTTTCGACCAAGAACCAAGCAACACAACTATACGCAAGTACATCTCCAATATTGTGCTCCAAGTGAAAAAATACACCATGACATACTCAGTCCGTCAACTTTATTAACGTCATCCTTTGTGTGGGCATGTAGATATTTTGCGGCCATCCACTCTCAATTTGGCCGTGAACCCCTGTGTATAAGCGATCCTCTGTCATTGCAAAAGTTTCTTGAAAGAGAAGTGTTATTCGGCAAAACAAACTCCAGCTACTAGGTGGAGCCAACACAAACGGAAACAAAAATGGAGCCCAGCTTCCTCAGACAATCGAGTGTATGTTCAGCGAGTCAATCTACTCATATAAGAAACCAAATGGCTTACTCCAATGTATTTATGAAGGACAATGCTTGTTTGGGACACCTAAATATTTGCGGTCATCCTTTGTATCTATTCTCGGTTTGGCAGGAAACATGAGTGCAAAAGTGATCTTCCTTTGATGCAAGAGTTTCTTACGCTGCTTGAATCAATCGTGTTTCTCTCTTGTCAAATTTGCAAAATTCAGGAACAAGAAAATATTGTGATTCTTCCAAGAAGCTTTCCTTTGCCCCTCGCCTTGCGTAATATGAGATCTTTATCGGATGATCTCTCAAATTTGGCCAGAATTGATCGGGTCCTGTTCCCCTCAGCCGATCTGCGACTCTGTGAGCTAGCTTGATTTCCATCTTATGGCATGTTATGTCGAGCAGACTCGGGAAGAGCTCGTCTAGGAATTTCACCATATCTCTGCCTTCTTCGTGCTCAGGAATTCCAACAATCCGTACATTATTCCTTCGGCTCCTATTTTTGAGATCTTCCCATTTTTCCAAAATGTTTCCCACTTCTATTTTGGTCGGGAGCAGTTTAACAGATAATTCCCTTTCCGATGACTCCAGATAATTTATCAGTTTCTCAACATCTTGTAACCAATTCAGAGAATTTGTATCCATTCCCATGACCGTTCAACGTATTACAGCGAGAACTTCCAAGTCAGCAACAACCTTTGTCAGCATCTCAGACATGTTGGACAGTTGACGCTGGATTTCTTCTCTCGCTGCGGCATCCAAATCGAGTCCCCAGTCTGCAGGCCCCTCAGAGGTTTCAGCTTGAGCACTTAAGTGCCCTGAGCGGTGTCTGGGCAGAGCAAGGCCGGGAAGATAAGTTGTGAATGTGTTCCAACTGTGTGCCGGTGGGAGTATTTAAGGAGAGGAGACAGCAGCAGACAGGAGAGAAAGATGCAAGAAGCCTGTCTCTGCATGCGTGTGTGCAAAGCAGTGCGTGTTTTTGTTTTGTTATACACTGAAAAGTGTTTATTAAATGTCTACGGTCCCAGCTTCCTCCTTTCCCATTCTTGAATTGTTACAAAGACCAAGAATATGCATCTTCACGTTTCTTTGTCAGTTTTCAGAGGATAATGTCTAATGTCCTCTTCAGGAGAGTAATCAAACAAATTATCTAAATAGCCAGAAATATTAATTTTGTAATATAATAATAAATTATATTATTATTGTCTATATGCTATGTGCGTGATGTGCTCCGTCCTTTTGAAACAGCGGGCGCCCTCGTCTCATTCAGCGGTTATGACGCTGGGGATAATAAAGACGATGTCATGTCTATCGCTGCATCACGTGCACGTGCCACTGACAGGCAGATGTCCTTCGTCCTTACAAGGGCGGTTGAAGAGCTTCACCTTGAGTGGTCTCCCCCAGAGGAACCCGAACAGTCTTTCCTTGATGAATGGTTCCTGCAGTCCGGACGCTGTCAAAAATGCAGTGTCCCGCAAATCTGCCTCATTTTTCCCCGAAGGTTATAATGAACTGTCTTAGTCCTTGCACGCTCACACAGTGATGTCACCCTCTCTAAAGTGGATCACTGGGTAAACAGTTATGTCCAACAACCCACTGTGGAGGAGGCGGTAGAGGCACACCTCTGCCCAGTGAGTAACATTCTTCCAACCGTGTCGACAAACATCCACATTGGTGGGAAAATCTTACTCAGCGGCAGGACAAGCTGGATCAGCACTCCACGCAAAGTCAATGCTCCAGGTATTTCAAGCCAAGCTCCCCAAGCAAATGGACAAGCAATACTTAGATTCAGAGACATTCAAAGAGCTCTGCACTGCTACAGACTTAGCACTGCATGCCATGAAAGTCACTGCAAAGGCCATCGGCAAATCCATGGGCAACCTGGTAGTTCTGGATCGACATATATAGCTGACTCACACAGAAATGAGTGATAAGGAAAACACCACTCAGGCGTGATGAGATTCTGTTCCCCATATGCATTAATTAACGCAATGTCAAGTGTACTGGGTCAATAGGTAACGTCTCAGTTATGTACATAACTTCGGCTCCCTGAGACGAAGGGAACGAGCCATTGCAAATGCTAGCTTCACTACAAGACTCCGAGTTCTTGAGGAATGAGTGATGCGCTCCTTGTTCTCAGTCAGAGATTTTGAGGAAAGGGTGGTTGTGCACCTGTTTTTATAGCGGACAGATTCACGCCAAAAGAGGTGGGGCTCAAACACCAGAGCCAATATAAGAATATTGTCATTATTGTAGAGGTTTCAACTAGGTTGTGTAAGAATGCACTCCCCATATGCGTTAATAAAAACATTGTCTCGTTCCCTTCCTCACAGGGAACTGAGGTTACGGACGTAACTGAGGAGTTAATTATTAACATGGATGTGTTTTTTTTTTTTCATTTTTTTTATTTATTTTTTAAAATCATAGATAGATAGGGAAGTATACGGAATGACACAATATATGTTACAAAGTATATTTAAAATAAATACAATTTTTTTTTTATATGTTGTACATATGCTGTATGTACTTGTTTGTGTCGTAAATGTACAGTTAATTATCTTTACCGTTATCTTCCTTCAGGGGGCGCAGGACTGTCCAGCTTTGAGTTAGTCACCTTTTGATTTTATTGAATATATTTCTACACAAAAAATATAATCGTTTAAATCGAATTTTTCCAACGATTAGCGCCTGAAATGCAAATTTAAGTCCGCCTCCGCAATCTCGTTATATGACAAAAATCAAAAAATACATTCTAGTAATCAGAAATGACGGTGATTGGTTTATTCTAAACAGTACTGATTAAAGTAACAGTTATCACATGACAAGCGCCTCTTCAAGAGCGGCGTGGAAAATAATTGGAACCTGAATAAAGACACTGTGAAACTTTAACTGTAAATTAATTAAAATACAGAGTCAAAAGCTAAAACAGAAAAATCATAATTTGAATATATCATTCTTGGCCAATCAGAGACAGCCTCCGGGTCGTTACGCCCCGCCCGGTTTTATGCTAATTACCATTCTCATAGATTTTGGGGAGAATGTAAATTAGTTCGAGGTAAATGTTCTAATCATTCTTAATAATTCTGTTTGTGGTCAAAATAGATTTACCACATCGAGAAATATCTTTGTATATTCGCTTTCAGAATACATACTCTAAAAACGCGCTCAAAACGAGGGCACTTTGTAGGCATCCTATGTAGGCGTTGCCCGACGGCGCCATTTTTACTGAGAGAGAACGATAACAGAAGCACACTGCAAGCGTGCACTATTAAGGGCCCTAGAAATCTATTTTACAAAGTGATATAAAATATGGATCCATTATCGAGCAGCTCTAAACTCATCTATAAAAGTAAGTCGTTCGTTTTTGCGTAAAATGAATTACTAGCGTGATTATCAAGCTTACTAATGGGCTGGTTTGTGTTTTTGTGTGCACTAGTGTCTGACGAGGACATCAAAAAACTGATTCAGTTGCGTTCAAGCAACTCAGCGCTGTTTGACGGGAGGAAAAATTCTTCTAAAACAGCGTGGAGGTCCGTGATTTTACCGTTACAAACTGTAAAATTGCTCTCTTATTTAAAAAGTTTATTTGATTTTTTTTTTTTTTCTCAGCGCAATTATCAGAGAAATGGGGCTTGAGGACAAGGTGACAACTGACCAGATGGCAAAAAAATGGGAAAACCTGAAGGCAAGATATAAGGTTGGTCCCATTGCCATTTGATGCTCTCCAAATTGTGTTTTTCAATTGTCAGGACAATTCTGCCATGTTTCACTTAGACAACACAGAACAATAATGCTTTTCACAATTTATTAAAAGGATGCAAAATATCCTCCCAGTGGTGTGGAGAAGAACCCCACTTGCTGGAGATGGTTCAATCTTATGGATGATGCTCTGGGTGAAGATTTTGAAGAAAAGATCAACCACACAGTGACCCCATCAGTTGGAGGAAATGAAGCACCTCAGCCTAGTAAGAGGTTACGTCAGATCAAAGTTGGAGGGGAAATATTGGAATTCCTGGAAGAGGAAGGAACTGCATTAAGTGTAACACCAGTCTCCAGACCACGTTTGGCTATGCAGGGAAGACAAAAAGGCAATCAAACATCTGTGGGCCTTATGAGAACAAAACTTCAAAAAGACAGACAACTTCTGGAGAAGGAACTCGGAGGCCTGGACAGAGAAAAAGCTCTTCTAGAGCGGGAGAGGGCCCTTGCGGACAGGGAAAGAGCAGCGATTCAGAGAGACAGAGCCCAGTTGGAGAAGGACAAAGCTGCCGTCGGACGAGACAAGGCATCTCTGGAACAGGACAGAGTACGACTGGAAAAAGACAAAGAAGCTTTAGAGAGAGACAGAGTTGCCCTTGAAAGAGACAGAGTATCAGCAGATTTCACAAATCATGTGAAAAGCAACACAGCATGCAATAGACATGACTGCACTCACGAGAAGAACAGAGAAAAATTAATATTCCTACTTGAAAAGGTGATAAAAAAAATTTGAAGCAAGTCTGAGAGAGAAAAGGACTCTTTGCTTGTATTGCAATGAATGCTGTGAGCTTAATATCGGAATGCTCCTTTTGTTGTTGTCTTTTTGTTGTTTAGGGATACTTTTGAGCATCTAACTTTTGTATTTCTTACTCACAGATTTCACTTACCACATACAGAGTGACAGGGAGCATAAGCAATGTTAAAAGTTTGATGCACCTCTGTTTTTGGAGGTTTTGGGGTTTGTTTACTGATTTGTAAATGTCGATGAAAGACTTTTAAGAAATTTGGATTATGACACTTTATCCATATCTCAGAGAAATATGAAAAGAAACATTGGCTAAGATTGCCAAAAAAAAAAGTGTCTGCAAGTAAACTATATGATTTGTGCCATCAATAAATGTCAGAGTAAAATACAATATTACATTTTCAAATTATTGTAATTCAGGGAGAATTAAATATAGTTTGACCAAGTGGACAGGAAGCTGTTGAATTAGTGGTATGTGAATTAAATTAATAGTAACTATCATAAAAAAAAATTGTGGGATGTGCCATGGCTGTCGACTAATCGACAAGCCATCTGAGCATTTTAAGTGATATAACTTGCTGTGTTTAACAGTGAATAACAGTCAGCACAGTAAAACCCTCTGCCAGAATCTTTGTCTCTTTAATGCTTTAGGTGTAGTCTTTTAATGTACCGCTGCTGTTACATCAAAGCGCCACATCAACAACACATTGCAAGATGATCACTGTCGGACCATGCAATCCCAGATGTGAATGACTTACTTTCTTTTGCTGAACGCAAATTAAGATTTTTAGGAAAATAATGCAGCTCTGTGTGTCCATACAATGTAATTAAAGGCAGAAGTATAAAGGCAACATACAAGTAATACATATGACTCCAGTGGTTAAATCCATATCTTCAGAAGCGATATGGTAAATGTGGGTGAGAAAAATATAAATATTTAGGTCCTTTTTTAATATAAATTCTCCTCCCTCCCAGTAGGTGGCAATATGTACAAAGAATGTGAATCGGTAAAAACAAAAAAAGAAGAAAGTGAAAGTGGAGATTTATAGTAAAAATGGCTTAAATATTGATCTGTTGCTCACACAAATTTATCATATCACTTCTGAAGATACACTGGAGTCATTTGGATTACTTTTATGCTGCTTTTTGGACCTTCAAAAGTTCTGGCCCCCATTCACTTGCATTGTATGGACCAACAGAGCTGAGATTTTTTTCTAAAACTCTTAATTTGTGTTCTGCCGAAGAAATAAAGTCATACACATCTGAGATGGCATAAGGGTGAGTCAATGATGAGAGAATTTTCATTTTTGGGTGAACTATCCCTTTAAATCTTCTGCTGTGTGTAATGTTCTCATATGTGTGCAGTGTTGTGGAGTGATTAAAGTCTTTTGCTGATTCTGTCTGACACTGCTGAAATAAATAGTTGCAGTAAAAAGGTTTAAACTGCTTGATATCGTGAACTAGATGTGTATACCCGCAATATATAATCTTTCAGTTCTGCACATTTGAATGTGCAGCGTGGATTGCCCAGATGCACTCTGGTTACATTGAAGCATGCCATTCTGGATTCAGGATGCCCATAAGCTCTCCACAGATACTTATAAAACCTGAGGAAGATTGGAGTTAGTAGTCAAGGTCTCTTCAGTCTCCGCGATGTTGTGCATTTATTTGGGAGTGTAGCTTGAAACTGTGCGTCGACAGAATTATACGTAAATTGCCCGTTTTTCTTCTTTTTAAAACTGCGTTCATGTCATGTAACAATTTTACACAGTATTGTATGCGATTGTAAATATTTTTTATCAATCTGGCCCATCTAATTTCCTCTCGGAAAAATCTCACAATTGACTTCAAGGCCCAACAGTGTTTTGGAGGATTCAGTTCATCATAACACTTGCACATTTGCAGTTTAACTACACCTGAACATGAACTGATGGAAAGATGGTCCTTTTATTTTTACAATTTAGTCAGTTTATCAAGAGTCTCTCATTAAATATCAATGAGAACTGTGAGCTATTGAATCTCCCGAACACCAGAGGGCCATATTCTAACATTATTCACCCATCTTTGAGAAACGGAGAAGCTGTGAAGAAGTACCATTCAGCAAGTGCAATTTCGGACATTTTTCATCTCTTACTTTAAACAATGGCGCAATCAATTCACCCATGTGAGTGTAATGTTGTAATGCCATTCGTATGTTTCTGGAACTCTCCTGTAATGCAGGACTAAATTTAGTTTATACCAAATTCAGTTTAGATGTAAAGCACTTGATATTTGCTGCAGGTTTTGGATAATGAATATAGATGTAATACTATTGATACAGGCTGACGTTTAATTGTCAGTGTTAATGTTTTGGTTTGCTTGAGCGTGTATAATCATGTTACAGGAGCATCAAACCTTCAGGCTGCTTTGTTTTCACTGCTGTTCTCTTTTAGGGTCTCACAAGGACACAGAGACACTGATCAGGTGGCGGATGGACCATGAATATTTATTCTCTGGCTGGAGGAACACATGCAGAAATGGCTGGCAGTATGTAGGGATTCATTTGTCATCAATAGCACATCTGCTTACTTTCTGCATATGAATGTATTTATGTATGTGTATAATTCTCGATGTTACTGATTTGCAATAAAGTATATCTGTTAAACTATAAGTTAAAGTTAAAAACTGTTTCTGTTACAGGCAGTTCATACATGACACAATATTAGACCTGGATGGACCTATTACTGCACTCAGAGCAAAAAAGAAATGGGAAAATTTAAAATGCAAATACAAGGTAAGATGGGAGCCAAGAGTGGATTAAATTGTGTATTCATTTGTAGCATTACTTTAGTCTTTAGTTACTTTACATCCTTTTGGCTGCATTTCTTAAGTCATCACAGCTGTCATAACTGCAACATAATTCTGCCTTTTTGCCATTATTTACAGTCTATTCCAAGTGACTCTAATTACCTTCCAGAATAGAAGTAGTTATTTTTCCATCATCTGAAAGGTCTTACTACTTAAGAGTCCAAAGCGACTCATTTACATAATTTATACAAAATTGATGTCAGTGGTCAAACACGCCGCACACCAAAAAACAGACATGCTTTCACACATACAGATGAAAACATCAGTAATAAACATATACTGTAAGTAGTGTTTTAAAGTAGCCTATTTAGAGTATTTGGTTTTTACTAAGTATTTTATGCGGTCTGTATAACAATTCTGTTCACCATGACATACTAACAAACTCTAGACTTCCTTATACATTCACTAAATGGCCTTTCATCACACTCAGAGTAAAAACATTCAGTCACACTGAACATGATAATTAATGCATAGCAAATAAGTTTGCATATATCAAAAACATCCATGATTGACAGTCGTTAAAGTTCATGAATGAACAAAATTCAAGGATATAATTCACTGAAAGACTTAAAGATGATTATTTGTATACAGCATAGTTACATATGTTTATACTGTATATTATTGGTCTCATTTGTAGTATTATTTGCATTTTTCATGAATTATGAACAGAATATGAACCAATAAGGTGACGATTTGGAGTTTTTGTTGCAGACCTCAGAAATTTGCATCAGAAAAATTCCAACCAAACATCGTGTAGTGAGAGCGCGGCTTAAGCGTCTGAAAGGAAGTCGGGCAGCTGCTCCCGGGTCCAAATGCCTTCTGCATGCATAGTCTGTTAGTGCAACTTAAACACAGATGCGACCTATCTGTTTTCCAAAAAGTGGGAAAAATTTAAATACAAATAAAAGGTAAGATGGGAGCATAACTGAATGAATTATATATTTATATATTGTAACATTACGGAAAGATTACGTTAATTTTCTTCGTTCTCCTTCCATTCACAATCTAACTTTAATGTTTCATAGTGTTATGCTAGTGTTCCTCTATAGCTGCATTATTGGAAAGGTCATCATTACATCTGTTTTAATTGCAACATGACACTTATTCTTTGCCCTTGCCCATGGTCAATAGCTATTCAAAATGGCAATTATTTGTAATCAGTGTTGGGTAGGTTACTAAGATAAGGCTTATCCACTACAATTTGCTAATTTCGTGTTTATAATTGCAATCAGATTACTTCTTCAAAGAAATAATCATGTTATTAATTACTTTCTTAAACAATTTTCACAGAAAGGTTTGATTTTCCACTCAACAAATTGTCTATATATCCTCTGTTCATTGTCGCACACACTTGAGCTGTCACAGAAACACAGACAAATGTACATTTAAATGTAGTACACAATGTTATTTTTTAAATATGCGTAACCCATGTAATGATCTTAAAAGTAATTACCTTAATTGCTTGAAAAGTCAGTAACTGTAATCTGCTTACAAGAAATAAAATTGTAATTTGTTACAGTAATTTTCTTTGTAATCAGATTACACCCAACACTGATAGTGATGCATGCAAAGGTTTTTTAATTGCTCATAATTAGGGATAGGGATTTGAACAAATATCAGGTAATAGTAGGAATGCCTGTATCGATGCATTTTCACAGCCCTAATCATAAGATATGCTTCTATCCAAGTTGAGAATTAAATGTTATGCGAAAAAATATATTGCAAAAACAATGTGCGAATAAAGACTTGTTTCCATCCCATGTGTTCAAAAGAACAAAATCATCACTTGCAGAGAAATTGGCGCCAATGTGGCTCATTTATTAATAAAATAATTGCGGTTTACAGCACACAGACAAAACAATCTCTAGTACAGGGGTGGGCAACTATTTTGGTAAAGGGGCCACATTGGGCTTTAAGTAGTGCATAGGGGGCCACATTGTATTTTATGCTTTTGAGATACAATGTTCTGCATTGATTTGTTTTTTGTAACTTTTAAGCCCAGAAATAGTTGTGTACTCAATTTTCTGAAGTGTATCTGTGACTAATGGGACTATTCTGCAGTTGCCTAAAGTATTGTATTGCTATACAAAGGTAGATACTTTTCTACCAGGCATTAAAAAACTAAATAAAGGCTGAGCTTATAAATGTATTTTGCCATCTCTACTTCCCTGTTAATTTATTATTCAATCTCTATATCAGGGGGCTGTTTTAATAAAAAAAAAAAAAAAAAAAAGACATTTATAGAACTTTTAGTGTTTGGGCAAAGCGGGCGAGTTTACATTTACATGCTAAAAGGGTCATGATGCGGGTCTCCTCAATAGTTTGACTTTCAGCACACAACTGAATAACACCGGCTACACCGGCTATGATAAATGATTACTGCAAGAGTTAGATTAACATACAGGTGCGAAGGGACTTCAACATTTCTAAATTGCACAAATAAAAAATACATATTTGTATCTGGCTTGCTTTTGCTCGCATTTCAATGATGCCGAGATCAACTTTTATATTTAATTTAATCACTGAGAAGGTTTACCTGAAAAGTAGCACCAAACATCACAAGCAGCCTCAAGAATGGACACAGAGTATCCATATAACACTTTTTCATGAGCAGAATATTGCACTACAGATCGCTAAATTTGTTCAAAGGGGAAAGCGAGATAGAAAAAGTGCACTCACATGCATGGTTGCCAGATTGCACAAAATAAGTATTACATTAGGCAGAATATTTCAAGTTTACGCAAGTATGAATCTCAAACTGGGGGTGTTGCGTCTCTTATCTGACAACCCTGAGCATGTTAAACGCTTGTGGAGACAAATTAGGTCCCAATGCAAGTTAACTGAAATGTCCAATGAAAAAAAAAATGCTTTTTACAATAAATTAGCCGTGGGCCACATTAAACCATGTGGAGGGCCTGAAACGGCTGTATGTTGCCCATGTCTACTCTAGTAGAACTTGTCTCATGTCAGGGAGCGACAGCATGTCACACAGCTCTGGGAACGCTATGTGTGTGCATTCCTCCTTTCTTATCTATTTGCCATGTGGATCTGTAATATCTTTTCAAAAGTGTCAAACATGCTCTTGCACACAGTTTAAGTTTGTATTTGACTTATTTGCTCTACAAACTCTGGATTTTCAGAATGGCCATTGCAACATTTCAGGTGTGATTATTGGCCCGCTGGTTAGTCCAGTTTTGAACTAGTTATTCAGTCACACTACTTTTTTATGTGCATCTTGTATTCCAAATAAATTCAATAGGAGTTTATTAGGTAAATGTTCTTCCATTATAGTTTATGTGCATTTCATATCAAATACAAAATGTGTCCACTTCAAGCAAGCATATATGTTTTTATGCACATTTTGGAGATTGTATTCACATCTTGGTGTTTCCATTCAGCAGTTTTTCTGTGATATATCAAAATGCACATCAAATTGCGTGGATGGAAACCCAGCTATAGAGACCAGAATTTCATAGAGACTTGGGCCAGTAAGCAGCTGCTCAGAACACCCTGGCTACCATCTAGCAATGCCCTCTTAAACACATAGCATTACAATAAAACCATTCACAAAATCTTAGTAATCTTTGAATAGCAACGCCTTCACATTACACTGGTACACTATGTTCTGCGCAGCATTTGCAGTTGGCTTGATGTAGTTTTGTTTTATTTTCTCTATCTTTGGCATAGGTTTTAAAAGATCTGGGGAAGGATGTTGCAACGGTGAAACCTGAATCCTGGCGATGGTACAGACTAATGAAAAAGGCTGTAGATGGGGATCCCACTGAGGTCGACCCATCTGAACCAACCTTACTGTCCGACCTAGCAGATGATGAGTCTGAATGTGTAGCTCAGCCCAACAAGAACATGTGTCAGGTGGATATGGGAAGTGATATTCTAGAATTACTGACACATTCAGTAATCGAGGTCAACTCTCATGCAACAGTGGTGGATGGAGGAACCTCGTCAGTTACGCCTGAAAGTATGAGTGGGAAGCCGAAGGAAAGGAGCCCCTCGGAGAATCAAGATGAGCTTGATATTAAAAGAGCAAAGATTAGAAGAGAGAGAAAGCTTCTGGAGAAAGAACATGTAGAACTGGACAGAGAGAGAGTGCTTCTAGAACGAGAGAGAGCTATTGCGGAGAGGGAGAAAATGGCATTGGAGAGAGACAGAAAGCAGCTGGAAATGGACAGAGCAGCAATCGACAGAGAGCGAGCATCACTGGAACAGGACAGAGCAAGACTGGAGCGGGACAGAGCAGCACTGGAAAGAGACCGAGAGACTTTCACTGCCATGGCTTTGGGGAAAAATGGCATAGGACACGTTGAAGCACACTCTCCCTATGTAGAGGACAGGAAAAGATTAATATTTTTGTTTGAACAATTAATTGAGAGATTTTGAGATTATTCATGTACACAGAAATATGTCAGTGTTGTTGGTTCTATGGAGAACAGTATGAATGTGCAAGTGAAATCCATTCTGTGAGTCACTTATGCACTTATGAGTCACATTCATCAAATGTGATCATTTTTAGAGTGTGAAATACAAAAAATGTTCATTGAG
Source organism: Moxostoma hubbsi (assembly GCA_032164185.1). Lineage (NCBI taxonomy): Eukaryota > Metazoa > Chordata > Actinopteri > Cypriniformes > Catostomidae > Moxostoma > Moxostoma hubbsi. The sequence goes on along the minus strand of JAVLUX010000049.1, from coordinate 15,031,211 downwards.
AAAGGTTAGATGTTCAAATGTCTCTAGAAAATGAAAAGACAAGAACCCAAGGAGAATTTTGATGTACCTTATTCACAGTAGTATAGTATATTTTTCAATATTATAGTATGTTTTTATATCAAAATACTTATATGAGTTTCCTGGCCTGACCCAGGAGAGAGCATATGATGTTACTAAAAGTGTTGATGCTGCAAAAACCACAAAGAGCACCCAGCTGTAACAAAATAATGAGGCTATGGACCATGAAAACACAGCTGAAGATAAGGAGTAAAAACAATCAGTGGTCAAAGTAATTAGGTTTCTGCCAGTAAAAAGATATCAAAAGGCTCTGTGAGATAATGGTGGTGAATAGTATCCATTGATTACAAAAATAATGAAGGGGCGTAGAAATGAGGTAATGCCAGATAACAAACTGTATAGAAGATGAGGTTTTGGACTAAGAGAGTCAGAGTGGACAGCTGACCGTTCTCAAGTTTGTTGGTGATTCAATAAACTTGAACTTTGGCATCTGGAACCCTGTACTCTGAGAGTTTTCTTGCATCTTAGAGAGATTCTTCGAAGATTTTTCACAACAGTAGCCATCTTTAATTTTTTGAAGCCATCTTTAACAGGAATGACAACAAGACTGTGAGGGATAGACTGTACTGTTTTTTTGGATTGTTATGCTGACTAAACATTGAAAATTGTATGTATATATATATATATATATATATATATATATATATATATATATATATATATATATTCAAGAAATTTCAGTTGACAAAAAACACAAGTTGTGGAAAATTAGGTCTAGGAACCTTTTTCCAGTGGACGCCATTAAAGAGACTGCCACACGACCTCGTTTTTATTCACGTCAGAAATCAAATATAGCGATACTGTGTGTGTGAATAGGTGTACTTATCATAAACCATGGGTATTTGCAATCTATAAAATAAACAAAAACCAAATACAAATGAATGGAAAGCGGTCCCTTCATTTTTATCATTTAGTTTATCCAAAGTCACCGTAGAAATGACGGCCGGCCCGTGAGTTATTGGTTCTCCCAAACACCAGAGGGCCATATTCTAACCCATTCACACATCTATCAGAAACGAAAAAGCTATGAAGAAGGATCGTCCACCACAGAGAGGCAATTGATATGAGTAGGGGGAGACTGGTATTCGATAGTCAAAAAATTATATTATGTATCTCACAAGTGCAGTGTCGGACATTTGTCATCCAGTATTTTAAACAATGGCACAATCAAGTCAACAGTGTGAGTGTAATGTTGTAAACCATCATTGTGTGTGTGCACGCACTCTAAACTTTCGCATGTTTCGGAAACTCTTCTGTAATGCAGTGCGAAGTTTATTCCCAAGTCAGTTTACATTGAGCTCTTATTTAAACACGTTATAATTGCTGCAGCTTTAGAGTAAATAAAAAGATCCCTAACTATTGATACAGGCTGACGTTTAATTGTCAGTGTTAATGTTTTGGTTTGCTTGAGCGTGTATAATCATGTTACAGGAGCATCAAACCTTCAGGCTGCTTTGTTTTCACTGCTGTTCTCTTTTAGGGTCTCACAAGGACACAGAGACACTGATCAGGTGGCGGATGGACCATGAATATTTATTCTCTGGCTGGAGGAACACATGCAGAAATGGCTGGCAGTATGTAGGGATTCATTTGTCATCAATAGCACATCTGCTTACTTTCTGCATATGAATGTATTTATGTATGTGTATAATTCTCGATGTTACTGATTTGCAATAAAGTATATCTGTTAAACTATAAGTTAAAGTTAAAAACTGTTTCTGTTACAGGCAGTTCATACATGACACAATATTAGACCTGGATGGACCTATTACTGCACTCAGAGCAAAAAAGAAATGGGAAAATTTAAAATGCAAATACAAGGTAAGATGGGAGCCAAGAGTGGATTAAATTGTGTATTCATTTGTATCATTACTTTAGTCTTTAGTTACTTTACATCCTTTTGGCTGCATTTCTTAAGTCATCACAGCTGTCATAACTGCAACATAATTCTGCCTTTTTGCCATTATTTACAGTCTATTCCAAGTGACTCTAATTACCTTCCAGAATAGAAGTAGTTATTTTTCCATCATCTGAAAGGTCTTACTACTTAAGAGTCCAAAGCAACTCATTTACATAATTTATACAAAATTGATGTCAGTGGTCAAACACGCCGCACACCAAAAAACAGACATGCTTTCACACATACAGATGAAAACATCAGTAATAAACATATACTGTAAGTAGTGTTTTAAAGTAGCCTATTTAGAGTATTTGGTTTTTACTAAGTATTTTATGCGGTCTGTATAACAATTCTGTTCACCATGACATACTAACAAACTCTAGACTTCCTTATACATTCACTAAATGGCCTTTCATCACACTCAGAGTAAAAACATTCAGTCACACTGAACATGATAATTAATGCATAGCAAATACGTTTGCATATATCAAAAACATCCATGATTGACAGTCGTTAAAGTTCATGAATGAACAAAATTCAAGGATATAATTTCACTGAAAGACTTAAAGATGATTATTTGTATACAGCATAGTTACATATGTTTATACTGTATATTATTGGTCTCATTTGTAGTATTATTTGCGTTTTTCATGAATTATGAACAGAATATGTAAAACTTGTACACACAATTACTAAAATTAGATGCTCCTGATTAAAACAAGCCAAAACACAATGTGATCCGATGTGTAGAGCCTGAGTTTATCTTCATGGAGTGCATCTTGACATGCTGTCAAAGCGGTGCTCTCACTACACGTCGCTAAACTGCTCATACTTAACGATTATCACCAACTGTAGTGAGCATCTATTTGGCAACGATCTGGGGGTTTTGTCACAGACCTCGGAAATGATCTGCGACAGCAACATTCCAACCAAAATTTGTGTAGTGTGAGTACGGCTGAAGGGAAGTCAGGCAGCTGCTCCCGGGTCCAAATGCCTTCTGCATCCAAAGTCTGCCAACACAGATGCGACCTATCGAAAATTAGATTTTTTTTTTAACCTTTTGACACTTTGTCTGGAAAATATGGTAGTAATATATGCTAAAGCTATTATTGTGTCCTTTATGTGGTTTTGCCTTTACCTTTGGCATAGGTTTTACAAGCTCTCGCGAAGGATGTTGCAACGGTGAAACCTGAATCCTGGCGATGGTACAGTCTAATGAAAAAGGCTGTAGATGGGGATCCCACTGAGGTCGACCCATCTGAACCAACCTTACTGTCCGACCTAGCAGATGATGAGTCTGAATGTGTAGCTCAGCCCAACAAGAACATGTATCAGGTGGATATGGGAAGTGATATTCTAGAATTACAGACACATTCAGTAATCGAGGTCAACTCTCATGCAACAGTGGTGGATGGAGGAACCTCGTCAGTTACGCCTGAAAGTATGAGTGGGAAGCCGAAGGAAAGGAGCCCCTTGGAGAATCTAAATGAGCTTGACATTAAAAGAGCAAAGATTAGAAGAGAGAGAAAGCTTCTGGAGAAAGAACATGTAGAACTGGACAGAGAGAGAGTGCTTCTAGAACAAGAGAGAGCAGTTGCGGAGAGGGAGAAAATGGCATTGGAGAGAGACAGAAAGCAGCTGGAAATGGACAGAGCAGCAATCGACAGAGAGCGAGCATCACTGGAACAGGACAGAGCAAGACTGGAGCGGGACAGAGCAGCACTGGAAAGAGACCGAGAGACTTTCACTGCCATGGCTTTGGGAATAAATGGCATAGGACACGTTGAAGCACACTCTCCCTATGTAGAGGACAGGAAAAGATTAATATTTTTGTTTGAACAATTAATTGAGAAATTTTGAGATGATTCATGTACACAGAAAAACGTCATTGTTGTTGGTTCTAAGAGTACTTTAGCATTAAGTATTTAATAAGTATTTCATTTAAAGCATTTCCCTTTTATTTAAAGGGGTAGTTCACCAAAAAGATAATTCTGTCATCATTTACTAACCTACATGTACTTTCTTCTGTAGGTCACATGGGACTATCACTGGTAGATAGATATGGTTTTGTTTGGAGAAAATGTGTTTACAGTTGTATGTAGGGCATCAGAAGTGTGTAGTTCATTGAGTACAAAACACAATTGATAATCAACAATGATTTTTTCCCACCATTTTCTGGCTCATGAGTGCATAGAGATTTACGTTATGTTTCTATCATTAAAATCGATTATTTGAGTGTCGTACAAAATCAGTAAAATTTACTTTCTTTGATGCTTCCCACCCTCAAATATGAGTGGGTGTTTCTTTTTATGTGACAAAGGTTTATCTTAAATGCAAATCCTCATTTTGCATTATAGGCCTCAAAGAGTTTAAGTGACTAAAATATTTTATTTTGATCTCATTCATGATAATCACATCTAAAAAACAAAAAACATTTTATATACTAAATATTGAGGGATTTATTTATTGTATATTTACATTGTGTCTGTCATGAACTTTTTGTCCACATTCTGCACAGATGATTTCATATTTCAGAAACCTTTAATACTTTCAAAAAATCAAACCAAAACGTTCAATTATGCAGTCCCGCAAACCCAGAGACAGTCCTGAATAAACATTATTGTAACTTAATGCAAATGATTTACTGAAACTGGATGCAAATACAAAAATCTGTCCTTTTTTAAGATTTTGCAAGTCAGCTTTTGTCAGCAACTACTTCCTTCATGTCTCCTCAAATGTATTAGTGCTTAAATATATACAGTGGCCCTAAAAACTTAAGCTACATTTAAAAATAAATGGATGTCATTGTATTGATTATATAACAAATTACCAAGGCAAGTGGCATTCATTTTAAAGCAAGATAGCACAAGGAGAATTTTTAAAAAAGGAAACTCTCATATACTCACCCTCATGCCATGCCAGATATGTATGATTACTTTCTCCTGCTGAACATAGGTGAAGATTTTTTTAAAGAATGTATCCGCTCTGTTGGTCCTTTCACTGCAAGCGAATGGTAGCCCGAAATCTGAAAGTCCAAAAAGAAGATAAAAGTAATTTTATGTGATAAAAAAAATCACATAAAGGTGGCAAAATTAATCCATACGACTCCAGTGGTTAAATCCAAATCTTCAGAAGCGATATAAGTGTGAGTGAGAAACAGATCAATATTTAAGTACTTTTTACAAAAAATCAATTCACTTGCATTGTATGAACCTACAGAGCTGAGATATTCTTCTAAAAATCTTAATTTGTGCTCTGCAAAAGAAAGAAAGTCATACACATCTTGGATGGCATGAGAGTGAGTAAATGAATTAAATTTATTATGAAATAATTTTGGGGGGTGACCAATCCCTTTAAGTAAACCATTTTACAAACATAAATGTGTCCGGTTTTAAATGATAAAACTATAGATATGCTGTTCAACATGAAGACAAGATGTATTTGGACACTTTCAGGTTGTCAAATGTTTGTGGAATATGTCCATAGTTAATGTGATGAACTAAAACATTGTGAACTTTAGGGGAACTGACTTCATTTAAAGTGAATTAATGACTTTGTGACCAGCTGGTTATAAATAGTTTAGATAAATGCAGTTAAAGAAAAGGTCTAGCATTTATTTTCAGATGCCACTTCATCTGATATTTTGTTATCTAATGCGTTGACATTAATACTGTACATGAAGTGTGAATTTAATTTATTAAATACTTTTTGGGTCTTTCATTAGTTTACTAACAGGAAACCAGTGGATGCACATACACACAATTAGTGTTTTCGCTGAATATGCATTTATCAAGATATATTTGCATTCTTGTCTTCCCTTAAATTTTTTTTTTTTTCAGATCAAGGTCATTCAGTGCTGACCATTTCCTTTTTGTTGAATTAAATTTAGCTTATGAGTGATAGACTATTGTTCCCATTGGAACTCCCCAAGACCCCAGCCACTCCAGCCACTCTCAAAAAAACTATATAAGGTTCATGCAATTATTTTGAGACTGATTTGCTGTGACTGATTGTCTGAAGAACTTTTACGTGAATTCTGAAATATCTACATCAAAGGTAGGTTCTTAGAAAAATTCTATGATTCTCGATACTTGTGTTTGGACATATTGAACATATACAAAACTGTAATAAGTCTCATATTAACACCTTTAAATCAATGAAAAGGTTGGCGCTTAAATAGGCTGACCATGTGCTTATGATTAAAAAGGAATCAATCAAAGTCACCTTATCTGAATACTTAAATGGACTAAGTAAGTGAGATTTATTTAATTTTAGTAGTTATGGACAGCTCACCAGAAATTTTGGATTTTGCTTCTTCAGATGAAAATGGGTAAGAAAAATCTTGGTTGTTATTCTTCATTTGCAGTCCAAAATGAAAAATAGCTCAATTTCTAGAATCAACAACACTTATAATTTTGAAAAAAAATACAGAATACCAACGTTTGAAACTTTTGTGTGTGTTTAATCAATTGGAGTCCCGAGAACAGTGGAATATTGCTGCAACAGTGGGATGCACAGGTTCGGCCTTACATCGAGATGATTGACTTCATGAGGAAAATTGGCATTGAGAGGGAACTTGCACTGCCGTCCATTGCAGTGGTTGGAGACCAGAGCTCAGGGAAAAGCTCTGTTCTAGAGGCGCTCTCAGGAGTGGCTCTACCTCGTGGCAGTGGTAAGTTATACTTACAATAAGTATTTGGGCACTCAAGCCACACTTAGAATTGCAAACCAAGTGGCATTCATTTTAAAAGTGCAAGCACAAAAAGATGTTATGATTTAAAACTTTAAATCAAAATTTTTAATTAAAGGGTTAGTTCACCCAAAATTAAAAATGATCTAATTTGCTCACACTCATTCCATCCCAGATTTGTATGAAATTCTTTCTTCTGCAGAACGCAAATTTCTATTTTTAGAAGAACATCTCTGCTTTGTTGGTCCATGCAATGCAAGTGAATGTGACTAAAACTCTAATTGCTCCAAAAAGGAGATAAAGTAAACATAAAAGGGACCCATAAGTCTCCAGTGGTTTAATCAATGCCTTCTGAAGCAATCCAGTTTGTTTTGGGTGAGAACAGACAAAACGGTACATCTTAACATCAGCAACTTGAAATCATGATCGCCAAAAGGACCGCTGATGTCAAGATGTTGCTACAGTGAAAAAGGAGTTATATTTTGGTCTGTTCTCACCCAAAATCAGATGGATCACTTCAGAAGCCATTGGTTAAACCACGAGAGTCGTATGGATCACATTTATGTTGACCTAATCACCATCGAGTTTTTGTCACCATCACTTGCATTGTATGGACCAACAGAGCTGACATATCTTTCTAAAAATCTAAATTTGTGTTCTGCAGAAGAAAGAACGTCATACACATCTGGGATGTCATGAGAGTAAATAATGAGAGAATTCAAATTTTTCAAAATTAGTGGAATAGATATAGTGGATTTATTGTTAATGTGGTAAACTACAATTTTGGTTACTCCACTAAGACACATGTGATCTTGAGGGAAACCAACTTCACGCATTCACAAAAAATAACCTTTTAACCAACACGAGTTGCTTACCTGTATTTTAGATCTAAGAAAATGTCTTGCATCATTTGTTTGCAGATGCCACTTGGTTTGATATTTGGTATCTAATGGAATTAATTCATTAAGTCTGGCTTAAGTGTCAAAATACATTTTGGGTACCTTATGACAACCCAAAAATTTAATGAAGATCTAACAATATTTTCACCTTTTAATTTTTCCATAATTTGAAGAGACTGCATAAACCTCAAATTGATTTATCTCTTCATAATAGCACACTGAACCTAAATATTCTTGTAAAATGTAATCACAATTTGCTTTATTTAGGTATTGTCACTCGCTGTCCACTGGAGCTTAAACTCAGGAAGCTGAACAATGGGGGAGAGTGGTCAGCTGTAATCTCCTACAAAGATGTGCGAGAGACATTTAATGATCCCGCAAATGTTGAGAGTTATGTCCGAAGGGGTGAGAAGTTAATATCTATAAAACTAAATATAATTATAAGTACATTGTATGGGACAGTTAATCTGTACCAGTTAATCATTACTTGATTTGATTGGATTTAATTGAAAATAATAGTTTCATATCATTGATGAATGAAATCCAATGGAACGGTTACATGTTATAGTAAGTATATTTGTCTTTGTAATGTAATGTCTTTTACAGCACAGGATATGCTTGCTGGAGATGGAGTGGGAATCTGTGATGATCTTATCAGTTTAGAGATCACATCTCCTGATGTATGTAACCTCACACTGATCGATCTACCTGGTATAACAAGAGTACCGGTGAAAGGTCAACCTGAGGACATCGGAGACCAGGTAAAAACAAAAATGACTGACTTAATCAAATGATATTAAAGTGTGTGTCCCAGGTAATCATTATCTTCTAAATTAAGCTTTGATTAATTGCAGATTAGACGCCTAATATTGAAATTTATTGCAAAGAAAGAAACCATCAATCTAGTTGTTGTCCCCTGCAATGTTGATGTAGCAACCACAGAAGCACTTAGAATGGCACAGGGTGTGGATCCTGATGGCTTGAGGACTTTAGGTACAACTTCTCACATTAATCTGTACATGTCAATGAACAAACACGGGGTTCCATGAATTTTAGCAAGGCAAATATAATACACTCACTGAGCACTTTATTAGGAACACCTGTACACCTACTTATTCATCCAATTATCTAATCGGCCAGTCATGTGGCAGCAGTGTAATGCAGATACGGGTCATGTTCACATCAACCATCAGAATGGGGAACATTTGTGATTTTGAGCGTGGCATGATTGTTGGTGTCAGCCAGGCTGGTTTGAGTGTTTCTGTAGCTGCTGATCTCCAGGGATTTTCATTCACAACACTCTCTAGAATTTATTCAGAATGGTGCCAAAATCAAAAAACATGAGTGAGCGGCAGTTCTGTGGACGGAAACACCTTGTTGATAAGGAAGGTCAACGGAGAATGGCCAGACTGGATTGAGCTGACAGAAAGGTTACGGTAACTCAGATAACTACTCTGTAGTGGTAGTGAGCAAAATAGTATCTCAGAATGCACAAAATGTTGAATCATGAGGCAGATGGGCTTGTAGAAGACCATGTTAGGAACTTCATTATGCCCATAACGTTCCTAATAAAGTGCTCAATGAGTGTTTATATATTGGTGTTTGTAACTGTATTCACTAATACTGTAATCATACCTCACAATAACCTTTGGTAACTCACACCTTTGTGCTTGTGGTGTAATTGTACTTGAATTATTAGCACTGACATCATTGCATGATATCATTAATGTCTGTTTTCTTAAAAAAAAAAATATTACCTCAGCAATATTGACAAAGCCAGACCTGATAGATAAAGGAGCAGAGGATGACGTCCTACAAGTACTTAAGGGCAAAGTTGTTCCTCTCAAAAAGGGCTACACCATTGTCCGATGTAGAGGCCAGAGTGATATCAATGAAAGCGTGTCATTGGCTGAAGCCACACGACAGGAAAAAGAGTTCTTCACAAACCACACGCAGTTCAGGTATTAAGTAAACTACTTAAAGACCACATTCAATTAAAATGAGAGTTTTGTCACTTTTAGTCCTTGGCTGTTAGCTTTGAGGGCATTTAGATGGTACTGTATTCCTAAACAATGACAAAATTAACTTTTAGCAGGTATACTGGTATACACAGCTGAAGTGTGTATCTTTTTCTGTTAAAATGCTTTCTACTATCCCATATTATTATAAAGAGACAACTAAATATGCCATTCATAGGTTAATTTTCTACAAAACTGTAAACACTGTGTCTCTCTGTGCTATAAAAATGTCTCCATATTTTTCGAGCAGCCCGCCCAGCCTGATACAACAACATTGGCTCGACCAATGGTATGGGTTGGGGACAAGACTATCTGTTTGTTTTATCAACAGAAAACGGGGCATGTTTTAAAAAAAAAAAATGTTTTTTTTTTTTTTTCAATTCCATTACAGTTCAGTTTTAAAATTTATTTTTTGTCTTTTGGCAAAACGGTTCCAAAATACTGATGACATCTTGCACTTCACAGATTTTTTTGGCCAATCAAATGTGCTCTAAAATAAGAATGTCCCTTCCCTTAATACCATTTGCAACTGACTAGCAAGTAGCAAATAATTGGTCTTGACTGTAACGTAATTAAAGCCCATTAGCTTTTTAAAAAATAGAACGAGTCCTTTGATACGCCTTGCCAAAACCTGCTGTTTCAAAAGGAAATACGTCAACACAGGAAAGAACACTGCTTTTCGAGTAATTTCGTGGGGTCTTTAAGCGGGTATACATAGTAGTCTGTTGTCTGTTATTTTATGTAAAGTTCGAAGCCATTGAGGAGTGTTTTTGTTGCCACCAGTTATCTTCTTGATGAGGAGAGGGCCACAATTACCTGCCTTTCCAAAAGACTCAGTAAGGAGCTGGTCGAACATATCAAGGCAAGTCTAAACATACTGTAGCTAAATATTCTGAAACTTGCATTGAATAAGTAGTCAACTTATCAGTAACTCCTCTTCAGGCTTCCCTTCCATCATTAAGAGATCAAATTCAAATCCACCTTTCTTCTGTGAGAGTTGAGCTAAAGCGTTATGATGATGGTCCTCCTTTAGAACCAGAGCGTATGGGGCCTTACCTTAGCAAGGTAAGCATAAGCATCATTAGTTCCTTGGTGGACAGTAGCCAGACTGAAATGAACACTTCTATTTCTCTGTATGTGCAGAAAATATTGGAGTTCAGTGACCAGATAACCGAGTTGAGTAGAACAGGGGAATCAGGAAATGGGAACCTTTACGCTCTCCTTCGACCAGTGTTCAATCAATGGGAATGCCAGCTGAGTGACTCCAAATCATCCTGTATGTAAACCAACAGTATTTAGAACCGATTTTTGTTGTTATGTTAGGGTTATTGTTATTTGTTTTTAGCAAACTCTTTGAAATAAAGGTGCTGTAAGTTATTTTAGCCGTTCCACAAAAGGTGAGCTGTTGGAATAGCCAAGCTCCCTCTATAAAAAAACCCAGAGCTCCAAAGATACCAAATGAGCTTTATGGAGACTGACATCAATCATAAGTGATTTTCAAAAACAATAGCACCTTCAACTGACAACTGTTGCGAGCAACATGTCATTAAAATGATTAATAACTACAAAACGATGACAATGCACAAAATTATGAGATACTGTATCTCACAACACTTATTTCATTAATATCTTTCAGGGAGTTGGATATTTTTTGCATACCTTTCCATGAAAAAAATCACTTACAGCACCTTTAACAGGCACCAAGGATAAGGGCACTTAATGCTGGACCTTCTAATCCGGTAAATCCTTCTTTCTTCTTAAAGGCATAGTTCACCCACAATTCAAAGTTATGTCATCATTTACTCACCCACATGTCATTTGAAACCTGTACAATTTTCTTCCTTCTGTGGAACACAACATAAATTATTTATAGCAGAATTTCTAAGCAGCTTTTTTTCCATACAAAGGAAGTGATTGTTGACCACTGGTGTCAATGAAGATGTTCAAGGCCACATTTTCAGTGAATAATCTTCCATTTCATTTCCACACACTAAAGCCCCCTCCACACCGCCATTAATTTTCAATGAGAGCATAGCGACTTCTGGCACCATGAGCTGCCACAGCCATTGGCCATAAAGATGGCTCTCGAGAGCTACAAGACTAAGTTGAGAAAATTGTAACTTTTTGCAAATGATAAGCGACATTCACGAGTGACTTTCAATGAGAGTGAAGATAGCGGAGCTCATGTCATCTGTCTCCTGGCAGACTGGAGACAAGTGCAGGCAAGACAGAGAAGTTTCTGCATCGTGAGGGATTTTTACTTTTTATCATTTGTCTGTAACCACATGCATGGTTATAATAAAACGATGCATGGAAAAGCATGTCAGAAGCGGTCTGCATTCTGAGTGAGTTTGATCACCTGGTTAATGATTTAATGTATTGAACACTGATGCACATTTTATTAAACACTTTTCACTGCAGAATGTATGTTTTAGAGACTAGAGAACTGATTCCTTGTCAAATTGTAATGATATCTTAATTTTACCAGTATTAGGTCTCATCTGTGTCAAATTTCTCAAAGGCTATGACCAGACGTGCAGTCCTCCAATAACATTACAGCAACAAACAATTGGAACGCCCACTAAAGACACAGATCGCAGAGTCTCGCGCCACCAAGCTACAAAGTCGCTGGCACTGCGAACAGGGCTTAAGCTATCAGATAGCTTCAAAAGGCTTGGAATATAATGCATGAGTTGTATTTTTGGAACTTGACGGCCCATGGTCCCCATCCAAATTGTATAGAAGAGGCCCTTTAGAAATGTAGCACAATTTCTCCTTTAGTGTTTCAAGAAAAAGTCATACAGGTTTGGAACTATATGAGGGTGAGTAAATAATTACAATTTTTCCTGGGTGAAGTATGCCTTTAACCTTAATCATTTGAGTTGACTTTTGTAAGTTGAATTTTATTTTAGTCAGAGAGTTAATAAGGGAGATGACTGAAAAATATGATGAAGTCCTTCGTGGGAGAGAAGTGGTGACCTTCAGTGACTACTGTGCTTATGAATCACTGGTAAAGAAACATGTTGGAGACCTTAAACAACCAGCAATGGATACATTGAGGCTCATCCGAGGTAGCTATCTGAACTTTTAATGGACCTTTTTTGTTGTTGTTGCATACAATTATTACATTTGAAATTATTAATAATTTTATATAATTTAATATTATCCTAGGTATTGTGCAGAAGGAGATTATGGTTATATGTGAGCTATGTTTCCCAAACTTGCCTCATCTGAGAAACATGATTCTGGTGGGTTAAAATTATAAACCACACAAATCAGTTTAATAGAAAATAGAAGTCTTAGGGTAGGTTGAACCAATAAGGATTAATCTTAAACCTAGATGAAATCAGGATTTATTAAGCTACACCAAACTTCAAACCTTTTTTAAACATAATCTGTGTTACATTAAAAGCATCATTGTGATCCTGGTTTTAATTTAACAGTAAAACAAGATCAAATAATCCTGGATTTAATCCATATTGATGCAACCCTCCCTTAAACATAATACTATTTTAATGTTTCTGATATATGTATTCCTGTAGGACAAGATTGATGACATTCAGTCAAAGCAAGAAAGCAAGGTGGATAAGAGGATCCATGAGTACATCAAGATGGAGAAACTTGTTTACACACAGGATCCCATTTTTACCCAGAAAATTGTGGATTTTAAGTTTGTGGAAAGTAGACAGGAGTATGAGTCTGTTTGTCTAGATACTGGAGAGAACGCAACGTCACCCAAAAACTGTGCTGTCTTTGACACCAGGAACCTGACACCTGACAAACTTATCATCTACTATGAGGTGTGAACTAAAGTCAGTTAAAGGAATTGCTCAATCAAGGAATACTTGAAGGGATAGTTCACCCAATAAATGAACATTCTCTCATCCTTTACTCACCCTCATGCCATCCCAGATGCAGTTGATTTTCTTTCTTCTGCTGAACACAAACAAAGATTTTTAGAAGAATATCTCAGCTCTGTAGGTCCATACAATCCAAGTGAACTTTAGTGGCTAGAACTTTGAAGATCCAAAAAGCATATTAATGTAGCATAAAAGTAATCCAAAAGACTCCAGTGGTTAAATCCATACAGTATCTTCAGAAGTGATATGATAGGTGTGGGAGAGAAACCGATCAATATTTAAGTCCCTCTTTACTATAAATCTCCACTTTCACATTCTTTTGTTTTTGGCAGTTTGCATTCTTAGTGCATATCGCCACCTACTGGGAAGGGAGGAGTATTAGTATAGTAAAAAAGGACTTACTGAAATGTTTTACACCCACACCTATCATATTGCTTCTCAAGATATAGATTTAACTACTGGAGTCTTATGGATTACTTTTATGCTTCCTTTATGTGGTTTATGGATCTTCAAAGTTTGGTCACCATTCACTTGCATTGTATGGACCTACAGAGATGAGATATTCTTCTAAAAATCTTCAGTTGTGCTCAGCAGAAGAAAGAAAGTCATACACATTTGTGATGGCATGAAGGTGAGTAAAGGATGAGAATTTTCATTTTTGGGTGAACAATCCCAGCTTCTTAGTCACACTGTAGCCGCATTTGGAGCACTGTTTTCCAAAGGCATAACAACTTTATTGAGATTTTTTATTTTTGAATTATTATGTTCTGCATCTTTTACAATCTCACTTTTCTACACTGTTATATAATAATGGAGAGTGATAATGACTACTTTTGAGTTTTGATTTTTGGTTTTGATTTTCAAAGTACACTAAAAGCCTCTCACATGTCCTCTCAATCAAAATAGATTGTGTATCAGCGTCTAGCCGACTACATTCCTATGGTGATCCTGCTCTTTATACTGAAGGAAGCTGCTGTGATGCTGCGGGCTCATGTTATGGACTTGCGGGATGGAGCAGATGTTGTGAAACTGCTCGTGGAAGATACAGAAGCTGGGCGACAGAGATCAGACTTACACCAACGCATGGTGCGACTGCGTCTGGCACAAGAAAAGATCAGTATATTCCTCTGAGACAGAACTTGACTCTGGAACAGCAATGCCCTGTCTTATTTCCTTACATGTAACCACTAAAATACAATAGGTTAGAGCTGTTTTAAAGTAAGCAGCAAATAAAATTTCAGCATTACAAACATAACAATGTTAGTTTATGGTAATATTGTTTCTTTTAAATTACATTTAAAAAAATAATTCTACTGGGGGGGGGGGGGGGGGGTGGGGGGGGGGGGGGCCTGGGTAGCTCAGCAAGTAAAGACACTGACTACCACACCAGGAGTCGCAAGTTCAAATCCAAGGTGTGCTGAGTGACTCCAGCCAGGCTTCCTAAGCAATCAATTGGCCCGGTTGCTAGGGAGGGTAGAGTCACATGTGGTAACCTCCTCGTGGTCCCTATAATGTGGTTCTCGTTCTTGGTGGGGCACGTGGTGAGATGTGCATGGATGCCGTGGAGAATAGCGTGAGCCTTCACACGCGCTAGGTTCCCGCGGTAACTTGCTCGTCAAGCCATGTGATAAAATGCACGGATTTACTTTCTCAGACGTGGAGGCAACTGACATTCGTCCTCCACCACCTGAACGTGGTCACTACACCACCACGAGGACTTAGGGTGTGTTGGGAATTGTGCAAACCAAATTGGGGAGAAAAAGGGGAGAACCCCCCCCCCCCTTCAAAAAAATTATTCTACTTGCTTCAAAGTGTTCACTTTATGTCAGCTTGGTGTTAACTTTGAAGGTGTGATTTTATCAAATGTGTGAGAGATCTCTAAATAGAAGACTTTAAAAAAATGTTTTTATCTTGCATTCAATCAGAGGTGCCCAAACTTTTTCCTACGAAGGACCAAAAATCAAACTTGAAAAAGGTACTTTACCAAAAGTAAATGTTGCGTTATAACAAACTCATTGCCTGGAATTCATTTCTGAAAATGAGGGGGAATTCCCCCTTACACAGCTCATATGGGAGGCATTTTTTTACCTTTACATAGGTAATTTTTAGGTTATTCTCTGTCAAATATTTTAATTTAAACAATTTGATTTTAAAATGTCATGTTTCAATAATTACAAAATTGCACGATCTCTAAATTGTATGATGTGCATTGTTACTGAAGCAAAATTTCCAAATTTTGGCTATTAAATTAATAGTTTTAACTCTTAACTCCTGCGTGGCAATTTAATAAAATAATACAAACATTTAACAATGAACATTAGTCAGAGATATGATTCATACACTAAAAGTGGTTCATGTTCTGTAAAATTATTATTGTTGGCCTATTATTCATAACATTTTATTTAACATCAATGGTGTTAAACACACCCAGATATTATTTTTGTTAATATTATTATTAACTACATTGTAGAATTTGATCATTTTAGCGTGGGAGCATGGCAAAAGAACTGATGCGGAGCGTGAGAAGTGGAGTGACCATCTGTGCGCATTTATGGTGCGAGCATCCACCACTGACTCTAACATCTGCACAATGTACGTTACAAAACAAACAATGCTCAGCAAAAATTATAATGAAGATTGTGATGTATGTATCTGGAACTATATCAGATTGCGGGGGTATTTTTTCACCCATAGCCCCCATTCATTTCTGACCCTGGATGGAAATAGAGAAGGAGATGAGAGATGTAACTGGTGTTTAAGCGTCTCTCAACATCATGCATATGGTACATTACACAAAGAATTTTTGCAATTTCTGCCTTTCCTGCAGATTTGCTGCATTATGACTAATAACGAAGCGTGAAGATATGAATGGGGGCAAAACTATATATCAATCTCTCCAACATCACATGCTTCAACAAACAGGAAATAAATATTTGTATCATATTGCTTGCTTACGGAGACAAGGTATAATGCCATTTGCATGTGAAATTAACAGGTTTAGAAAGGTTTATTCAAGTAACATTTTAAATTCAGTGTCTATGCAACAAAGAGCTTCCTTACTGTGCGCACTCACTCTTCTGACACTGCTGCACGAGAGAGAAAGTGAAAGACAAAGTGGATTTACTCGCACAGCTTCTGGAATTACAGTTGATATAAAAACAAGTTTATTGATTTGATTTGTTCATCTGTATCTATTGGTTTTCTAATTCGCAAACTTTAAACTTTACACTAATCTAAAATGTATTTCTAGCCAGTTTACATGCACTTGTTACCAGACACCATCATATAAAACAAATACACATAATTAAAATTTTTCTAGGAAGACCTTTGATATAAGGGCAAATATTGTATTCTTGACGGGAATCTTTGTATTTTTTTTAAATATTATATAAATATAAAAAATATATATAAATTGTGAATAAATAGTTTTTTTTTTGCACTTCCATAAATCAAATCATAATTTTTATGATTATTTCATATCAATATATGTTTACAATCACATAATATCTCTTTATTTTAGTACAAGGCAAATAATTACTATATTCATATAAATTACTATATTGTGTTAATTTTTTGTGCAACAAAAGTAATTATCATAATCCCATACCCATGTACATACAGTAACAAATAGCATTATTTGTTACTCAAGGTGGCGCTGTTGTTTCAGTGATTGACTTGATTTACATTTGATATTGTTATATAAAAAAGAAACAACATGGAAGTAAACTATAGCAAGTACAACACATGAACAGTGTGATATAACTAGTGTAATTTGGGTGTACTACTGAAATTCTGTAAGTTGTATGTCTATTTAGATTTAATAAGTGCCTGAGAAAATACACTTGTGATGCTTATGTTTTATGTGTAGCTCAATATGTGTTTGACAGCCAGTTGCGTCTCATGAAATTTCATATATGAAAAAATAAAATGTCAAAATATAACAGAATATATTTTATTCTATTATTTTCTAATTGTCTTGAAAATTCTTTGAAAATTGAACAATATCTGGGCATTTTGTAGATCCATTTGTGAAAGATATACATGCCGGGTCTCTAAACTGTATGTTTAGAGACTTACACTCACTGAGCACTTTATTAGGTACACATGTACACCTACTTATTCATGTGATTAACTAATCAGACAATCATGTTGTAGTAATGAAATGCAGAAAATCATGCAGATATAGGTCAGGAGCTTCAGTTACTTTTCACATCTCCTATTGGAATGGGGAAAAAATGTGTTCTCAGTGATTTCGACCATGGCATGTTGGTGCCAGATGGGCTGGTTTGAGTATTTCTGTAACTGCTGATCTCCTTGGATTTTCATGAACAACCGTCTCTAGAGTTTACTCAGAATGGTGCCAAAAACAAAAAACATCCAGTGAGCGACAGTTCTGCAGACGGAAATGCCTTGTTATTGAGAGAGGTCAACTGAAAATGGTCAGACTGGTTCGAGCTGACAGAAAGGCTACGGTAACTCAGATAAACACTCTGCACAATTGTAGTGTACACATACAAGTAAAATTGACTAGTGTGCAGAATAGTATCTCAGAATGCACATCTCGTCAAACCTTGAGGCGGATGGGCTACAACAGCAGAAGACCATGTCGGACACTTTAATAGAACCATAGTGTTCCCAATAAAGTGCTCAGTGACTGTCTGTTATAATGTTTGGCAAAATACCCATGTATTTAAGGGTTACCGGTAATCCAAAGTGACTTACAGAACATTTTTATAGAAATATACCCCTAGAATGGTTAGGTGCCTTGCTCAAGGGCACAGTGGTGGTAGTTTGTTGATCACTCCTGATCGGCATCGAACCAGCAACTTTCTGGTTACCAGCCCTGAGCTTTGACCACTATGCTTTTTGTCACACCACTCCATATAGTACTACTAATAAAGTTCAAATAATAAAGTGATCCTTTAATGCCCAACAGTAATAATTATTTTCTTTTTTTTAGCACAAGAAATAACAACATGGACGAGGGGAATATTTCTTCTAAATGACTGTGATAAATCGTCCCTACAGCTCTATAGTCTCCAGGTTTACATTTGTTCCTTTATCTAAGATCTAAAAATTCTGAAAATGGGTGGATCCTGTGCAAACCTGCTTATTCATGTGTGGAGAATCAGATATGGGTATGTCGACTAACTTGATAAGAAACCTGAAGAACAAGTTAGGTTGGACAGAATGGGTTATATTCAAGATCTACCTTTGCACTGTCATTACTCATGAGTCTAAAGTCTAGACCGACTTCAATATATAGATCAACAAGAGCAAGTACAAGAGAGTTAAACAATTAAAAAGTGAATTGGTATTCTCTGCTACACAACTCGTTTTTAGACGCCGTCACTCCAAGTGCATTTACGTGTGGATCCTTGTAAGTGTAGACAGTTGTACATCTGGGAGGAGAGGCGAACAAATCATTTCAGTCATGATATACATTCGAAGAGGTTGGTTCTGCTTCTCTCTCTCTCTCTCTCTCTCTCTCTCTCATGTTTATGTTGACATTCTTGTTTCTAGTTTGTCCACTTATGCTACACAAGAGGCAGAAAGTTAGGCTTGGCCTTGTACATCTTTTTCCGAAGTGTATCCTAGATTTGTTTACCGGAAAATGCCAGCAGCCATTATTTACTTCCCTACTGTAGTTATATTGTAGTCTTTTCCTATTTAATGGCAATAGTAAACTGTTTAGTCAAATTACAATTATAGTCAAAATGGAACGTGACTGTGGATGCAAATTTCTCCTTCTTGGCATTAAAGGAATATTCTGGGTTCAATACAAGCAAAGCTTATTAGACAGCATTTGTGGCATAATATGTATAACCACAAAAATGAATTTTGACTAGTCCCTCTGGGTTACAGAGAGGCACTTACAATGGAAGTTTTTTATGATTTAAGCAAATTTACAGTTTAAGTAATACACAAGTTAAAAAAAAAGTAATTAATGTAAGTGATTTCATAAAAGTATAAGCTTCACATTTCTGCCTTTAAACCCTCCAAAAATTGGCCCCTTTCACGTACATTGAGTGCCTCAATGTGACCTCTCTTTTTTGTGTTTTTTAACAGAAAAGAAAGTATCTTCACAGAGTCTTCACAGATTTTTGTGGTAATCAATATTATGCCACAAATGCTGTTGGTTGAGCTTAATTTATGTGGAAGTCAGAATATTCCTTTAACAAATAGATGATAATACATTTAGAACATTTAAAGAACATGTTAGCAACAAGGATGCTGTGTGAACATTGGACCTACTAACAAAAATGCATATTACAATATAATTGTTACGATCCATATTGTCTTTTGTTTATGTACCTTTTAAGTTCTGGCACCTGTTACGTTCCATATTGTCTTTTGTTTTATGCACTCTTATTTTTAAAAGATTTTCATGTTCCTGTTTCCCAGTCTTGTCATGTCCTGTTTTCCCTCCATGTTCATGTGTCTGGTTTTCATTGGTTCATTGTTTGATTACTTTATCATCAGTTCTAGTTTTGTCATTGGTTTTAGTTAATTGCCTTATCATCTTGTTTTGAGTTCTGTTTGTCCATTGGCTTTTGTTTCCCCTTGGTTTTGTATTTAAGCCCTCATGTTTACCTTGTCCTTTGTTGGTTATTGTTTGATGTTATTCCATGTTTATCCTGCCTTCGACCGTGTTCCTGCCTGTGCCCTCCTTGGAAGATTCCCCGTGTTTATTTCTTGTGTTTGTACCTTTGTTTTCCCCTCGTGGATGTTTATTTGTTCCTGCTTTCACCGTTTGCTTGACCCCTTGCACCATCTAAATAAAGCTGCATCTGGATCCTCACTCCTTGTCTGCCTCCCCTCGTTACAATAATGAGAACTACTATTTGCTTAAGATTGTTGTTGGCATAATGGTTTTATAGTTAAGTCCCTTAATAATTAGGAGTTTTGCAGTAATTCTTCTAAACACATTGTGTCCATCCTTTATTTATATATATATATATATATATAAAATAAAGGATGGACACAATGTGTTTAGAAGAATGAAATAATGAAATGAATAAATTGTATTCACAGGTAAACTGAAATTCATTTTCATGGTGTGTGTCCTCATAATATCTGCAAGCATTATCTACAGACTTCTACAAACTAATTCTGAATTCACATTAACAAATTTTGTAGGTGAGTTACACATCTTGGAGACTTGCTGTTAAAAGTATAAAATGTGTTGCCCTGACATTAACTTAAACATTACATGTGCTACATGCATGAATAATTAAGCCTTTAAGCATATTAAATTAAATGTAATGCTTGCACTGTGATGTTTGTATCGATAAAATGTCAACTTTAAAGTAATATAGACAATGTGTAGGATGATTCATGTAATTATAGATTGTCCTTTTTGAAAATTCAGATTCATTGGGAAGAGCAAATACTGTCAAATTGAAATTTGATCATCAAAAAAATGATGGTAAGTATTTACACAACAATGCAGCACCAAAGTAAGTTCTGTTAATAGAAAAAGTTGAAGAATACACGTTTAACTGTCTCGTGTGGTGTGTTTATTCAGGTCCCAGTGGTGGCAAATGTGGTCTCCCAGCACCATGCCCTAGAAGAGATTTTGCCTTTAAGATTTCCAGTGGTGCAGCAAGCATCATTGGACCACAAATATGCTTTGATGGGAAAATGTAAGGCTTCACTTTTATACTCTTCACAAATAATTAAATCCATCCATTTTCCATAGCCGCTAATCTGGCCACTAATCAGGTACTGCTGGAGCCTTTCCCAGCTGTCTCGGGCTGAAGGCAGGGAAACTCCATGGACAGGTGGCCAGTCCATTACAGACGAATCGTTAAATGAATAATATAAGCTCTAAATTGAATCCAATTCTGTTGTATTGTTTCAGGTTAATGAAAAAAGAGATAAGAGGTAATCACCAAGGAATCAATGTTGTTGTTATCAATGGTAAGTACATAGAGATACTGTAAGCAATCATGCTGTTAAAAATGCAAAAATGGTACATGTTTTTGCTTTCATTGAATTTCCTTCATAATTTAATATATATGTTCATTAGTCTGAAAGTTACTGTGGACTCTTCTCATATAAATTCACCATCAATCCATTGTAAAAAAATCTACACAAGCCACATTTTTGTATTTATTCACTGATTTTGAGTCTTGTTTTCTTTCTCATTCATGAAAATCAGAGAAAACAGGTGAACATATCAAAACTGGCAGCTTCAATATGTGGAACGGAGGTATGTAGTATCTTTATTTCAGCATTACACCTTTATCAGTAAATATATGCAGTAGGGTCCAAATGAAATGAAAATCATGACTACTAAGAATTACAATGTTTTTTCTAATTACGTTTTGATGGTATAAAATTAAGTAAAATCTATTTAACTTAATGACATACTATTGATTAAATTGAGTGAGTAACTTTAACTTGCAAATTTTATGTGCACGGTACTTTTAACCTAGTCAAATTTAAGTAAATATTTGATTTGAACATTTCACATTTTGATAATTCAATATAAACAAATGTTTATCATGTATCACATTACATAAGGAAGCTTTCCACAAGAAGCTTATTGCACGCTATGTGATCTATTAGATAACATTACTTGCATTACTGACAATAGAAACAAGACACAAAGCGGCGAATGCAGACCTCAACACTGGGTGCACAAAACATGAATAGAGTAACAATCAATAGATCTTTTTTAATTTTGAGTAGAAAATGAACATCAGACTTCACAAAACAAGAAGTTACCAAAAACAAAATGAACAATAGAAATGGTGTAAATAAACTTGCAAACAGTGAAACTATTAAACCATTAATCACACATTAATTAGTCAAAGCCCATGGAAGCCGGGAATACCAGCTTCAAAAATGTAAGTAAAATGTACTTGTTTTATTTACCACTGAAATTTATTTAAATTAGCAAATAGATATGACAAGGTTTTCTACTTTAGGATTGATACATGGTGATGCATTGTAAAGAAAACAAACAATAATAAATAATATTTACTTATAAGCTAGAGCATTTTTAAGTGCTTGAATTGAGTACAAATGTAGAATTTACTAAATTATATCAAGTTCATGCTTAAACTAACTTATTCAATGACAATGTAGAAAGTCAGGGGTGTAGATTCCAGGGGAGATGGGGGGAGGAACACCCCACCCCCAATAATCAAAAGAAGCAAGTACAACCCCCCCCCCCCCCCCCCCCCCCCCCCATTAATCACACAATGATCAATGGAAACATACCCCCTTCCCCCAAGCCAAATCTATGCCCTTGCATTTAAATACGATTTTGAGTCCCTGATTTTCATTGTAGTCTCAGACTGAAAAAAAAGTAATGCAAGCAATGAGTTTGGTAATATATGGGTTTGTAAATCTGCTCTCTGTCATTTTTCCATGAATGTTCTTGATGTTGACAGATGTTCGTGACTTGATTGCATTTCTGAAGTCAATTGAGGATGGTTCACTTGTGTTGATGGCCACTTTGGATGACCCAGCCACAAAGTAGAGAAAACTGATTCAACTGTATCTCTAGTTTGCATCCTTCAGCATCTTATCAGAATGGTGTCTAATCATATCATGATTTGTATGATTCCTTTTATATAGACTTAATGAGGAGGCAAGGACACTTATAACAGAGCTTGGCAGTTCATACATTTCCAAAGTGAAATTCAGAGATAACTGGGTCTTTGTGGGAGGGAAGAATACAATAACCCAAGTCTCTTTTGAGCAGGTAAAGATATTCTCAAATTCATCTTTATGTCTCAAACTATGATTAGATTTGTGTAATGAAAAACCTCCTTCTGTATTTTGTTAAGGAAACAGTTCCAATTAAATGACTTTATTTTATTTTTTTGTCTTTTTCAGCACTTAAAGAATAACAGGAAAACCAATAAATATGAAAGCTGGCCAGAAATGATAGAAATTGAAGGCTGCATACCTCAACTGGAATAATATTTCCTACAGCCTCAGATGTCATTTGATCTAAAAACATTTCTTCTGCTAAAAGGACAGTTGCCAACCACATTATCAAGTCATGCACCAGTAACTTTTTCAGGACTATGCACCAAGCTGGGCCATAATGCATTTCTAATGTGGTATTTGGATTATTCTGGACAGTTTTCATGTCTTCCTAAAAAACGGCTATTTGTTTTTGTCCACCGTTGTGGACAAATATTTTTTTGTTAATATCTCTGAGACCATACATGCCACTGTTGCTAGTCCTGATGTGCCTTAAAGAGGTCATCCTGGACTAATAGAATAGAATAGAATTATGGGGTTTTATTGTTAAAAATTATATTGTAAGATGAATAATGTTTATGTCAGTGGTGTATTTATTATATATTCTAAATGTTGCAAAAAATGTTTTTGTGTACCATTTATTAAACAGTACTCTTGTTAACTCGTGTTAGCTTTCATGCGATTGGTTTTGCTTATTTCATATGAGTACTTTTGGCATACGTAAAACGTAATCTACAGAGCTGTGTAAAAACGAAAACAACAAATTTTCAACATGGCAACGTGACACAGAACATCATATGCGTAAAGTCTGCGCAACATTGAGCGCCAGAGCACATATGAAGCCACGCCAGAGATCTATTTCTCCATACAATTTCAAAGGTTTTACCATAGGAGAGAGAGCGTGAGTCAACTCGTGTCACGACAGTAAGTCACTGTTTACGGTTATTATACGAATGAATAAAGAAATCCGTAAACTGGCACCTACTTGTCGTAAAACTTGTCAGCGTCTTCTATTTTAAAACAGCAATTTTATCGTAGTAAACTCTTTACATAGTTAATTTCAAAAGTATTTTAGGGTACAACATATTGAATATTAGCAAACAGGTGGTAACTTCATAAAGTTATGTGTGTTTCTTCACAAAAGTAGTATATGCAGCACACCGAAGCATCTCCTCCATAGACATCCATTCAAAATGGAAGTATCTCCTCGCCAGTGTACCTCCCATAGAATGAATTTGGGACCGCCGCATTATGCATTGCTATGCTAAACTGTTCTGGTTACTTTGAGAGAAGGGCTCTGGCCACGCCCATGACTTAATCCCAGAATGCTCAACTGGAAGACATGGACCAAAATGGTGAGCTAAAACCGATGAAACAAACCATTTTACTACACTTTTGCGCTTTAAATACCCAAGATGAGTGTGAGTAAATGAAATCCACCTGCCAGTAAGGCAGCAAGACCCTGGCACAAATAAAACGTTTCATTGAATTGTCAATAAATGTATTCATTAGCTATATCCTGCTAATCTTCATTAATAAACATGATACAAGCAGCGCGCGCCGTGTAGCCAGAGCCAGATTAGAATTGATGCACGATCGAAAGCCATAATATTAGAGTCAAACATCCAATTAAACGTTATTAAACTCATTAGTTTAGCGATTAGTTTAGTGTTTACCAGCGTTGAAGGCTAAACCTTCCCTGCCCTCTCAAGTCCATACACTCTTCCTAGGTTTCTGGTGTTTCTATGTTTCATAATTGGGAAGCTTTATAGTCATTTTAAGTGTTTTTTGTTGATTAAATGTTATAATAATTTGTAATTAATCACATTAATGAGGTACACGTGCGTCCTGCAGACAGTGACTTTCAAGGAACTGATGGTTCAGGGTCTCTTGGAGGTCTTGATGTTCGCAGGCAGATCCCAATCAAGTTACTGTCTAAACAGTCGGTAAGAGGCAAAACAGCTGCCCGACCTCAGAGGCCCAATACCAGGTTGCCCTCCAAAGGTGATGAAGGTTAGTTTTAATAAGTGATAAATAGTACAACTAGTGCAGAAGAATTTTTGTAGTTTGTTTTTTATTATTAGTTTTATTGGATTTCTGATTTGGACCTGAGAACATCAGTTTTTTTCTTTGATTCTAACTAATGCATACGTTAGATATGTTAAAGAGATATATACAGATGTGTATGACGTACTTTCTTCTGCTGAACACAAAAAAAAAATATTTCAGCTCTGTAGGTCCATACAATGCAAGTCAAAAGGGTCAAAAACTTTGAAGCTTTAAAAACACATAAAGGCATCTTAAAAGAAACCCACACAAATCCAGAGGTTAAATCCATATCTTCGGAAGTGATATGAAAGGTGTGAGTAAGAAACAGATCAATATTTTAGATTTTTTTTTTACTATAAATTTTCCTCTCTGCCCAGTAGGTGGCGATATGTACAAATAATGCAAATTACCCAAAAACTAAAGAAGAATGTGAGCGTGGAGAATGATAGTAAAAAAATAACTTAAATATTGATCTGTTTCTCACCAACACCTATCATATAGCTTCTTAAGATATATATTTAACCACTGGAGTTGTGTAGGTTTCTTTTATGATGCCATTATGTGCTTTTTTTTAAAGCTTCACATTTTTGACCCTGTTGGACTTGCATTGTATGGACCTACAGAGCTGAAATATTCTTCTAAAAATCTTTTGTTTTTGTGGTGAGCAGAAGAAAGAAAGTCATACACATCTGACATGGCATGAAGGTGAATAAATGATGAGCGAATTTTCATTTTTGGGTGAACTATCCCTTTAATGTCAGCTTAAGCATTTATTGGCTTTCTATCATTTGTGGTCTGCAGAGCATTTCAGCCATAACCAGGAAGAAAGGTCTGAGTGCAAATCTGGAGATGCTTATGGAAATCAACGCAGATTCCCTCAACCAATCTTCTGGGATTATAAGGTTACACATTTAGTTTTAACTGATTACAACAATCTAGGCTAATATTAGCTATTTTAATCAATGTTCTTGCAATTAATGACACATTTGAAGTGAGATGATCTTATTTCCTCAGCTCAATTTAGTTGGAGAAAAAGATGACACACCAGTTCATTTTTGTGACAAGTGTGGCATGCCCATTAAGACTTATGGGCGAATGGTAAGAAAGATGTTCAGTGTTGTCCCTAAACCATGCTTTTTTGTTGTTGATCTGTCATTTATAGAGCATGACTCTGATCATGTATTATGTTTGTCTCTTGTTTTTTTTTTTCTACCAAGATTCCCTGTAAGCATGTTTTCTGCCATGATTGTGCAGTTCACTATGAGAAGAAATGTGACAAGATGTGTCCTGGGTGAGTTTTCTCCTACTACTATTTGCTTAAGATTGTATCTTGTTGCTGGCATAGTGGTTTTATAGTTAAGTCACTTAATAATTAGTATTTTTTTGCTGTAATTCTTCTAAACACATTGTGTCCATCCTTTATTTTAAAGGGATCATGAAATGCTTTTTATATATATATGTATATATATATATATATATATATATATATATATATATATATATATATATATATATATATATATATATATATATATATATATATATATATATATATATATATATATATATATTAGTTTTAATATCTCCCTGAGGTCAACTGGTAATGTTAGTCTTTTATTTATTTTTTCATTAAAACAGTCATAATTTAGTAATATATGATAATTTTTTTACCCTGTCTTTGGCCCTCTATCTGAAACGCTTTGGCATAAGCGCCTCCTTAAAACGTGAACGCCCACTGTTATGATTGGCTAACATCGTGCAGCCCCTCGAATAGAGCCATTTTTGAAACTCAATGGGAAAAACCTAATAAGTACCAAAACATTATAAAACTAAATGTAAGGGTTTACACATAAAGCACATCCAAAACATTTCATCTGAAAATATTAAATTGTTAATCTCAAGCACAACAGTTAACACTCACACCCTGCCTACACCGGAGGCAAGAGTCACGTCGCATCAAAAGCAATAGAACCCATTATAATCATGATGCGTCTGTTGCAGTGCGTCACGTTGTGCCGGCAGTAAACAGATGTCCCATTCCCATGTCCCTACTACTGCCAACAACACAATAAATGGTTTAGAAAGTTTGTGTTGATGCGCCCAGTGTAGACAGCCTCAAGCCGTTGCATTGCGTCGCATCAACGAACATGCCCGGTGTAAACAGTATGTCAGCAGTCATGGTGACACATGAAATATTCATGAATGAAACAGTTTACTCTTAAGTGTTTCAACTGCCACATCCTTCAATAACAGTTCCTTTGCAAAGATTGAATCATACCAACAACTAAAAATAGCGCAGATGGGCAAAAAAAGCATCCATTACGCGTTTATGCTCAAAACAGCATGACCAGCTGAATGATTCTCTTCAGAGATGCAAGTTGACACAACGTCTTTTAAGAGCGGCCCGAGAAATGTATCAAATGGTCAAAGACGTCTGTCTGTGCTTGATTATGTAGAAAACATTTAAATCCAGACAGGCACAGGAAGGTGTCCTGTGTAAGACCACATTGGATGAACTCCAATGACAGGCCCCTCTCCTCTTCACCTGTTTGACTGACTGAGCATCAGTGGGCGGGGCCAAGGGTGCAATGATGGAAAAATAGGCATTGCATATGCAGATGTATTTGGTCCATGTGACGTCACAACTTTCACGAATTCCAAACGAGATGTTTTTGCAGCTTAATTTAAATAAATGCTCATAAGGAGGATGTTTTCAGTTCTTAAACTTACAGTTTGTTTTTATGACCTCTTATAAGTCAAAAGATCAAGGAAATTTTGATTCCTCATGTCATGACCATATTAAAATCTTATTGATATCAACTTCAAGCAGTGCCTCCTTGGGGTGCCTTTTTGGAATGAGACTATTTGCTGTTGCTTTGGTTTTACTCGCCTGTGGGATGCAGCCAATCTGAAATTGAGCATGTTCAGTTCCCTTGGTAACGCCTGTAGGTGTTGGGTGGATAAGAGGATTTTAGCTGACTTTGTGTGGTTCAGTGAATGCACATAGTCTGCAACCTCCTGGGAGTTAAGAGCAATGAAAATTGCCTATTTTTACAAAGAATACTTGACAAAACAGGCAGGTGTTAAATTTGAAACCATGTATTTTGTATGAAGACATTTTGGTTGTTAGTATAGTAATATACACAGATGAATCATGTACAAAATTACCAGGAATGCATTGTAAATTAATATTTTTGGTTCAACACAAATTAAGCTCAGTCAACAGTATTTGTGGCATAATGTTGATTACCACTAAAATAAATGTAGAATTTAGAACTTGTCTGTCCTTTTAGTTTAAACAAAGCAAAAATCTGAGTTACAGTTAGGCATTGAAAAAAAGTGAATGGGGCCAATATGTTAACGTTTAAATATGCTGTTTCAAATCATATAGCCACAAGATGTAAACAATATGTATATTGATATGATTTTAGTTTTATGAAATTGCTTACTAACCTTTTCTGTGTAAAGTTATTTACAATTTCACAACATCATTGCCATGACAACACATCACCGTAATCTTAAATAAAAGTTTAAACATAATAATTAATGCAAGTGCTGTTATAAAATTGTAGGCTTCACAATTCGTCCTTTTAAACCCTCTGGGAAAAAATCGACCCCATTCACTTTCATTGTAAGTGCCTCACTGTAACCTTAATTTCTGCTTTTTTTCGAAAGTCGAAATTTTATTTTGTGGTTGTCAACATGGTCACAACTGCTGTCAATTGAGCTTAAAGAAATATTCCTTAATGAAAGTCAGTAGAGTGAATTTTGATTTCATGTTGACGTTTAGCTTTGATGGAATATCATGCAAAAACTGTTACCTTATTAGTGCTGTGACTTCTCAGCTCTAGCAGGTCTTTTATTTCTTGCAGTTATGCCCTCAAACATAAATGGAAATCAGTGTATGCTTTTGTGTTAATGGGTCCACTTCCCCTACTAAATCCTAAGTTCAGTTTCTCCCTCTACAGCTGCACAGAACCGGTCCAGCGTATCGAGCAGTGCCAGCGTGGTTCCCTTTACATGTGCAGCATTGTGCAAGGCTGCAAACGCACCTACCTCTCGCAGCGAGACCTACAGGCACACATCAAACATCGCCACATAAGGGCCAGCAAAGCCGGAAGCTCTCGCCCAGAAGCGCCACATCCATCCCTGGCCTCGGACCCACCAGACCGCTTTCGGTTGCCACCACCACCCCACCTGCCCAAGGGACACCATCTGATCCCTCCCCCACTGCAAGGTCATGACGGTTACAACCAACCTCCCCCAGTCTCACCCTCACCCTCCTCTTCCGATCAGGGGCCTTCCCCTCGCTCCCTTCCACAAGAGACCTTCCGGATTGCCACCTTGACTACACGTAAACACAGCAACCTCATCACAGTGCCCATCCATGATGACTCTGGGAGCTCCGGCCCCTCCTCCCGTGAGCCACACCCTCAGACTCCTCCTGGCCCACCTCCACACCACCACCCTGGAGACTACTCCAACCAGTCTGTTGTATCCCACCCTCATCACATAATGCCTCCACCACAACAGCCACACTATGGGCCTCCACCACCCCCACCTCCCCCTCTCAACATCCCAATGCAGCATCCGCCCCAGGGCTCAGCTGCACCTCACATGGTTTATAACCAAGCACCTCCTATGTCAACTGCTCCCCCACCAATCACCCCTCCACCTGGACACATCATTGGCCATATGCCACCATATATGAATCACCCATCACCTGGCATAATTCCCCAACACGTGGGCCCACCTGTCAGTGGCCCGCCTCCTCACCACTACAACCCCAACTCAATGTCCCAGGACCAAGGCACTCTTAGCCCTCCCTTTACCCAACCAGGGGGCATGAGCCCAGGGATGTGGCCCAATCCACGTGGCCCGCATCCACCTCGTATGCAGGGGCCACCACCACAGGGACAGATGCCTGGGCCACACCACCCTGACCAGTCACGGTATAGACCATATTACCAGTAGCATACTGTCTATGTCAGCTCTGTTAGACAGCGTGAGCTTCTTAGTATATTAAAGTACTGAAAAGACATGCAGTTATAGGGATAGTTCACACAAAAATGACAATTCTGTAATTGTTTACTCACATTCAAGTTGTTCCAAACTGGTATGAGTTTCTTATTGGGATCACAAAAGGAGATGTAAGGCAGAATGTTAGCTTCTGTCACCATTAAATTCTTTATTGCATTTCTTTTTTCTTTTCAGTGTAGGATTATTGCATGGGTTCAGAACACCATAAGAGTGAGTAAATGAAGATATCATTTTTGGGTGAACTATCCCTTTAAACTCTTAATCATTTTGGTTAAACAATTGTTCTTAACACATCAGTTTTTTGAAAGAATTTTGTACCCAACAAATGCAATAAATGAAACTTGAACGTGTGTATTTTATTTCCAGTTTTGAGTTTGAATTTCACAAGTTTTTGTGTACAAAGATTGAACCTAGGTAACAATTTTATGAGAATCTGTAGGTGTCGCCTGTATGTTGTGTTTGTTCTATGGATGCTCTGATGTATCTGCTGCCTATATTTATTTGCCAATTATTAACCAAATTAAAAACATTGTCAAATCTGTAATAAGCATGAAATGCCCATGGTTAATTTATAGTTAATTAGGAATAGTTTTCAAATACTTTATGAATTCAAACGGACAATACCAAAATAATAATTGCCACAAAATATAGAAGGCCTGGCACTCTTTAAGAACATATAATATTAAATTTGTATTCTGTCTTGTTCCTACGTTAATGCTGAAAAAAAAAAAGCCATAAATGGACATGACAGTTGTGAAAGCTGCATTTATCTAATGGCTGCATGATGAGGAAAAAAAAACTCTAAAATGCTTTGAAACCAGCAGAATTTGACTTCTGATACATCGGTATGATATTAATTAATGCCGAATGATTGATTTAATTAAGATTGAAATTGTGATCAAGATCAAATATGTTTTCAAAAAAAGTTTAAAAAAAAATACCTTTTTTTCAAATCAGTCATTACACTATCATATTTAGTCATCTTTCATTGTGGCTCTCTTTAAAATGTTGGCCTGTCATGTGTTCAACAGATACAATGTTCAAAGGAAATTATGTTAATTATTTATTGTTAGAACAGTGAAAAAGCTTTTGTACCTCTGTACATTTTTAAGCATTCCTAAGTAAAACAGTGATCTGATAGCAAAATATCTGTATCAGCATCATTATAGGCCTACAGATTCTTTTATAAATTGTATTGGTCAACCATTTTTATACAGGTGCATCCCTAGTTTGTTCGGTTATGCACATACTGATGTTCCTGAGAGAAAATATTTGTGAATATCGGTGTATTCTCTTCTAAAAATAACAGATAAGCTTTGATTTTAAAGTTAATGTCTCAGAAAATGTATATTCCAGAGCACTGCATTACGTTTTAGCCTTGATTTGTTACGCAAACACAAAGATGTAGAGGCAAGAGTCATGTTACTAAATTAATTTCTGATATATCCAGCAGGGGGCGTACTCAATCAAGAGCTGCTGTTGATAGATTTATGTAAACAAATCAGTGCTCCATACCATGGGGAAAAAAAAGAGTGGAATTAATATGAAAGCAATTTTCTTGGTAGACAAATTCTACTTTAGCTCCATTCATTGTTCATGAGTAATAATTTGCAAAGAAATAAAGGCTTTATTTAAAAGTAACAGAGGGAGAAAAGGAAAAAGGTACATAACATGGTTGTTTATGATTAAATTTAAAGGAGCACTCAGTAACTTTTGACTTTGTCATCTTGGTCTTGACACTGACAGCTAGCGGCTTGGATGCAGCATCATTTAAAATAAGTAGTTTTCAGTTTCAGATGCCATTGTAGAAATTTAGTATTCAAAGTCAGCCATGATTACTTTAATCAATGAGTGAAAGTGTCAAATATCAGGAAGGTTACTGAGATTAGTATTCAGCTGGTCATGTGATTCTAAGATGGCAGCCTCCATGTGTGGACCCTCTCCATGTAGAATAAAACAGCTTTTATAAGGTTACTGATATGACTGGAGTCTTCATTTGAATGTGAGTGCTCATGATTTCTTACATATATTGCAAAATTACAATTCATGTCTTTAGGAGTTAAACTTTTTTAACAAGGAAAAAAATAACTGAGTGCAATGTTAAGTTATATAATGTAACTTTAAAACTTTGAAACATAAGAAAAAAGGTTGTCATACAAGGAATAGTGAGCTGAAATGAAGTACAACAACAACAAAGAAATTTACGAAATTTATTTTAAGGATTATGATGGAATTTTAAAACATTCAGAAAATAAAAAGTACTACAACATACTTCGATATTTTACAAATAAGTTGGTTACTTAAAGTTAATTTATTTATAGGATTTTTTTTAAACTTTGCAAACTATTCGGTTGAGCTCATTGGATGTTTCAAATCACAATGCCAGAGTGGGTCCGAGCAGGTTGTTGTGGGAGGGAGCGGAGACATACTCATTGGAACATATCAGTGCAGCATTTCTCTCGCTGTGGTCTCTGCTGCTCTTCACACAGAAACATGCCTTGACCCAATGTGCACATTCACATTACAGGAATGGTTGGAATTTTACAGATTGCATAATTTCTGGATTGTTTGGACTAAATTTTCCCAATGAGATGCGAGGTGAGCCATGGAATTACCAATGATATGGATATGGTTTGGATTACTTATTCATGTCCCACCGGCTGGGTGCTTAGATTTACACCTATCGGAAACCCAACAACCTGGTGCAACTCTAGCAAATGTATCCATCGGACCAGAATGGATGTACAGAATCGACAGAAATCTCACGCCGAAGTTTTTCAGACACTTTCTGAAGATCGAGAAAAGTGATGGGGTGCTCTCGCTCGCGCGCAAAGTGGACTGCACGCGTTTACCGAGAAATCCCGTGCCACTGTATTTGCGGATTAAATCACTGCTTTCGGACAACTTTATACTGCTTCATTTCAATACATTCATGCATGGCCAGAACTGCTTTATCAAATACAAGAGAAAACATGTAAAGCCAGATATTTACATGCATCTTCTGTCAGGATACGAGACATGCATTTCTTTGGACACCTTACCTATAAACATTTACAAGCATTTACCCATGTTTATGCGGAATTCCCAAATATTTCTTGGTAGGTGTGTGGAGAAATACAAGCACCAAGGTTCACACGTCTGTCTGCCTCATAAAGAGCAAAATAATGCGGATTTGCTTTGTTTAATGCCTAACTCGCATAACAGTTCGTTATTTGTGGATATAAAAGTACATTTAAGCAAAAAACACAGTCATAGTAAACAGTGGTCTTTGAACCCGTGGGCTAAACGTCAAAAAAGAAACGTGAACTCGGCTCCTCAGTTTCAGCTGCCAAACTACCAGGTGTCAGTGCCCGAGAACGAGCCCTCGGGGACGCGCGTGATAACGCTCAAAGCCTTTGACACCGACGATGGAGATGCTGGTGTCATCGAATACGACATGGAAGCTCTTTTTGACAGCAGATCTAACCATTTATTTCAAATCAACCCCGAGACGGGCGGCATAACCACTCTGCAGCCGTTAGATAGGGAACTTAAAGGCACTCACGTGTTCAAAGTATCCGCCACTGATCGAGGAACTCCAAGAAGGTCGGCGGTAGCCTATCTCACAATAACGGTTAGCGATACGAATGACCACGCGCCAGTTTTTGAACAAACCGAGTACAGGGTTAGTATTCGGGAAAATGTTGAAGTAGGCTTCGAAGTGATGACTATTAGGGCTACAGATGGAGATGCGCCCTCCAATGCCAATATGATTTACAAGATTGTCAATGATGATGAGGTGAATACTTGTTTTGAAATTGATCCAAGGAACGGCTTGGTGAAAACCAGAGTCAGACCTGACAGAGAGCTCAAATCCCAGTACAAGCTTATAGTTGAAGCCAATGACCAGGGCAATGAGCCTGGTCCTCGCACTGCCACTGCCACTGTGCACATATTTGTAGAGGATGAGAATGATAACTACCCTCAATTTTGTGAGAAGAGATATGTAGTTCAGGTTCCTGAGAACATAGCTGTAAACTCACAAGTAGCTGTGGTGAGGGCCACAGACAAAGATGCTGGAAACAATGCTAAAGTGCATTACAGCATCATTAGTGGGAATGTAAAGGGCCAGTTTTACATACACTCCCCTACTGGAGTCATTGATGTTACTGGCTCTCTCGATTATGAGATGATAAGGGAGTACACACTACGAGTGAAGGCACAAGATGGGGGGCGGCCGCCTCTTATCAACGGTACAGGTGTGGTTGTTATCCAAGTTATGGATGTTAATGATAACACCCCCATGTTTGTCAGTACACCCTTTCAGGCGTCCGTGTTAGAAAATGTTCCCATTGGCTACTCCGTGATACACATTCAAGCTATTGATGCAGATTCAGGAGACAATTCTTATTTGGAATACAAGCTAACTGACACATCCCCCAGCTTTCCATTCATTATCAATAACAACACTGGATGGATTACAGTTTGTGGTGAGTTGGACAGAGAAACCACTGCGTTTTATAGTTTTGGGGTGGAGGCGAGGGACCATGGAGTTCCTATGATGTCATCCTCAGCTAGTGTAACTGTTACAGTATTGGATGTAAACGACAACGTCCCCACCTTCACTCAGCACCTGTATAACCTAAAGGTCAATGAGGATGCATTGGTGGGCACCAGTGTGCTTACAGTCACGGCCATAGACAGGGATGTAAACAGCGTGGTAACGTACCAGATATCTAGCGGAAACACACGGAACAGGTTTGCCATTACCAGCCAGAGCGGAGGAGGCCTTATTACTCTAGCACTCCCTCTAGACTACAAGCAAGAGCGCCAATATGTCCTAACCATCACAGCCTCGGATAGTACGCGGCATGACACTGCCCAGGTCTTTATTAATGTAACCGATGCCAACACCCATCGACCTGTGTTTCAAAGTGCGAACTACCAAGTTTTAGTGAGCGAGGACAGGCCTATTGGCTCCACCGTTGTGGTCATTAGTGCCACCGATGAGGACACCGGTGAGAACTCCCGCATCACATATGTAATGGAGGACAATGTGCCACAGTTCAAGATTGATTCTGACACTGGTGCCATTACAACTCAGATTGAAATCGACTACGAAGATCAGGCCTCCTACACGCTAGCTATCATTGCGTGTGACAATGGCATTCCCCAGAAATCGGACACTACCTACGTGGAGATCATAGTTCTTGACGCCAACGACAATGCACCCCAGTTCCTTAGGGATATCTACCAGGGCACTGTGTTTGAAGATGCACCAGTATACACCAGTGTCCTTCAGGTATCTGCTTCTGACAGAGACTCGGGGTCTAATGGTAGACTGAGTTACACCTTCCATGGTGGGGATGATGGTGAGGGTGACTTTTTTATCGAGCCCTATTCTGGGATCATAAGAACGGCCCGCAAGCTAGACAGGGAAAATGTTCCAATCTATACCCTTAAGGCTTTTGCGGTGGACAAAGGTGTCCCCCCTCTGAAAGCAGCCGTGGACATTCATGTATCAGTGCAGGACATAAATGACAATGCACCTGTGTTTGAAAAGGATGAACTGTATATCTACGTTGAGGAAAACAGTGCTGTAGGATCCACTCTTGCCCGTGTCAGTGCCACAGATCCAGATGAAGGCACCAATGCCCAGATCCTCTACCAGATTGTTGAGGGCAATATTCCTGAGGTCTTCCAACTTGATATTTTCAGTGGAGATCTGATTGCCCTTACTGACCTTGATTATGAGGCCAAGATGGAGTATGTAATTGTGGTCCAGGCCACTTCCGCCCCACTTGTCA
Source organism: Moxostoma hubbsi (assembly GCA_032164185.1). Taxonomy (NCBI): domain Eukaryota; kingdom Metazoa; phylum Chordata; class Actinopteri; order Cypriniformes; family Catostomidae; genus Moxostoma; species Moxostoma hubbsi. Next base: position 14,995,165 of record JAVLUX010000049.1, on the reverse strand, counting down.
GCCGGGCCACTGTACATGTCCTCCTAGTGGATGTTAACGACAATGACCCTGTTCTGCAAAATTTTGTGATCATTTTCAACAACTACATCACAAATAAGTCAAGCAGCTTTCCCACTGGAGTTATTGGGAAGGTTCCTGCTCGTGATCCAGATGTGTCCGATAAGCTTCTCTACACGTTTGTTGAGGGAAATGAGTTAAGTCTACTCATTCTCAACCAAGACACAGGGGAGCTTAAGCTGAGCAAAGACCTGGATAACAACAGGTCACTTGAGGCCACAATGAGGTTGACTGTTTCAGGTGAGACCTGCATTATGCATATAATACCACAATATATAAAGCAGTAGATGACTTTCTTCTCTGTAACTCAAAATGAGATGTTAGTCAGAATGAGTGTATCAGTCACCATTCACTCTCATTGAATGGCAGAAAAATGCAATGAAAGTGAAGACTAAATGACAGACTATTGTCTCCTTTTGTGTTCCACGGAAGAAAGTAATTAAGGTTTGAGACAACATGAGGGTAAGTAAATGATGAAAGTTAAAGGTAATCCAGTATTTTGGCATGGTTTATGTGCATTTGTTTGAGTAATTTCCTAAATTTGCTTTGCTGGTTGCCTCATTTAGGTTAAAAATGGATTTGTGTGAAGTTTTTTCTATTGACACTGTTAATTGCTTTTCTTTGGTGCTCTTGATAGTAATCTTTTTCCTTCAGTGCTGTGGTTTGCTCTTCTTTTCCTGGCAGGTTCTCAATCCCAAAATTATTTTTATAGCTTAGCTGTGTCTCTGTTTTTGCACAAGTATGTTTGTTACCACTCCCAAGTGAGCATAACCATGGCAACAATTTTCACACTTAAGCTGATTTATTTGCAGCAATTCTAAGATGCTCATCCACTTGCAGGTTTGTTGTCGGCAGAAGATTATTCAATGATTATAGGATTTTTTAGTTTCCATGCTGCAGCCTCAGTTACCATTCACTTTCATTGTATGAAGAAAGTCATGAAAAAAGTAATGTGGGTTTGAATAACATGAAATATTTTTTTTTTTGGTGAACTATTTGGGTGAACCATCCCTTTAAGGTCTGAATGACTTTGAAATGTACATTGTTCCAAAGCTGCACTAGGGCAACATTTGTACTTTTCTTGAAAGTCCTTTCTACCACAACACAACAACAAAAACGGTGGTTTGTGGCTCAATTCAAAGAATACATATTTCAAAGCTGCATGTTTTATTGTTGAGCAGACAATATATTTTAACATTTAGAATGTAATATTATTTGTGATTAATTATTGACTTTAGCCTCCTGTGTGGAATGTCCTGGTCCGCTTGCGTTCTCAAAAGCCGAATGTGACCGCCCCTTTTCCACACAAAATTTTTTTATGAATGTCATTGCAAAATGTTATCCATAAATGCTTTTTTCATCAACAACAAAAAATACCTGAATATTAAGTGCTATGTTGTAATTGACAAGAAAATTGTCATTTTACGGTTACAATGTGGCCATTAAAATGAGTGCTCAATTTGGGGCTGGTTTATAGGGGGGGGGGGGGGGGGGGGGGAGAATCCAAAAGCATGGGTGACCACAACTTTATATATTATATGCACACAATCTATTGTGCTTATTTGACACGTCTTGCAAGGCTAGCCTTCTATGAACTGCAATTGTTCACCTACAAAATAACAAACAAAATAAAAAAATAAGATCACAAGATAATTTAACACAGTAAACACTCTGCTAGAATATTTATACATTTATTTTTTAGTCCCTATGTTAGATTACAGTTCTCTACTGTCTACCATCAGGGTAGATTTTGACATTACAGATTTTTTTAAACAGTTTTTTTGGTTGTGGATGGTCTTCTTCAAGTTCAATGTGTTTTAAATTAGTTCCATCTTAATACAATCAACAAAACTTGACACTGAGACACTGAATACACCAGTGTCTGCAGAGGCACTAAACCCATCATTGGATAGGCCTGGAATAGAATATTATGAAATATGTAAAATGTTAGGTAACAGATTTTTTTCACCCTATTGCATTTTAAATATGTGCGGCAGTTTTGTCTTGTATCATTTCCCCCCTGAGCCCTAGTTAATTTCTGACCATAATTTATGCACACTTCTCTAGTGCTAGTTACCTTTAGCATAATTAAACTTGCTCAATCTCAGGGGTGCATACCAAACATAACAGTGCATGGAGATAACTGCACAAGCCATATCTGGAGTGCTGTTGGATTTTGAGTGATAATTCGATGCCTAATTCTGGGGAGTGAGCTGCCAGGAAAAGACCATCTGTGCTTAACTGTTTAGCTGCACTTTTGATCTACGGTTTTATGTCAAAGGTAGGGAATCTCTGATCTTTTCATCTTTATCTTTTGAACTTTTGATATATTTTATTCATCCTCTCTTCATCTAAGTGAAATCTCATGCAGTGGATGATGCAAAGCGTGAACTGCACACATTTCTCCCATTAATAGCAGTGCATATTTCTTTATCCTTCATCGCTGGACATTCTAAATCATCTTATGTATGGAATCATTATCTTGTATCAGCCTTTATATCTAAGCATCTAAACCATGCAGGGAACTTGTGAACTATGTAGAGAAACAGATCAAACTATCACAGTCATTTGCAGGTCAGGTCCATTTAAGACCCTATGGAATCAAAATTGAACTTATGTGGCTTTATGTCTGTCACATAGTTTGAAGGTAATCTTCATGGGAATGTACCCCAAAACATTGAAAAATAAAATACTATTAGCAGATATACACATTTAAAATTGACAGTACTTCTCTGAAAAAAGACAAAACATATGAATACCATCATCTTGCACTTATCAGTGTTATAATTTTTAATAACTATATTAATTTTTTTAACTGAAATATATAAATAATTGAATTAATTTTAGTTTCAGTTTTTTTCAGTTTAATTCCCATGATATTATACCATTAGAAACTAAACTGAAACTAAAAATGAAACTAAATTTGCATGACAAATTAAAACTAATACAGAAATAGGAACTAATTAACAAATATATCATATCCCTGGCACTCAGGTTTTTTTTGTCCAATCAAATGATCTCTAGAATGACAGATTTTCATTCCCTTAATACCAACTGCAACCAACTAGTAATAGTAAGTTGCAAATCAAGAGTTCACAGCTGTGCTGTAAACTAAAGACCATTGGCTATTTAAAAAAGGATTAGACCTTTGATATATCCTGCCCTAACATTTTGTTTCAATAAGAAATACATAAACGCATGAAAGAAAACTACACTCGTCAAGCCATTCAATTTTTTTAATTTCATATAAAACGCTTTAGTCCGACTAATATCGTGTCAGTCCATTTTTTTGCCAAGTCGGACAAACAGACCTAAATATTGTGATTTGTAGCTCTGCTTCATCCAGCATACACATTAATCGGTCTACAGTTTGTGTCGGCATTTTGTGCATGCTTCAATAGACAGAGGGATATGCGATGTGTATATAACTCAGAAGTCAAATGCTTATTTTAAAGGTTATTACAGAGGTATTATAAGAAAAACTGAAAATTGACATCTTATTTGTACCAAAATTAAAATGCAAAGAACGTTATTAATGGACAGGACTGTAAAGTTTTCCATGTTGTGCTGGTTGTGTAGGTCTTGCTGTTGAGAAACTTAAGAGCTGTCTTCTTTCATTTGGTTTTATGCGCTAATATGACAAAATGGCAACCTCTACATCACTTCCTCAGCTGACGTACTTCCTTCAAATATTTGATTACACATTTTGTGATGCATACTTGGACAGACAGATGAAAACTAGGGCTCCACGATTTGGGGAAAATGTCATATTGCGATTATTGAGGTTAATATTGCGATATACGATTGCGATATAATAAACAAAAGGACAAAATACACAAATAGATTACTGATAATGCTGAATGTGTATTTTTCAACTCAATCATACAAACTAGCAACAATAACAACTATAGCACAGTGTTTTCAAATTAAAATGATACTTTTACAAAATTAAATTTCTTTGCATTACTGCAAACTTGTTATTTTCTCAATATTACACCTAAATAAAATAGAACAATAAATAAGAACATATGAATTTTCATGGAGATAAGATTGTCCAAACAAACAGGGACATTTAAGCAGGATGTAACATGTACTTTGTATAAACACTTTGTGTGTGTGTGTGTATATATATATATATATATATATATATATATATATATATATACATACACATACATATATATATACATATACATACACACACACACACACACACACACACATTTGATTGTTGTTGTAATTTTAATGTTATTTTTCACATAAGATTGATCTTATGATGATCTCATCAATGATGCAACACGTTGCAAGCTGCAGACAGCGGGGGTGAGAGACGAGCGTCTCCATGTTAGAGTGTGCATCAGCCTCTTCCTGTCTCGACTCCCGCTCAGATTGGGTCTCTTCCGCGACTGGTTGAAGCAGCTCTGACCGCACCAGGAATTACAGTTTTGGAGTTTGTGTTTATTTACATGTCACGCTCCCGTATTATATTAACTTTAATTATTGATGAAATAAAGACATATTGCCAAGCTGTGATCTGTGTTTCTATCAGACACTCGAGCTGCAGACAGCGGGTGAGAGACGAGCATCTCCATGTTGGAGTGCGCATCAGCCGGCAGAACTATATCTCCCGGTCTCGACTCCCGCTCAGATTGGGTCTCTACTGCGACTGGTTGAAGCAGCTCTGACCGCACCAAGAATAACAGTTTTGGAGTTTGTGCTTATTTACATGTCACAAAAACAATAACAACCGTTTGCAGTAATGCAAAGATGTTATTATTTAATTTGGGAAAAGTATAATTTTAATTTGAAAACTCTGTTCATTTATAGTGGTTTTTGTTGCTAGTTTGTATGTTTGAGTTGAGAAATACACATTTCAGCATTATCAGTAATCTATTTGTAAATTGTCCTTGATAACCAAGCAAGTTGACTCCTGAAACCATTTGTTTATTATATTGCAATTGCATATCGCAATATTAGCCTCAATAATCGCAATATGACATTTTCCCCAAATCGTGCAGCCCTAGATATGATTAATCGTGCAGCACTAATGAAAACTATTGCTTGACTATGCAAAAAGCTAGAATATGTATGCAATATATACTGATAGTAATGTTCACAACTACTGCTTGAGTTTAGTAAGCGTATCTCCTTCCGAATCCTTTGGTAATGGAACTGAAGGATCCCATTGGGTTCCCTCATAGATGTCCTCCAAAGGAAGTCTAGGAAAAAGAGTTTGAAAAGCTTGGGCTTTCCGCTGTTGTTGCCATGGTGAACCGGGAAGCATTGTGAAGCTCTTAAGCGTTTTGTGGCAAGCTAGGGGGTTGAAGCACGGGCCCCTTTTGTGAAGTGGGGTAAAAAGGAGGGAAGGGGTGAAATGTGGGGGCTTCCTAAATTCGAGGAGGAGGGACACATTGTCCACATGTAAATTTCTGTCACTGAAGACAAAGCTGTTTGTGTGTTGAGACCTTCAAGGAAGGACACAACCGAAAGAAGGGACATTTCTTTATTCTTACTTGTTGTCTGTCTGGTGAAAAAGCAGAGATCAGACATAGATCAGAAATGCATCCTTAGAGCAACTGCAAAACTTGTCACTCATGCACACAGAAGGTCTGTAAAAGTATTCTGCCAGAGGAAATTTGTAATGCTCAGAGGCTGCTCTTTCATTATACTGAAGACCTAATGGAGTCCTCAGTTACTGTGCGTCTCATTTAAAGTGATAGATCACCCAAAAATAAGAGCTCTGTGATCGTTTACTCATGCTAATGTTGTTCCAAACTCGTAGAATGTTAGCCTCAGTCACCATTCACTTTCATCGTATAAAAAAAAGCCGCATCAACATTCTATCTTTTTTTTTTATACTGGACTGGATGCACATTGACAATAAAACAATAACCATGATTCTCTTGGACATTGCTTGCTTGAAACTTGCATGATTATTTTTTTCCATCAAAAAACTGCTGAGTTGAGAAACTCATAAATGAGGTTAAGCATGCTTCAAGAGCTGTTCTTAATTTTCATGCACAAGCAGTTGCCATTGGACACCAAAGGCTATTTAACAAAGAGTCAGGTCATGGTGTATAGAGGTTTTTCATTGGACTGCATGAGTACAAAGGGAAAATTGGGCATTATATTCTGTAGGCCTAAAGCCTAAATTCTTAACGTAAGATCTTAAATAGAATGAAACAATAATTAATTGTAGGTCAAGAAGTGGGCTTGAAACTGGAATTCTTAATTCCATCTTAAGTATTTTACAAAATCGATGCCCAGACTATAAACTGCATTGTTTTTAGCACTTAATGCAAGTTCTTGCATAGTGTCTGTCATATTGCTTATTAATGTGTAAAGGACATCAATATGTTCACTAAAATATAACTTAAATTCTGGGATGTTTCTTACCGAAACCAATCATATGTCTTAAGACTTGTAATATTATGCATGGACTAATTTTATGATACTTTTGGGTCCATTTTGAGGCACTATCCACTCTCATATTGAAAAGATGGAGCGTTATATTCATTAAAATGTATCCTTTTGTGTTCCGCATAAAAAAAATATCATACAGGGTTGGAACAACACGAAGGTGAGTAATTTATGACAGAATTTTCGTATTTGGGTGAACTATTCTTTCAAGTTTTAATTTTTTTTCTGTAAGAAGCACTGGACTGAGCTCAGCTAAATCTTACCTAATGCCATGTAATGAAGACTGAAACATCCAGTATTAGTATTAGCTTCAACATTCATGTAATTTAAAACAGAATCAGTTGCCAAGTAGATAGAAAAACTTTACTTGAAAGTGCACTGTCTAACAAAGGCTTTTAGACTCAGGCTAAATCTATGCTTTATCAATAATTTACATTAATGCTTCAGACTGTTCAACCTCTAAAAGATACTTGGGCATAACCAAACCAGTAGAACTTTACATGTGTGTTGGCCTTGTTAAAAGCGAAACCCATAAAATCCAGATCTAGTTGCAGGAGATCCATTTTCCAGTGCTCCCCTCTGTTTTATGTTTTATCACAACAGATTCATGAGGTGGACGACTAAGGTGTGGCCTCCATTATCAGGCACTTAGACCATGCACTTTGTGGAGAGATGCTTTGTTCATTAACTTCTCTGAGTGCAACTTACCACATTCCACAGAAGCCATGCCAGGGCAAAAGCAATTAATAGGCCTAAAGCAGGAATGCTGTGCTTGAATGGAAGATAGATGTGTGTGAGAGAGAGAAACAAACCAAGAAACAAACAATCAAGCAATGAAAGCAATTTGAGATAAGAGCTGGTGTTACTAATGGTGACTGACCCTTGTCATATAGAACTGTTATCTAAATAGACTTCTGGGTTTGAATTTTATTTTAATCAGATTAGAAGTGTCATGACAATAGTTTACATCTACATTTACATTTATTCATTTGGCAGATGCTTATATCAAAAGCAACTTACAAAAGAGAAAAACTTAAGCGAATAATTTTAAGGAGACAGTGGTACAAACGTGCCATATTACAAAGTTTCACTAGCCTCAGAATAGTATTCAAAACATAGAAGTGCAATTTTTTGTTTTTGTTTTGACTAGTTATGTGCGCTTGGAAAAGATGCGTTTTAAGTTGTTTTTTGAAGACAGAGAGTGAGTCTGCTTCATGGATGGAGTTGGGAAGGTCATTCCACCAACGTGGTGCTGAAAGTCAGAGAAACTGTTTTGGTGCCTCTTTGTTTTGGTACAACAAGTCGACGTTCCTTAGCCGACTGCAGGCTTCTAGTGGGCGTGTAGCTTGGTAGAATTTATTTTAGGTATGTTGGAGCAGACCCAGTGACTGTTCTGTATGCCAGCATCAGAGCCTTGAATTTGATGCGTGCATCAACCGGTAGCCAGTGGAGAGAGACAAGGAGTGGTGTAACATGTGCTCTCTTTGGTTCATTAAAGACCAGACGTGCTGCTGCATTCTGGATCATTTGCAGAGGTCTAATTGCACATGCAGGGAGGCTTGCAATGAGAGCGTTACAGTAGTCCAGTCTAGTTATGACAAGTGACTGAACAAGCAGCTGTGTGGCATGTTCAGAGTGGAAGGGTCTTATCTTCCTGATGTTGTAGAGTGTAAATCTATGTGATCTTGCGGTCTTTGAGAATAGTTGACATTATCATGACTTTATTATTTCTGTGAAACCCAACATGAGATAAATTTTAACAATGTTTTTCATACGACGAGAGGAGATACTAACCATGGACTGTCAAGCTCACCTATATGTCAGTGGTGGTACTATTCTTGTACAGTAGAAATTGCATAAATATAAACAAGTATCATTAAAATGTTATATATTTTTTTCTTTTTCCTTTATGCACTGTTTTAGAGAATCCAATGGCATTTTTACCAAATACAAGATTCAGAGTTTTTACACTCTTTTTGTCTTTTAAATGCATCATTAAAGACCCAAACATTACAGGACGGTTATGTTTCCTTTTACTAAAAATCTTCTTTCCACTGTAGCTCTCAAATCTCATTTGCGTTTGCACATATTCAGACTTGCATTGTGAAGACGCATCACACCACATTTGATGACATCCAGGGGTGGAAAGAGTACTGAAAAATCATACTCAATTAGAAATACTGTTACTTCTCAAAAAATGTAGTTTGAGTAGAGTAAAAGTACCTGTACTAAAAACTACTCAAGTAAGAGTAAAAGAGTCGCTCATTTAAAAGTACTCATCAGTAGTGAGTATTGAGTACTGAGTTGCAAAACCTATGCCCCATTATAATGAACACTGTATGCCAACTTTAAAAATACATCACTTATCTATGATAACCACTACATTAATCTGGTTCCAAACAATAAAAGGGAGAGATAATAACAGAAATTAAAAGTTTAAAAAGTTTTTTTCAATACACTGATCACCATTTTAAATCTTAATGTTTGAAACAATTACATTAAAGTTTTCAGTTTATGTTTCAGTTTATGTGTAGAGTCTAAATTTCCCTTAATGCTGACAAAGCATTATTGTTGTGCATAAACATGTTCAAAACTATGCAAGGAATTCAAAAAAATGCTAAATAAGCAGGATCATTGGTACGTCATGCCCTGCACAATAGAAGAGGTAGAGCATGCATGGGAAAAGTTGTATGGTAGAGGGGTTACATCCCGCTTAAAAAGGAATAATTCACACAAAAATTAATATTCTCTCATCATTTACTCATCCTCATGCCATCCTGGATGTGTATGAATTTATTTCTTCCGCAGAACACAAATTAAGATTTTTATAAGAATATCTCAGCTCTTTTGGTCCATACAATGAAAGTGAATCGATGCTAAAATATTGAAGCTGCACAAATCACATAAATCAGCATTATGGTAGTCTAATCCATGTGCCTCCAGTAATTTAATCCATGTCTTCAGAAGCGATATGATAGATGTGGTGAGAAACAGATCAATATTTAATTCCTTTTTACTATTAATTCTCCTCCCTGCTCAGTCAATCTCCACTTTAAATTTCATATTGTTCTTCTTTTGTTTTTGGTGATTCACATTCTTCATGCGTATCGCCAGTTAATGGGCAGACAGAAGAATTTCTTGCAAAAAGATTTAAATGTTGATCTGTTTCTCAACCATACCTGTCATATCAATTATGAAGTCATGGATTAAACCACTGGAGTTGTATGTATTACTTTTATGCTGCTTTTATGAGTTTTTTGGAGCATCAAAATTTTGGCACCCCTTCAATTACATTGAATGGACCAACAGAGCTGAAATATTCTTTTAAATCTTAATTTATTTTCTTCTGAAAAAAGAAAGTCATAAACATCTGGGATGACATGGGGGCGAGTAAATGATCAGAGAATTTTCATTTTTGAGTGACATATTTCTTTAAGTAGCACATGAGGGGCCACATTGTCCTCCTTTTGAGATACAATGTTAAACATTGATTTAGTTCTTGTATCTCTTAAGCCCAGAAATATTTGTGTTCTCATTCTAATGCATGATGCACAATTTTCTGAAGTTTGTGACTGACTGGAATATTCTGCCTGAAGTATTGCTCTACAAATGTTGATCTTTATAAAGGCTAAAAAAAGGTTCTGCTGTGATGTTTAGGTGTCGAAGTGTGCTTGAGGCATCCTCCACAGTCACGAGACTCTCCCTAGCCAATCACATTGATAGATAAAAATAAAGTCAGGACGGGGAAGTAGCGAACACAGATGCTGGTAAAAGTACAGTTACAGCACTTAAAATGTACAATTCCGGGAGGAAACTACTTAATTACAGTAATGTGAGTATTTGTAATTTGTTACTTTACACCCCTGATGACACCACACAAAATAGTATCTTGTGTGTCTCATAACTTATCGAAATGTGCCAATTTTGAATGTTTGATGGGTAAATGAGTTTAAGAGCTATGGTCAAGGTTTTCAGTAAATATCAACCTCTGGTAATTGATATTTGCCGTGTTTCTGAACAAGAGTAATTTCTTAGCTAAGGCTCCAAAATTACATTCAATTTGATTTTAATTATTTTAATTTATTGTTCATCTCAAATAAACCTTTTTGTCATGAGGACTGAAACCTTCTCAAACACTTTGTGGTGAATTACCAGAGGGGCACAGTTCTACCCTCATTGCCTTTGTGCACTCAGTAGCCCCTCTCTTAGCTGGGCCTATTGTATTATGGGCACCAGTTGGCTCGGCTTCACACATATTTAGGCCAGCCATCAGCCATGATGTTGCCTTGACCAATACCAGTGAGGCAAGGCATTTGTCTTGGCGTTAGTTAACTGATGCTCTTGGATGTATCTTGGCAGCTCTCTGTTAGTCTCTGCTACTGTTGCACCAGCCAACTGCCAATCATTTCACATGCACATGCCTTTGGGGAAGTGTTTTAGGACAGACGACTGAAAAGAGACAAATAAGTCTGATGTGTTTTGTATTCTCACCCCATGGCATGCCACATTTTAAGGGTTAGTTCAGAAAAGAAAATCTGTCATCATTGACCTCCCCTTGTGTCATACCAAACCCATAATGACTTGCTGTCTTCTGTGTAACACAAAAGGAGAAGTTTAGCGGAATGTTTTCACAGCTCTTTTCCATACAGTGACAGCATACAGCGACCACAGGCTGTCAAGCTCTATAAAGAAAATCACAATGAAATTAACATTTAAGTAATCCATACTAAGTTTGCACTATATTCCAAGTCTTCTGAGGCCATAGGATTGTTTTGCGTGAGGATCAGACGGAAATCAATTCATCATAAGCTGAAAATATTTTTCTTTGATGCAGCTCTGAAATTCCATTTGCATTTGCAGTGCATTTGCAGGAAATTTGCCATATGAACACATGTGGCACCAGCATTGACACCAGTGATGATGAATACCATTGGTTTTTGCAAATTCATGTGGTTTAACAGAATGCATCCCATCTAACATCATTGTTAAAATGTTAAGTATATAGTGTCACTTTCCTGGAATGGCAAAACAATTATAGTATTGGGATGAAAAATTCACATCACATAGTAGCTACACTCTTGGTATGATTAAGTCTAAAGTCATGTTTCTGATTCATGGTTTTCCCTCTTTTCAAATGAGTTGGTAACCAGGAAACCGAAGCAGACATTAATTATGTGACAGTTGAACAGCTGATAACCTCTAAACACCCCACTGTGTTAGTTTGCAAATAGCTCTTGTGAGTGCAGAGTGAGTGTCTTTCGAGTGTGTACTTAAACTGGTTGTAAAGTACACTAAAGTGTCATCTTTACACTTACTGTTTAGCCTTTCCTGTCAGAATTACACAGTGTTGAAAAGCTGCTGCTTAAGTTTGCCTTAGCTCTCAGATTGTTCCAAAAGAAAACTGAACATGACTCTCTACAAAGGCTGTAAATTGTCACAGCTCAGTGGTCATGTAAAGAATGTGTTGCCAAGTGAAACTGTGAAGAATTCTACTTAGTTTACTTTGCTAGTACAATGTCTTCAAACTATTTTGATGAATCCGTAGGAGCTGTTACTTGGAGCGATTTGTTTTAGTTTAAAATGGTGATTCTACATTGTTTTGCTTGGTTTTCTTGTTCTAAAATTCTGGAATCAGTTGGTACAGTTACTGCACAGGGCCACCCATGCTTGTGTATAATATTATTATTATTAACACAGTGATTCCTATTCAACAGTGTAGCCAGTTTCAATGTCTTACCATCCTGTAGAACAAACTTTTCGCATGATGGGTTCCAAAAACATACCTATAGGCCTATTTATTATGTTTATGACAACTTTGAGAATGCTCTATTTATTTATCATCCTTTCTATGATCTTCCACCTTGAAATTTTGTGTCAGGGTAAAGCACATTTAGTTTAAATAACATTTAAAGTGCCTGGATCAATTTTCATTAATACTTTGATTTCTTGTGAAGTGTCTGTAATTTATCTAATATTATTTTTGACAGTGTTTGTTATGCTTTAGTTGCAATTATTGGTAAGAGAATAAACAGAAAGGGAGTGAGATAGAGAGACTTAATGCATTTCAGAGTGACCTGATATACATTATAGTATAACGTTTAATTGCACACCTCAATACGAGACAACAAATGAAGGAAGCAGCACATGAAGTACATTACTGTGCAAATCTGAATTATAGCTGAGAACAGATTTCTTTTAGGATTTAGCAAAGTTTTTTAACAAAATTTGGAAGAAATGTCCCATTATTATTCCCTAGTGGAAACTGTTTATTTGTGCCAAACATGCAGTTAATATGTGGCAAATTTGTGATTGCAATGTTAGAATATTAGCTATATTTTTTTGGGGTGCAATGTAGAAACTTTGGCTGATGATGTTAATTGCCGTTAAGTAACATAAGATTGCTGATATTATGTAAAATAAAATATATACAGTACTAAAATCTGTACTGTTGTACAGGTTCAGTCACATCAAATGTTATATAATGTGAGTGAGAAAGTTGAAATCTGTCAAACCTGCATTGACGTTGTATTTTGGCTTTGCTATATGTAGCGCATAATAGAAATGAATTTAAACCTACTGATCTACGTTCAGGAGACAATGTGTTGTTAGTAAAGGGTTAAATTTTTGACGTAAGGATTCATGTGACCAAAGGACATAGTGCTGACCACAGCAAAGTTTTCCTTTGGGTGAATCTGGTAAGAAACCTTATCAAGTTTTTACATTGAAACCTGTTTGAATCAACAGATTGGAATCTCTAGTATCATCTGATATGTTATTTTTAAGATGTGAATGTTTTATTATGAAAGGTCACGCTGCTAAACATAATGTACACTAATCCTATATTTACTGTGTATTACCAAATTGAGAATCAATGGGATCATCCAAAAGCTAAAACCATTCCCTTTCAGAGGCTCCATATGGAGTTAGGATAAAAATAAGGTACATTTCAAACAAATTTTTTGAGACCAGTGCAGACAGACAGCAAAGGCTCTTTATGCAGCTAATGCCTCCTACACACTACACGACTTTCAAAGATGATTGTGGTACCGTTCATATTACACAACTCTCTGTCTTGCCATGAAATCGTAGTGTTTTCAAATTACACAAGGATTTGGCGACAGGGGTGAACACATTACAAAACATTTAACTTTTAACGAATCCCTGACGACTCTGCCTGGACTCAAAATTACATTTCACATCTCGTGATACGAGGTACGAAAACAAATGCATGACCATATGTTATGCATTTCAGAATATGATGTGTATGTTTTTAATCGCCTAAAGGAATCATATATTTTATTGGTTACAATATGAAAAAGTACCTCCTACTGAAAAATCTACCTATCTGCGTACATGACTGTCCCAGAGAATTGCCAATTTCTCTCCAACTCTTCTCTTTCTCCACCCGGTTGTGCTACAGTTCAGAGGAAACATCAAATATGCACTGGTGCTCCTGCCAATGTTTCAATATTAATATCAATATTTTTCCTCCATTTCTTCGGTCCAATGAGACATTCTTGATACAACATACTAGTTGATGTTCTGTTGCAGGTACATCAGGACTCCTCCCACTGAAACTTCCTGTGCCCTGATTCTTGCTCTCTCATTGGCTGTAAGTCAACGCTGCAGTTGTATTCAGTCAAAACACATTTCACGTTGCATGATTTGGAATCGCAGACATGTCCAGATATTTAATATTCTTGATATATCGCTGACATCGGCGACGTGTCAGTGCTTCTCTCAAATTTTTTTTAAATGTTGCCTTATGGCCGACACTTCAGAGCTCTGAGCACCAGAACCGTCAGGCACTGGAACAGGTTTTTCCCTCAGGCTATCCATCTCATGAACAGTTAAATTGTCCCATTGAGCAATAATTATGTGCAATACACAGTTAAGTCTATTTATATTATCTAATATATCCACTTCTGCCATTACATACATTGCACTGTACATAATATACTGTATTTTTGTTCTTTATATAACGGATTTGTAATAGATTTGCACTACTTGTGTGTATGTGGGTATGTTTGAAGGTGAGTGTATATGTATTATTATTTATTTTGATTATTTTTGTTTTTTGTTTATAATTATCTTGCTATTATAATATGTCTTGCTGCTGTTTTTGTATTGTTTTTGTATTGTTGTACACTGGCTTATTTGATGTAATGTCTGTAACATCTCAAAAACATCAATAACCAACAAACAATGTGAAAAATACAATCTGACTTTCTATATGTTGGTATTATTTAAAATGTCATAACTTAGTCATACTGTCCACATATGTTGCCATCCATTTTTTATTTATTTTTTGCACGTTTATTAAGTGCTACTAGTTACAAATCAAAAAGGGAAATGGAAAATGCACACTGTAGTCATGCTTGGATCTCAGGAGGTTAAACAGCACATCAGAGTAGTGGTAAACTTTGTTTTGCAATAACTGAGACTTATGAAAATGTTGTATTTGTGTGTGTGAAGTATAAATTATTATGCAATTAATGCATTTATGTGTGTTTTTTCATGTCTGTAAACATGTATGTCTGTACATGTGCAAATGCATGTGCGTGCAGAGCGAGGAACTCCTTGTTGTGTCTGTAACTGCTTGTCTGGCTTTAACTGACTGTACGTGAAAAGACTGTGTAACAGAGTGGAAACTTGTCCTCATTGTCCTGCAATTATAGCTCTCTCCGTTCATATGATAGAGGGGCCCTTTATAATCAGAGCAAGCAGTTGGTGGCAGAGAATACACTGGGGCTTGAACAATGCCTGTCAGACAATAGGAAAAAGCAACCGTAACAGTGGCCAGATGTAGAGAACATCTCTTAGATGCTTTTTCTCAGAATCTGAATGAGCTTTATTGCCAAGTATGCTTACACATACAAGGAATTTGTCTTGGTGACAGAATCTTCCAGTGCACAAACAATACAAATAGAATAAAAATAAAAAAGCAAATAGAAAATATAACAGAAATACTCAAGGAAAAAGAAAATGGATAGCTTGAGGGAAAAACTGTTCTTGTGCCTGATGGTTCTGGTGCTCAGAGCTCTGAAGGGCCGGCCAGAAGGCAACAGTTCAAAAAGGTAGTGGGCTGGGTGAGTAGGGTGCAGAGTGATTTTTCCAGCCCCTTTCCTCCATCTGGAAGTGTACAGTTCTTGAAGGGAGGGCAAGGTGGCAACCAATAATCCGCTCAGCATTCCGAACTGTCCTTTGTAGTCTTCTGATGTCTGAATTCGGAGCTGAACCAAACCAGATAGTTATTGAAGAGCAGAGGACAAACTTGTACTTCCTCAAATCGTGAATGAAGTACAACCTCTGCTGGGCCTTTTTTCACAATGGAGCCCAGGAACCTGAACCTCCGAACCTCCTGATGGTCAAGTGTTGCTGAAAAACTAAAGAAAGGTGTTTTAGTGTGTGAGTGTGTTTCTATTTACTCTATATATGGGAGAATCTGATGAAAAAATTTCTTGAAGCAATATATATTTAATTTATTTTTATTTTACCATTTCATAACATTAACCCATACAATTTCAGGGATTTTGTCCTGAGACTCTGTACCTTGACACCCACCCCCCACTCTCAAAACACAATTTTGAGCAAAGTATTTTTTTTGGAGGTCACTGCTGATACAGTGCGATGCTTCACAGGAAGCGCTAAGGATTGCTGTCCAAACAGTGAGAATAATGTACTTATGGCTATAAAATTTGTATCTATATTTTATAGCTTGTTTATGCTTTGACAATAAATAAATACATGGACATATCTTCATTTACAAAAAATACCATGGCACCATGGTAATACCATTTTTTTGGGCAGGTACAATGATATTGCTATGATATTCTTTGAAGTACCTTGGGATACCATATAAATCCCATGGTACAAAAATGTGGTAATTATTCAGTACAATGGTACATATAAAAGTACCATTGCACAATCATATTTCATCATCACTGATGTACATTAGGAACACTTCAATTCTTGTTTTTAAGGGTTCTAAAAATATGTAATATCTCTTTATTTGGCACAAGAATGTATCCAAAGCCGTTCACAGTGCATTCAAGATATACATTTTATCAGTATGTGTGTTCCCTGGGAATTAAACCCATGACCTTGGCATTGCTGTAGCTAATATTCTGTAAATCATGACTTAAATTTCAATCAGATTTTTACATCATATAGCTTTAGAAAACTTGAAATATAGGGCATGAGTCTTTTGAACTACTTTTCTGAAGCATTTATGGTCCTTTTTGTCCTTTTTAGAGTTTGACAGATCCTGGTCCCAATCCACTTTTATTGTATGAAACAGAGCAACTTGAAAAGTCCTAAAAACAACTCCTTTTATGTTCTAGAGAACAAAAAAAAGTCATACGGGTTTGGAACTGGATGAGAGTGAAAATATAATGATAGAATTTCATTATTAGGTTAACTTTCCCTTTAAAGTTTATCTCACTCGCAAGAATGTTAACTTCCCACTACCAGCCTCCTATATTGCATTAATTTCAGTATAAACATGAACCAATGAGTCCCTCATTGTCACTTTGTGTCTTCTCAGATGGTCTCCACCAGGTCTCAGCCCTCTGTACCCTCCGTATGACCATCATCACGGATGACATGCTAACAAACAGCATCACCGTACGTCTGGAGAACATGTCTCAGGAGCGTTTCCTCTCTCCTCTGCTCTCGGTCTTTACCGAAGGCGTAGCCGCTGTCCTCTCCACCAGCCCTGATGGTGTCTTCATCTTCAACGTCCAAAATGACACAGACGTTACTGGTAGCATTCTCAATGTCACTTTCTCTGCCCTGCTTCCAGGTGGAACTCCAGGACGGTATTTCCCATCAGAGGAGCTGCAAGAACAACTGTACCTGAATCGCACTTTGTTAAAGTTAATCTCAACTCAGCGCGTCCTGCCGTTTGATGATAACATCTGTCTGCGCGAGCCCTGTGAAAACTATATGAAGTGTGTAGCTGTTCTAAAGTTTGACAGTACGGCTCCCTTCGTGGCATCCAACACGGTACTTTTTAGGCCAATACATCCCATAAACGGGTTACGGTGTCGATGTCCTGATGGTTTTACGGGCGACTACTGTGAGACGGAGGTGGACCTTTGCTACTCAGGGCCTTGTCAGAACAACGGGAAGTGCCGCAGCCGAGAGGGTGGATACACCTGCGAGTGCCCACAGGATTTTACAGGTCAGTGTTTGTTTATCTGTTTGCCTTTTTCAGCATGTTTTTGTACTCTTAGGCCATGTCCACACCAATCCAGAGTATCTATGGGATTCTTTATTCCATTATTAAAAAATAATTTTTTAAATCATAGCTTCAAACTAGATTTGTTCATTTTCTGAAGAAAATAGAGTAGTCCTGGTCTGAGTAGAACTCACCACCATTATCCTAGAGTGTTGTGGGTGGTTGTTTGGGCTAAAGGTGATCTGAGTGTTTGTACATTGTAAAAAAATTCTGTTGTTTTTACCAAAAAATTTAAATAACCTGGCAGCTGTGGTTCCCAGAATAATTCTGTAAAAAAAATACAGTACATTTTTAAACAACTTTACAGAACAACCTGTAAATTTTGCAGTTTTAATCTGTTGTAATTTACATGACCATGCTGGCACTGTTAAATTTACTGTAAAACAACATCATAAACTTGATATTGACCATCTGAAACTGATAAAATCTGCTTTTTACTTTATAATGTATTGTTAATCACCTCACATGATGAAGTTCAGCAATAGGGGTTCTTCCAGGAGCAATGACCAATAAACATGTAGAGACATTATCACTCACACAAACACTAAACACCATCATGGAGCACATGTGATATTTAAATAATGCAGTAAACATTAACTAAACTACTAAATTAAATATAAAACAGGACACCCCAATGTACGTAACTGATATTAAAATAGAAGTAGAAACAACTATTCCAATAAAATATGATTGGTCATGCAGGGAATTGTGGGAACTCCCTATTATTGTTTTTTACTGTAATTTTAACAATAATTTGGATTATACATATACTCTCTTGATAAACATAATGTAATTTTTTACCATTAATTAAACAAGGAAAATCATACATTTTACATCTTTGTTTACAACATTATAATGTAAAAACTACTGTATTGTCTTTTGAAATATATAGAAAAAAATGTACTAATAAGTTAATACTCGTTAATCAATTAACGTTTTTTTCCTGTAGCATTTTTACAGTCTTTTACCGTTAAAATTACAGACATTTTTTATAGTGTAGCGCATTGCTGTGTGGTTGCTTGGGTCTTTTGAGTGGTTTAAGTAGGTTGCTAGCGTGTTATATGTGGTTGTTTGGTGTTTGCTCATGACTGTAGGTGTATAGAAATAGGACGATCTGGGTATTTTTCTATGCTAGCAACCTTCTAACACATTGCTAGAAGGTTGCTAGCATGTAACTGTTCTTGGTGGTTGCTTGGGTGTTATGGGTTGTTTGGGGTTTGCTTACTGGGTGTATGGGCATAAGTTGATCTGAGTGTATTGGCGCATTACTATTTGGTAGCAAGGGTCTTCTGGATAGCTGCTAAGAGATTGCTAAGGTCTTCTGAGTGGTTTTTAGTAGGGCTGCACGATTTGGGAAAAATGTCATATTGCCATTATTGAGGTTAATATTGCGATATGCGATTGCGATTGCGATAAACAAAAGGTATCATGAGTCAACATGCTTGGTTATCAAGGAAAATACACAAATAGATTACTGATAATGCTGAAATGTGTATTTTTCAACTCAATCATACAAACTAGCAACAACAACAACTATAAATGCACAGTGTTTTCAAATTAAAATTATACTTTTACAAAATTAAATTTCTTTGCATTACTGCAAACTTGTTATTTTCTCAATATTACACCTAAATAAAACAGAACAATAAATAAGAACATATGAATTTTCATGAAAATAAGATTGTCCAAACAAACAGGGACATTTAAGCAGGATGTAACATGTACTTTGTATAAACACTTTGTGTGTGTGTGTGTGTGTGTGTGTGTATATATATATATATATATATATATATATATATATATATATATACGTATACATACACACACACACACACATTTTATTGTTGTTGTAATTTTAATGTTATTTTTCACATTGATCTTATGATGATCTCATCAATGATGCTACATATTGCAAGCTGCAGACAACAGGGGTGAGAGACGAGTGTCTCCATGTTAGAGTGTGCATCGGCCGGCGTAACATTAAATCTCTCACGGTCTCGACTCCCGCTCAGATTGGGTCTCTTCCGCGACTGGTTGAAGCAGCTCTGACCGCACCAAGAATGACAGATTTGAAGTTTGTGTTTATTTACATGTCACGCTCCCGTATTATATTAACTTGAATTATTGATGAAATAAAGACATATTGCCAAGCTGTGATCTGTGTTATTTTTCAAGGCCACCAGTTCAGTGTCTGTCTGCTCGGCGTCCATCTTTTCCTGATTTCCTCTCTGAACACCGGAAACTCACATGACATGACCCCACGTGCCACTTCCTAAACTGAGACTGACTGGTTATTTTTATTAGCGATGTAGAAAATGGGCAAACAGCTCTCTGAGAGAATGGGCTGTCACATCCACACAAGCACTTATTTATTTAATAAAATCGCAGCATTTGCCGTCATATAATCGAACAGGCTGACATCGCGATTGCGATATGATTAATCGTGCAGCACTAGTTTTTAGGTAATTTTTTTTAAAGCCCAATTCAGGTTTATATAGTTGCTAGATATGTCTTGGAGCCCCTCTTTCAGTGTAAGTCTAAGGATTTTTCAACTTTTCTTTCTTCTTCAAACCAAAAATCGGATCACTTAAATTTATATCAAACCTCTCCTCAACAAGGCACATGAGTTGCAGCATCATTCATGTTTGTCACACAAAATAAAGCCAGACGAGTTACACATAGTTTAATACTTATGTTTTACACTAAATTTTTCAAATCCCTTATCTTAATCTTAGCTATATTAATAGTGATACTTGCCTTACCAAGCACCACTTATAACAATTATCTATGTTTTGTTTGGTAGTTGATTCCAGATTGGTTGCAAATTGTCACCTTCTCATGAGTCTCATTAGTTTGGCTTCTGTCATAACATGAATGGAGATCAACTCTTGTAGCAAGGAAAGAGCTTGTTTGACAACAGGAATCCTGAGGTTCACAGCTCCCGCACTGGATCACTCACTTTGACAGATTCTGTCTCTGTGTCAGCTCTGGTTTCTAAACTACAGTAAAGAAAATTGAACCTCTGCCCTCTCAAGCCCTCAAGGTAGTATGTGGTCATAACTAGAGGTGTTGACAGTGGCCTCTGTAGTTCCTCTCATGGGTTTCTCTCATTACAAAGTAATCTATCCTTGTAATTCCTCAGAAATGAGGGATTATCTGACCGACATTTGGATCATTACCTCTTTGGAACCTCTTTTGTGTGTCCCAGTAGACATAGTTCCTCTGGGCCCAGATCTTGTCAAGGTAATGGCAGGTACACAATGAGCTGGCCCCAAATCAGAGATACAGGATTACAAGCACAACAAGGAAAAGTCCTCCAAGCAAACTTCAGATGTTTGTTCCGGGGCTACTGCATTTGTCAGCTTGGTGATAGATTTTTGGGGAGATCGTTATCGTGCTGTTTCTTTTCTTTTCACTTAATTTTCTCTTTTTATGTACTGTGTGCTATGTGTGGGTTTCCTTAATTTGTCCATCTGACGTGAAAGCAAATCACACACTCAGCTACTGTATTTACACACAGAGGGTATAAAAATTACACACATCAAGTACCAAATGTGAGTAAAAATTGGCTTTAGCGGGTAAATTACTCGCCATCTAGGAGGCCTAAAGAGTTCTCCAGAACTCTATGTTGTGACACATTGGTCGAATACTCCTCACATTAAGCCACCAAAATGGAAATATGGGGAACAAAATTACAATGTTTCTGAATGTTTTAGGACTGGTGCAGTTATATAGAGAGATGGTAACTGACTTATCTCACATATGATGAGGAGAAAAGCAATGACTTGAGCTATTTGCTACAAAGAGGTCTGGATAAAACAGCTAAATAATTTTATTGTAATCAGGACAAAAATCTTTTTTTTTTTTTTTTAAATAAATAAAAATAGTGCAAGATACAGTTCAGTTTCATTGTTTATTTATTTTAAGTATATTTATCTTTAATTTAATCATATACTCAAACACAATCTTTGGTTGTTTTAGTGTGAACATGACTGAAATCAAAGGAGCCCTCTGCCAAACATCTACGTGTAAAAATGTGAATGATGTCACTTTTACTAACAGTATCTTCCAATAATGAGCTGTCATCAGTTCACCATAGATCTCATGTCCTGCTTCAGGGCTAGTGAAGCATAACAGGTGTCTTACAGACCACCAGGGCTCCTTCATTGTTCTTCTGTTGCTTAGCTGTGGTCCTGTTGCTTTAGATTATGAACAAATGTTAGTCTGGGTCAGCGAGCACAGCGGCCCTCCTGAACAAACTAGAAAGAGAACATGGTGCTCAGTGCTCTCTCTGAAGTCTTTCACATTTAGACACAACTGTGGGCTATTGTTTTGTTGGAACTAAAACTAAGCTTGCTTAACTGATTAGGTTAGAACAAGGGTTCTTAACCTTTCTCAGCCCAGGACCCAAATATGACATTTAGTATTTACCTGGGACCTACACTAATAAAACCATGCAATATGCTGTCACTATATCCAATGATTTATACAGAGGCACACACATACAAAGACAGACTCTAAATAGAACCCTTACAAAAATTTTGATTATTTTCACATGCAAATGAGCTTTGCTGCAAATTTTCCATTGCTGCCAAAGGTTTGCTGTTTGAAATTGCAAAAAAAGAGTCCTGGCCAGCGCAACAGTATGGAAGAGTGGACTGAAAAGAGTACATTTGTTCTAAGACATTTCATTTACTTTTACTAGAGAAATAACTGCACATTTATTAAAATTTGCCACAACCCAACATTTATGGCTATGTGACTCAATCTGAATCTCAACCTAGTGTTTAAGAAATGCTGAGTTAGAAGGCTGGGTTTGGGATACAACTTTTCAATTAATATCTGAAATATATGGTAAAGTGCTGTGTCAATGGAAAGATAAAATCTGCTGCAAAGCTTCTTAAACTAGTCTGTTGCCTCCTTATTCTACCTTTTAAGTACTCAAGGCAATTCTATTTTGTGAATGCAATGTATAGAGTGCCTTAAACCCTTTCAGCCACAATTATACTTACAAAATTGTTCTGCAACCTTGAGGGCTTAATTATCTTTAAAACTGGTTATTACTTTAAAACGCTTAAATTACGTTAAAACGTTAAAGGCCATTTGTTCAATAAAAAATTAGTTTATCAAGAAAATTCATTAGACAGCATCCTTGTACTAGAAAATATGTTTTCTGACTTGTAAACACTAATAGAATGTTATTCATTGAATGCTACAAAGTGATATACACAATAGTTAAGTGAATACATCCATATTTTGGCACAGCTGTAAAGCTATATCAACCAATCAGCACTATTCGTTTCATATACATAGTGCATCCGGAAAGTATTCACAGTGCTTCACTTTTTTCACATTTTGTTATATTACAGCCTTATTCCAAAATTTATTAAATTCATTATTTTCCTCAAAATTCTACAAACAATACCCCATAATGACAAAGTGAAAGAAGTTTGTTTAAAATCTTTGCAAATGTATTAAAAATAAAAAACGAAAAAATCACATGTACATAAGTATTTAGAGCCTTTGCCATGACACTCAAAATTGAGCCCAGGTGCATCCTGTTTCCACTGATCATCCTTGAGATGTTTCTACAACTTGATTGGAGTACACCTGTGGTAAATTCAGTTGATTATATATGATCATATATAAGGTCCCACAGTTAACAGTGCATGTCAGAGCACAAACCAAGCCATGAAGTCCAAGGAATTGTCTGTAGACCTCCAAGACAGGATTGTAACTAGGTGCAAATCTGGGGAAGGGTACAGAACATTTCTGCAGCATTGAAGGTCCCAATGAGCACAGTGGCCTCCACCATCCATAAATGGAAGAAGTTTGGAACCACCAGGACTCTTCGTAGAGCTGGCCGTCTGACCAAACTGAGCGATCGGAGGAGAAGGGCCTTAGCCAGGAAGGTGACCAAGAACCCAATGGTCACTGACAGAGCTCCAGCGTTTCTCTGTGGAGAGCGGAGAACCTTCCAGAAGAACAACCATCTCTGCAGCACTCCACCTATCAGGCCTGTATGGTAGAGTGGCCAGATGGAAGCCACTCCCCAGTAAAAGGCACATGACAGCCCACCTGGAGTTTGCCAAAAGGCACCTGAAGGACTCTCAGACCATGAAAAACAAAATTCTCTGGTCTGATGAAACAAAGATTGAACTCTTTGGCCTGAATGGCAAGCGTCATGTCTGTCCCAGCCAGAGCCCAGACTTGAACCCGATTGAACATCTCTGAAGATATTTGAAAATGGCTGTGCACCGACGCTCCCCATCCAACCTGATGGAGCTTGAGAGGTCCTGCAAAGAAGAATGGGAGAAATTGCCCAAAAATAGGTTTGCCAAGCTTGTAGCATCATGCTCAAAAAGACTTGAGGCTGTAATTGATGCCAAATATGCTTCAACAAAGTATTGAGCAAATGCTGTACATGTGATTTATTTTTATTTTTTTATTTGTAATAAATTTGCAAAGATTTCAAACAAACTTTCACGTTGTCATTGGGTAATGTTTGTAGAATTTAATGTAGAAAATAATTAATTTAATCCATTTTGGAATAAGGCTGTAACATAACAAAATTTGGAAAAAGTAAAGCGCTGTGAATACTTTCCGGATGCACTGTATATGTGTGTGTATACATATTATAATTATTTTTATTTTTTTAGAACAGTAGTGTTAGAAATGAATAACAAGCAAACCAAGATATGGAATTTGCCATAATTTTTCAACTTAAAGTTTTGGTTATTTTTAAGAACCTCCAAGACATGACACATTTTAAATACAAAGAAACTTTGTATTTAGTTTCTTTCCCTGTAAAAAAGTGGTATCCTGCAATTGTAACCTTAAATAGATATTTCTATTTGATTTAACTTTTAAAAATTAGTAACCAAAAGTATTCAGGTTCATTCAGTGACGTTTAATAATATTTTTGACTTAAATGTTACCACATGAAGCACATTTTTTGTTTAAAATGTTTTCAGTGTTGCACCTTTCTTGACATTTTGTTTAATCATTTAATTGCTACTTGTCCATAAAATTCTTTTCATATTTTAGTATGGGATTTTTAGGATACCATTTCTCTAATTTGTTTTTTAATTCTCTGGTATATTCTTTTTATAGGTGAGCGATGTGAGGTAAACTCACGCTCAGGCCGCTGTGTTCCCGGTGTGTGCAAGAATGGAGGTAGGTGTTTGGATCTGCTGGTGGGAGGTTTCCTGTGCCAGTGTCCTGGTGGAGAGTACGAGAAGCCTTACTGTGAGATGACCACACGCAGCTTTCCTGGCCAGTCCTTCATCACCTTCAGAGGCCTGAGGCAGAGATTCCACTTCACCCTCTCCTTCATGTCAGTAAAACCTCTAGAAATACTCCATCCATTTCCCTTCTCTTGTTACAATGAGTGTAATTTTGAGAGAATTGACATGCCTGATGAAGGTCGTGAGACCGAAACGTTGCTATATAAAGAGTTTTTTAAATGCAAGTTCTGATTGTGTGCGGGAGTTTCTCGTTTGCAGATTTTCGACCGATCTTTTTAGGTAAGTTTTTCCTATGCACCTATTATCTGCAGGTGTGCGATGGTTTTTTTGTTGATTGAGAGAATTGACATGAAATCCACAAGTACTGATACAGATGGGTTTTGTTAATTTTAGTTACAAATTATGCACTGTAGGTAACAGTTTTGTTACAGTTCTTTAACCTTACAAAAATTACAATAGTATCCTTAGTTTCAGTTTACCTTTGTTACTACATTGAAACTGTGGAAAATGTAATAACTTTTTCAAAGGCTTCATTTCAGAGACAAAACAAATAAAATCAAATACCAAAAAAGTTTGATTAGTAGGTATAATAAAAAACAAAAACATGCTTAACGAATTGGTAGAGATGCCCATTAATGCTGGAATTGGCATTAAACACATGAATTTAAAGTTTTTTCAATTCCCTTAAATTTCTGAATTTATTTTAAAATGTTAAAAGTTTTCATATCATGAACTGTAAAAAGTGGTAACTTCCAATTGTTACCTTAAGAACGATGTCTACCTGATCTAACCCTTAAAATTGTTTTTTAATTGGTTTTCCTACTGTGTACTATTCCCAGTAGACACATTAGTGTGTATGGTGTTTTGGAATAAACTATGGTTACCATGGTACATTTTTCTAATGTTCAACATCTGTTTAACCTTCACCATCTTGTCACTTTACCATAGGCTTTTATTAAAGCATGTACCTAATTACCAAATTATACACTATCACATACCAACCATACAAGTTCCTCTCATGGCAAACATGAAAACAGGATGACACGTGTGGTGAGGCATCTTTGTTCGTTTTTCCTGTGAGTTTGCCCCTTTGCCATGTGCTATCTGACACCTACCCAGCAAAACTCCCAGGTGCCCTCAACACAGGGTTTAGCGAGATATCAGAGGTTGGCAAACATCAGAGTATCGGTTTCCCCATCCATTACAGCGTCATTACCTCTAGCTGTTTCTCTTGGCAGCTTTTATCTTTTTACTTCCTTTTCCTCCACTCCCTATCTTTTTTAATGTTCTGTTATGACTCTGTCAAGCATCATTTTTAATGTCAGTAATGTTCCCGGGCTCCTTTCTTGTGCTTGATATATGCATCAGAAATGTATATTCATAAAAATTAAAATAAAAAAATGAATGTCACTTTAAAATATGATATAATACAAATGGCCTTTGTACAGACTGATCTCACTGGAAATCTGCGACAGCAGGTTAAATTTTTTATCTTCTTAAATTGGTTTGCTTTCCGAAATGTTCAAACTGCTCCCTGTGGCCATAGCTGGAACTGCAGTAGAACACATGCACATCTTTAAATTTGTGAGCAAAAGAATATAAAACTAATGCGAATATTTTCCGCAAAATTAGGCAAGTTATGAACAAGTTTGTTATGATGCATTGCATTTTAAAAAGACTGTTTTTCTTTTATAGGTTTGCTACCAGGGAAAGAAACGCTTTGCTGCTGTATAATGGGAGGTTTAATGAAAGACATGATTTCATTGCCATTGAAATTGTGGAAGAACAAATACAGCTGACATTCTCTGCTGGTGAGTAGTTGACTTAAATCTCAGTGCTACACTTTTAATTTACTTTGAATTTTTGACAGACAATTGATTTAGCACCTGTTTAATTTTATTAACTGGTACCCAAGCAACCAATATATAGAAACAAGAAGAGTTATATTTTGATTGATGACTTCAGAAATGGCTTGGAGTTTTGGAACTAACCTAGAATGTCTTGAAGACTGTGACTTATTGTGACTAGAAAGTGACTTATTGACTTAAAGAATGTGTATTCACATTCATGTTTTGACTTCAATTTTCTGATATATATATACTGATTGTTAGTATTTATTAACATCTTGACAGTATTACTATTTTTAAAGGACAAATGTGAATTTTGTTCTTATTTTAGCATTTTATTTTATTTGCAATATGTCATCAGTAGCACATCAAATAAATGCATAAATTACTACATAAATACATTATCAAATTTATTTGAAGTACTGTGTGAGAGTCCTGGCTATTCAGACACTTTTTTGAGCGTCATATCCCAAACTTAATTACTGTGTTTGTGTGTGTGTGTGTGTGTGTGTATGTGTGTGTGTATGTGTGTGTGTGTATTGCGAGATTTGCCAAAGGAAACGGGTGGCCAAAGATCATTCAAACACTCTTCCTCTGTGTACCTTTTCTGTTGTTTTGCCAAACCTCACACTTCAACAAGCATTACTGTCCAGTCAGTATATGTAAAATGTCTCTTTAACAAGTCAGAATTTATTTCCAAAGGATATACAATAGTGGAATTTAGCCCTGAAGTATCTTGGTATGAGATAGATGCTTGTTAAATACAGCACTGATGGTCAATAGTCCACATTAGCTGAGAAAGACAATGAAAGGCATTTCCTCCAGTGGCATATCACTGTCCAGGAATTTAAAACTTCTCACAACACCGTGATTTGGGTAAATGATAAACACACTGAGGGCAAAAGTCAATCCTTCCAGTTTACTAGCCATCACTCAATGTTATTAAGGCGTATAAGGACATAAACAACCAAGATATTTTACAGTGCATGCACCGATGGCCAGTTCTGTCATGGGGGGTCCTGACATGTCATTATCCCCTCTATAACAATGGTTCACCTATAATGATTCACTTATCATGCCCACTAGACTGGAAAAATGGCACACATATTAAAATTCTTCTTGTGTGTTTAGCAAGGTGCCTTGAACACATTTAATTAGTTTGGAATAGTGTGGGAATTTAGAATGCTTTATTGTGCATTGTGTTAACCATGTAACATATTTTGGTTATCTTTTACAACATTGAGTAATGCTTTCACACCACCGCACAGTGTGAATTACCACATTCTCAATGCAAACAGTCTAATAGCATTAGGGGCCATTCACTCTGAACTCTTTTTTGCATCCGTCTGCTTTGTTTTTTCATAGTTTTTCTATGTAAGCAGCATGTGTTAGATGGAGGCCTTTGACCATTGTAGCACAGGTGCGAGATGCTTTTTAAGAAGCTTTTGTCAAGTTAAAAGAACTTTAACTTTTAAAATGCATCTGAAGATACCTGCTTTCTGTTCTATTCTTTGCGCAGGATCTTTTTAAAGCAAGAACGTGTTTGGTCTGAACGGACCCTTACTCTTAAATTTCACCTGTTATCAGTAAAAGTGTTTTCATCTGTCTTGTTTTTGTCCCTCAGGAGAGTCTAAAACCACAGTGGCTCCATTTGTAGCTGATGGGATTAGTGATGGACAATGGCACACAGTCCATCTACATTACTACAATAAGGTAAGATACTTGTACTGGGCACACCTGTTTACACCTGATATTAACATTTGTCTTGGGTGATCTGATGACAAATGGCAGTGGTGCCTGCAGCTATATGGCCGTATGCACTGTGCATACCATGAGCGCTCCGACTAGCCTGAGAAACATCTACTCTCAGAATATTTCATCAATCATGAAATGTGTCCCGTATTTCTGTTGGTTGTTTAAAAGAACTAGCAATGCCCAATTTGCGAATGAATAATTATTTTGAGTTGTTCTTTTCAGTGAATTAGTCAATCGGGCTTGCAAAACGGTCTGAATCGATTTGTGATTCAGTACAGTTCGATCAGAGCACTCACTCACTGAATCATTTGGAGTGGTTTCTCACATAGTAAAACAGTATCAGGATATTTATGAATACAGAGAACAAACAGCGCTGGATACAGTGGAAATGTACCTACAATCAACTGAAACAAAAGGCTGTCTTTTTGAGAGGTAACTTTGAGAAACATGTTTTTGCATCCGCTCGCTCTGATTTTCAAGACTTTTCGGTGTCAACAGTCTAGATGAATGTCTTTGGACAACTGCATCACGTTTCACTGTATTTTTAGCATCTCTCATGGGAGCGCTGCATTTTTAGATGGTGTCAAGTAAAAAAGAACTGGAAAAAAAAATGCGTCTCGAGATACCTGTGTTCTGCTCTAAACGTTGTAGTGCATTTTGCATTTTTTTAGAGCAAGAACAAGTTTGTTCTGAACGGTTACTGGAAGAAATGCTTTTAGCCAATAGTTACATGAACACTACTCATACTCGAGAAAAAAATGCTTCTCCCAAAGTGTTGTTTTTGCCAAAAAATTATCCCGGAGGAGCATGCCCCGGACCCCCAAGATATAAGGTTGATTTGGGCAGATTTCTGTCCGTACCCTCAGATAAAATCCTGCAGGTGCCCATGACAAGTGGTGAAATTGCTGTTTATGCCGATTACATGTGCCTTAAATGTGTTTCCTGTGACTTTGATTTAATGACTACAAAAATCCCTCACTACATCAAAACATTTTTTAAATACGAGTCCACTTGTTTGTCCCAAGTATACTTTAAATTTAATCTCACCTCAAAAGTTATTTTAGTGGAGTACCTGTATTGAGTGACCTTCAGATGTATGTGCTTCTCATTTGCGTCACTTATGTTGAAACCAGGTATACTGAAGATGTTTTCTCATTTGATGGTTGTATTGCTGTAATATCGAGTGTAAATGGGGTCAGTGTGAATGTAGAGTCTTCCAATTCGTAATTCATGCAATGTGTTTTGATGGTCACTCTTTTCAAATTTTTTTCTTTTTATTTAATGAAAGATCATAAAACAACAGTCAAACTGGCATTGTAATCCATTAGATAGTTCTAATTTTAGGTAGTTTATTGAAGAAAGGTAGAGATTCAAGAGTCCATGCTTCTTGGTGAGATCAGTTCCTCTGGTTCAATATTTTATGAAAGAGGACACACCATCTCAGCTACATTTCTAGCCGCATCAAAGTTCATAGCATCTTCTAAGAGCTCCTCTCAAAAGAAACGGCTTGTATTTCTACTTCTTTGATCCTTCCAGATTTCAGGCCCTCATATTACAGTTTTTGAAATACTGCATGGCTGAAGTTCAGTGCATGTGTAATATGTCATGTGTTATATTTCATAGCTAAAAGCTAGTTGAGTTTTTTTCTCTTAAACAGGTATCTTATCACACATCTAGTTTTCTGTGAAAGTATTTTGTTTGTCAGAATTATTATTTAAAACAGAAGAAATCTCATTTCAGAAAGTATCCATGAGGGATGGCAGTCAGCATACTGTGGCTTCCTCAATTTGATGGTCCATAATTTCTTTGATTTTTAAAAACCTCTGTTATAAAAAAAAAAAAAAACTGTCACATTATTTTCATGAAACAAACAGAATATGAAAACTGAGATGCACAGTTACTTGAAGCATATACATAAAACTAGGACACAGAACACGAATGTTAGTGACACCTGTGCTAAAAACAAGCTAGACACAGCACAACGAATGAAAAAGAAAACAGGTGTCTTGACATGCAGTTTTGAAAGTTGAAGTTCTTTTGAACTTGACATGGTGTCTAAAAAAATGCAGTGGTCCTGCACGAGATGCTGAAGAAACAGTGAGAAGCATGTGTTTACATTGAAAAACAATGGAAAAACAGAGCAAACACATGCAACAACACATTATTTGTGGACAGAGAGTGTGTGCCACTTGAGTAAAACAAGTTAGGTAGGTCTGTTTATTTTTTTCATTAACTACAAACCCGAAGCGGAAGTTATACTTGAAAACCTAGCCCAAACCTGGCACTGGTTTCTTGAGTCCGCACAGGCCTGGGTTGTGCTGCAGACCTCTAGTGTATTACACCATTCTCTGGAATAATTGATTCTGATTGGCCAATTGTTGCATTCTGCAGTGAAGTATTTTTCTATAATGTCTGTTAAACTGCATTTCCTACATATCTGTGCTACTTTCATGTCTCTCGTATCACTCCATGGTCTTTCTTCTTGCATAATTAAATATCTTCAATTAAAGTCAGTACATCCAAAATAAACCCCTTCAGACTGATACAAGAATATTACACTGCTGTGGTTTATTTTTTCAGTAATGATCAGCTGCCTGTCCATTGCCCCTTACTTTAGTCTGTATTATACTAGCCTGCCTTTTTACAGATTGGTTGTTTCATAGACTGTATTGATGTTTTATAGTGACATAAATGTGAATTATATCATATTAGACTGATCATGACTGTCCTACTATTACTAATATCCTTTCAGTCACAACCTTAAATATTTTAAACATCTTGCTTTGAATAAGCATGGGATTGGAGCACCACTAAAATGCTTATGAGAAAGATCAGACCCTAAAGCCATCTATTTGGAATCAACGCCTTCTTTCCCCATTCATATGTTGTGTTTGCTCCATTGTGTCTGTAGTAGCCCAGCTCCCCCATACTCCCTTATTTAAGGAGTCCAAGTTCAAATGTAGTTCGATTGAGAATGCAGACAATAGTAGATCCCCTGGTGAGTTAATCTGGGGCTACAATGACACGCTTGGAGTCTCTTAAAGTGCCAGATGGCACATGTTTTTTTCAGCTGCACTTAAATATAAAAACACCCTGGCCTATTATTCTAAATCTCTAGAATATGCTTTAGTTTTGCTCCATCTGGGGCCTTGTCCTTTATGATAAGATCAGATAAGCCATTGTGAAAGCTCTGATATTGCATTCATGCGAGTTTGTGTTCACATGCTGTTTCAGATTCTGAAATCCATCTCTATTTTTATGACAGAAAAGTCTTTAACAAGATTTGGTTGAAATTTTGACCATACTGCATCATGAAATGGTGGCTCAGAAACATACAGTATAATGCTGTGGATTAGCTGGCCTCACATCTCTTTGACCCCATTGATCTTTGATCATCAGAGTTCAACCTATGTGTTATTTTGACTATGGACTCAACCAGTCTTTGAGGACACTTTCAAATATTTTCTTTGAGTAACATCAAACAAACACAAAGGGATGCAGCTGTAATGTAGCGATGCTTTTGAAGTGTCAAGTCTCTTCACTTTAAACATCTCAGCCAGTGACCACTTAGTGTGATGTTTGCAAATAACCTTTTGATGAATGAACCCTTTCAGCTAATTTACAGTTTGCTGGTATTTGATCCTTTAAAACAGTGGTTCTCAGCTGGTTTTTGAACCCAGGCACTTCAAGTAACGACCCAATACAGTACCAAACTTGTAACTAAAATTGTTCTTCAAATCACATTGAATTGATTAAAATATGCAATATAACTGACAGGACAAAGACTGTATAAGAAAATGTACAATTTTGTAAATGCATAACCAACAGCAGAAGTGTAATTTACCAGTCATGGGCAAAACACTGGGCCAAATGTTGTATTTTTATTAGCCGTATTACCATGCAACAGAATACCATAAAATTTGATTGGATGCCAAATACCATGAAGTTTGATTGAACGGCCATATTTTTTACATCAACAATGTTGTTGTTTTTTATGGAATAGCATATATGTAATGGAAAACACTTGTGTTTACCCACAGGGTTAGACAAACCATTGTTTTGAACTTTGTGAGGAAAAAGCCGATGAGTTACAAGGTTGGAGGTTAATAGCAGTTGTCATGATTTGTGCGCATGCCTGTTCCTAAGGGTATTAAGCTTGTCAGTGAGTTCATTTCTTTCGTTGGACGTGGGAAATGAGAGAATGCAAAATCATCTAGGTGTTAAGCTGAAATCGAGTCCTTATTCAGGAACAGAGATACTGTTACCTCCATAAGGGGCATCAACACTCACAGTTTTCTTTCCGTCGTTTTTAGAAGAATGTCGTACACCTGTTGAAAACTGTAATGGAGAAGTATGCCTGCTTTAATAGTGGTGGAATCATGATATTTGTATGGTATTCTGTTCGTTATAGGTTAGCTATACATTTTTTGTGTTTTACCATCCTTTCCTGACTGTTTTGGCATCTGTGTTTACTTGGGTTACACACAAAGGTTTTCACATCAATATTAAAGGGATAGTTCACCCAAAAATCTTAATTGTGTCATCATTTACTCACACTCATGTTGTTCCAAATCTGTTTAACTTTTCACTGAAACAGAAAAAGGAGATGTTGGGCATAATATTAGCCTTTAGGAAAAAAGGTGCAATGAGAGTGAAATAATGACGGACATTTTGCTTTAACGGCCTGGCTTTTGATGTCAACAATTTGTTTTTATGTATTCGTACATAAGGAAAGGAAACAACTCCTGTTTACCAACAAAGATCTACAAGCAATTGTTTTGGAACAACATGAGGGTGAGTAAATGACAATCAGGGCTGGACTTGGAAGAGAAATCGGACTGGAATTTTACATGGCAAATGGCCCAACTGTTGAGCTGGGTGGGGGAAGCCAAATGTTTGTGGTCCTTTTCTGCATACCACCGCGCCGTTTTGTGGTCCGGTCTGCATAACGCGCCGGCTCATTGTTGCTTATCGCGGCCCATTCGGCACGCTTCGCGGCCGAACCACTGGCGCGCTCTTTTCTCCCGATGGACATTCCGCCCCTGATCGGCCCAAAAGTGTGTCGGCCCACTGGGAAAATGCCCGGTATACCAGATTACCAGTCCAGCCTTGATGACAATTTCAATTTCTAGGTGAACTATCCCTTTAAAGGTGGTGTGAAAATCTTTTTGTTTTACCTTAGTAAACACAGATGCTGACACAGACAGAAAAGGATGGAGGAAAGCAAGTAATATAGGTTTGGAAGAACATGAGGGTGAGTAAATTATGACAATATTTTCATGTATGGGTAAACTATCCCTTTAAAGCAGTATGACTACTGTTGACTCGATTGCCAACTTAAGGCCTTGACCAGTTGGATTTATTCCATGATATTTGTGTCAGACTTTAGGAATGCTCTTATTCATTCCTTTCTTTTGACCAGTTCATTTACTCTCTGTGCCAACAACTGAGAGGTATATTGGAACTGACAGAAAGTTTATTAAGTAATACATTTTCTTAGAGGTCAAGTAATAAAGGACAAAGTGAACAAAAGGGCAGCTGCCTGGGACATTTTCATAGTTGTCAGCAGTGAGAATCTCTTGATAACATACAAATGTATGAGATGTCTGTGTTTTCATCAGGAAGATGTCAATTTATAACAATATTTGTTTATCAAAATAATCACAAAATAACACTTTAATTTACAGTGTCTATTACACATATTATTAAATGCATGTAATTAAATAAATTACTTGTGTAGGTAGTACTGCTGTAATTAGGCTGTACTATGAACACTAATGTAAATAATGAGCCCATATTTATATATTTTCTCCCATGAAGTCTAATGACTTCTTTAAAGTTAGGTAAAATGTATTATTTCCTTGGAGCATTCCATATAATTTATGCTTGTACTCAAATCCTTGTCTTGTTTAATCAGAACGCTTAAACTTGTTGTGACAAGGGAGAATAACACAATGTTGGACTATAAAATACCCTCATTAATAATATTTACACTGTGGTATGGAATATAACTATCTATATATCTATATCTATCGATCTATTTCTATATATGTCTGTCTGCCTATGCTTTGTCTTCATCTAGTTATAGTCATATTTATTTATATATATATATATATATATATATATATATATATATATATATATATATACAGGTCCTTCTCAAAAAATTAGCATATTGTGATAAAGTTCATTATTTTCCATAATGTAATGATAAAAATTAAACTTACATATATTTTAGATTCATTGCACACCAACTGAAATATTTCAGGTCTTTTATTGTTTTAATACTGATGATTTTGGCATACAGCTCATGAAAACCCAAAATTCCTATCTCAAAAAATTAGCATATTTCATCCGACCAATAAAAGAAGTGTTTTTAATACAAAAAAAAGTCAACCTTCAAATAATTATGTTCAGTTATGCACTCAATACTTGGTCGGGAATCCGTTTGCAGAAATGACTGCTTCAATGCGGCGTGGCATGGAGGCAATCAGCCTGTGGCACTGCTGAGGTGTTATGGAGGCCCAGGATGCTTCGATAGCGGCCTTAAGCTCATCCAGAGTGTTGGGTCTTGCGTCTCTCAACTTTCTCTTCACAATATCCCACAGATTCTCTATGGGGTTCAGGTCAGGAGAGTTGGCAGGCCAATTGAGCACAGTAATACCATGGTCAGTAAACCATTTACCAGTGGTTTTGGCACTGTGAGCAGGTGCCAGGTCGTGCTGAAAAATGAAATCTTCATCTCCATAAAGCTTTTCAGCAGATGGACGCATGAAGTGCTCCAAAATCTCCTGATAGCTAGCTGCATTGACCCTGCCCTTGATAAAACACAGTGGACCAACACCAGCAGCTGACATGGCACCCCAGACCATCACTGACTGTGGGTACTTGACACTGGACTTCAGGCATTTTGGCATTTCCTTCTCCCCAGTCTTCCTCCAGACTCTGGCACCTTGATTTCCGAATGACATGCAAAATTTGCTTTCATCCGAAAAAAGTACTTTGGACCACTGAGCAACAGTCCAGTGCTGCTTCTCTGTAGCCCAGGTCAGGCGCTTCTGCCGCTGTTTCTGGTTCAAAAGTGGCTTGACCTGGGGAATGCGGCACCTGTAGCCCATTTCCTGCACACGCCTGTGCACGGTGGCTCTGGATGTTTCTACTCCAGACTCAGTCCACTGCTTCCGCAGGTCATCCAAGGTCTGGAATCGGTCCTTCTCCACAATCTTCCTCAGGGTCCGGTCACCTCTTGTCGTTGTGCAGCGTTTTTTGACACACTTTTTCCTTCCCACAGACTTCCCACTGAGGTGCCTTGATACAGCACTCTGGGAACAGCCTATTTGTTCAGAAATTTCTTTCTGTGTCTTACCCTCTTGCTTGAGGGTGTCAATGATGGCCTTCTGGACAGCAGTCAGGTCGGCAGTCTTACCCATGATTGCGGTTTTGAGTAATGAAACAGGCTGGGAGTTTTTAAAAGCCTCAGGAATCTTTTGCAGGTGTTTAGAGTTAATTAGTTGATTCAGATGATTAGGTTAATAGCTCGTTTAGAGACCCTTTTCATGATATGCTAATTTTTTGAGATAGGAATTTTGGGTTTTCATGAGCTGTATGCCAAAATCATCAGTATTAAAACAATAAAAGACCTGAAATATTTCAGTTGGTGTGCAATGAATCTAAAATATATGTAAGTTTAATTTTTATCATTACATTATGGAAAATAATGAACTTTATCACAATATGCTAATTTTTTGAGAAGGACCTGTGTATATATATATATATATATATATATACTCATTGTCCTCATCTAGTTATATAGTCATATTTATGTATATATTCCTTATCCTCATCCCGTTATATACACAGACAACTTGGTTATATGGACAGTGTCAGCTATTGTGGATGTCTAGTGCTATTGTAAAAGCAATTTTTTGTGATGGACAATCTAAAATGTCCTGACGTTTCCCACCAGAACAAGAAAACATATTAGACTATAATTGACATTAGTTGCACATAAGGTCTGAGTGATGGCACTGTCGGTCACTTTGACATTCTTAACACTGTTGGGCTTCGTGTGCTCAAATAGGAGACAAAGGCAGGCCTACACACAGCCATAAAGCCTGACTGAGGCCTGTAGGAACACTCAAAGCCTGATAACACAAAACAACATCAAAATCAAACAAAGGGGGTCCAAACAGTCTTGCATCAAGCCTTGCTCACTTTACACCCATGTGTGAAATTCTGAAGGATCAAACTCTCATCTCCATTAGAATGCATCCCTCAACCATGATGTCATCGAGAGTATAAAACCCTGGAGATGCCTCCTAAGCTTGCTTCCAGTAACAGTATTCGCCACGTCTAGTTGTACACTCCCAGGTGTAGCCTTGCTGCCCAAGGAAGTAACATACATACCTGAACTTTGGCCATACAATCTCCATCTTGCTGGATAAGCGGAGATTCTCTGTGTTTCTCCGAGCATGCTAACGGATCCAAAGGATACAGCTGAGCAATTTGCGTCTCACCCTTTAGCCTGCAGAAGTGAAGAAAGAAGATTTCTCTTCCTTCCTCAACCTAGTCGACTTCGCTGATTTCTTGCACTCTCCACAAGCGTAACGGCTGCCATTTTATGCACTCCTTATCTCCACACACACACACACACACACACACCTCTGCCCTCCTCTCATGTATTATAGGCTTATCTGTTACCATATCTAATCATGTTATTGTTTAGTTTGTAGTCGGAAGTTTATTGACAGTATTGTATTGATTATTAATTGATATTACTGCATCAAGAAAATTTGTTATACTTTAAAGAGAAGTGTTTTGGTATTGTTCTGCATGCACCTGTGCCAAGGGCTGGCAGGGGATGTCAGTGCTCGGATTCAAGCCTTCATTGTGCCTCTTTTTAATGTTGATGTTCTCCAGACATCGACTTTCTTAAGAGAACACTCCTATATTGAGACTGCTTTACTGTCTGGATATTAGTCCCTGATTCCAGGGTGGTGCCCCGGCAATATTAATTCTTATTAATATTTTATTGATTTTGATAATTGATAGTTATCTTTGATGATTGTTGATTTGAAGGATAATTAATAGGGCTGTCAATCGATTAAAATTTTTCATTAATTACATGGTGTCTTGATTAATTAATCACGATTAATCGCATATAAAAAAATTAGCTGAGAAAGCCCCTCATATAACAATAACTCAATATATAAGGATGAAATAATGATACATAGTTATCTTTAAATATAAAAAAAAAATTATATATACAAATAAAATAAAAAAACATTCAAATAATTAAAATGCATTACATTCTTGTGGCAGAAGAGTTCATCATTAATAAGACAATACAAAAAGCGGCTTTAGAATACAATGTATTGTTTACTACCATATTATTGAACATAAACCAATCATTGGCATACAGTTCACAGCAATCCATTTCACAAGTGAATTTGTCAATCAGTTTGAGATTTATTATGAGAGCTTGTTTAAGGACCCATCAATGAACACCTGCGTCAGACATGCTTGTGTAGCGTCTTGGATGCGTTGCGTCATAAACAAAGTTAAATATAGTTTAATACTTAGAACACATATTGAGATCCCTTAGTTCGAATTTGTGCTCCATCAAGTGTTTTGAACACAAGAATGTAACGCATGTTTG
Organism: Moxostoma hubbsi; assembly: GCA_032164185.1. Classification (NCBI taxonomy): domain Eukaryota; kingdom Metazoa; phylum Chordata; class Actinopteri; order Cypriniformes; family Catostomidae; genus Moxostoma; species Moxostoma hubbsi. The sequence goes on along the minus strand of JAVLUX010000049.1, from coordinate 14,956,939 downwards.
TGTTGTTCTGCTGCTCTTCACTATATAAACTGCGCATTGCCACGCAGCTGAAGTTTCACTTACTGCCCTCTGGAGTAAACAGGTGGTACTACAAGCTTACATTTCTCAGGAATCTTCCATATTACGTTCTGGGGCAGTGCAATTAATGGCGTTAATTTTTTTAACGCGTTATTTTTTTGTCAAATGAATCGCACTGAATTAACGCGTTAAATTGATAGCCCTAATAATTAATAATAATTTTTAGGATTCTAATCAATGTTCTATTGATTTTAATAATTATCTTTGGATAATTATTACTTAATGCTAATTACCAAACCCGCTCCTGAACGAAGCCCCAACAACACCACAGGGCCAACATCAAAGAGCAGCTCAAAAAGTAATGTGGTAATGTACCACAAAATCCATTTTAATGAGTTGAGAAAATTTTAAAGGGTGTTGCCAGATGATAACACAAATTTTTGCTGTGTTGTGGAAACAGTTTGGGTCTCTGGGGAAGTTTGAGGTGGAATGGTGTACTTTCTGGTATCTCCTCTGTGCCAGCATCTAGTTCGCCTAATCCAATTAGGTGAGGTTGAGAAGGCCAAAATGTCACAGAGTAGTAAACAACCATCTCATGTTGTGTGTCAGAGATTACTTAGAAACAATGCTTATTATCTCCATTATACAAAGATCCACAGACTTCGGGGTTCTTACGACAGGATTTAAAAACTAATTGAGTTTTTTAAGAAACAAGAACAGTGACCCAAAAAATATTTGCACATTTAAATCATACTAAAAATTTTTTGAATTACACTGCATTAGCTACCAAATATTAAGCTAATTGGGATCTACAAATAAATGATGGTAGAACTATTCTCAGGGCCAACTTCTCTTATCCATTTTGCCATTACTTCTAACCTACTGATCCAATGGGGATTTTTGTGGAATTTAGTTCCCTTCAAGCTTAAACAGGTTCTAGAAGTGACCACAGGTGTAGTTCCAGAAAGCGTCCAAATACTTTTGAACAGTATATCTATTGTTGTATAATTTATACAAATGTCTTAATATGTAATTTTATCAAATGGTTTGCTTGAAAGGTTTGCTTGTGCTATCTTTCTTAAAAAAATAAATAAAAATTGGTTTGATATTTTATCTAATGCAATGACATTCATCCATTTTAGATGTGGATTCAGTGTTCAGATATCTCATTCAGAAAGGACCACAACATTGCACTGCTTTTAGTCACATCATCATTTCTCTCTCTCTTTTTTTTTAAAGCCCAATATTGGCCATCTTGGCATCCCTCATGGCCCCTCTGAGGAAAAGGTTGCCGTAGTTACTGTCGATGACTGTGATGTGGCAATGGCTCTACGTTTCGGGGGGCAGATTGGGAACTACACCTGTGCAGCTCGCAGTACCCAAACAGGCCAAAAGAAGTAAGTGTTTTCTTCAAATCAACATAAAACAGCACTCACAACCCACTTTTCTTCTGTAATATGATATATTTCTGAGATAATCAACAAGATAATCAACAAAAACAATATTGGTGGATGGGACTTTAGTTTATCCATCAGGAATTGATTGGATTGTGAAAATTACAGTATGTGTTTTATACCACAGTGGAGCTGGGAGGCAAGAGGTTAAAAAATAGTGTACTTGATGTCAACCAAAAAGAAAAGTGTTTTTAGATGCAGATATTACATGGCATTATGGCTGTAAATCACAAGTTTCTTCATGATACTATCTTATATAGATTCTTTTAGCCAGCGATCCAGTGTTTGCTGATACCTCAGAGTCTGCCGCGATGCAATTTATGTTCGATTCAGGAGCCTGTGATCAATATTATGATATTATGTGCTGATTTTACACAATCAGTTACATTTATTATCTCACAAGTGCAACCAATGCAGTATCCACATTGGGACATCCACATCAAATTAAGGTTCTTCAGTTGTTAATAAAATAATACAGAAAAATAAATTATATTAAAAATAAAGTCACATACTTATTGTCATTGATTACAGCTCATTGCCTTAAACACTACAGTGACACTTTGTCATCTGTAAAACAGTCAAACAAGTCTTTCAGTCCAAAATACTTAAATACCAATGACAAAAGAATATGTGCTATTGTGTTTTTTTTCTTGACTAAAATTTCCACAGTTGTATAAATTCTGTAAAAGTTTACTGTGATACATGTTATTAAGGGTATTGGTGTGTAGATGTGAATAGTTTTGTAATAGATGTTGGTACAGGGCAAGTGTTTTCTCTTTTCCTCTTTAGCACTGTTCAGAATATCGTAGCAATTTAGCCGTTTGACATGGTTGAAATGCTACAAAGCTCTTTAAAATAAAAAATGTGCATGTAGAATTCAAATTGGTCACATGTGGCACTTTATCGAGAGAAGCTTATTTAATATTAATTTAAATTTAAATGTAATTTAATGTGAGCCACTCTGGGCTATCCTGTTATTGGAGCTTGCATTTCGAGGGGAGCCCGGTTGACATGGATGCACAGATAGAGCAGAGCGCAACTTCAGGCTTTAATCACTCTGCGCAAATCCGTGTCCCACATGAGAAGCATATTTAGTGCTTATAATGCGAGATGAATATCATAAGGTTGCTGCATTCCACGGATGAAATAAAGCCATATGTGTTTGCAAAAACATGATGATATGGTAAGTGATGACAGAGTTTTCATTTTGTGGTCAACTATTCCTTTAACCCTCTGGGGTCGACAGATGCGCCGGCGCGTCCTGCTGGATATTTTCGTAATTACAGCAGAAACAACTTAAAATACTCTGTCATTTTTGGGTATACAGATAAGTGTAAGACATCATTAGAGACTATAAAGGGTCTACTTTTATTTGTGTACACTCATAATAACAATGAAACCTTGTGCTTTTGTAAAATAAAGAAAATAAAAAGGGTGAGCTTCCAGCAGTCTCTGTGTTCACGAACATATTTCAGAATCACGTCACTAAAATTAACTGAAACTCCACGAATTCTTATCACACAAACATGAAACATATGTCTAAAGAAAGCTTTAAATGTCTACTTTTTAATAAACCAATTCAAATTTAAAACAAATATTCTCCTGCAATGCAGTCTGTTTGAAACAAAGCGATGTTCAGTTTTTAACGGTTCATCTAATTATCTGTAATGTGATCCCACCCACCAGCAGAGTGCGCCATTCATACGCTAATGTACTGAGACGATCAACGCAAATGTACACGTCCCCGACAGTGAGTTATAATGTAAACAAAATACATTCAGTTTTTTGCGCGTTTGCAACGATACACAAGTGAGAAAGCTCCAGGATTGTAAGGAAGAGTTAACATTTTCCTTAGAAGAAGAGCGGGACTCCGATGAACATTTGTATTTTGAAGAGAGACTTGATTTTTAGACGAGTAAGTCAATTAGTTGACATGCTATTTTATATAAACTTCAACATATTTTACTAGTGGGACTGTTTCCAGACTTGCCAGCCAGGATTCAGAGTATTGACATTTGAAATATGTCCTAAGCAAGTTTTAGTTACATTTAAATGCTGTTTCGGCTAAAGCAGGCATTTCAGTTGTATGCTGTATGATATGTAATATGATATAAAATAATATATATTTTATCTAGTGTTTATAATGCCTCATTATCATCAGCAAAGCTTGTGCTTGCAAATATGTTAGTAAAAAGCACTTTAAATATGGGCATATTAGAAAATCAGCATATTATTATTTACAATATATTTAAATAGAAAACTGTTCTTTTAAATTGTAAAAAGAGTTCAGAATATCAATATTGTATCTGTATTTTGGATCAAATAAATCCAGCCTTGTTGAGCAGAAGAGACCTCTGTTAACGGTAGTGTAGGTCTAAAATTAAGTAAAGTCTTTATGTAAAGAAAATATATAGTCAGATACCTTCTTTTAACTTAAAACTTGATTTTGATCATTAAGTCTCCTCACTTTCATTCTCTTTCTGTCACATTCCTCATTGATAGGCTCAGGGGTGGAGTCATTGTCTCTCAGGTGTGAATTACCTAAATATTCATGATCATTCACGCCTCCTCGCATATTACCTTTCAACACTAAAATTGTCTTACAAAAGTTAAATTACTATATTGTTTTGTATGAATGAGTGATCAGGATGGTTTTCACATCATTTTGTAGCAAAAAAATCTAAGCTACAAGATCCAGTTCTCAAAAGTCTTGTGGACAAATGTTTAGTATGTGTTACATGACCTTATTTCAGTTACTTAAAATTTTAGTTTTTTCAAAAACCACACATAAACGATATTTTATCAAAAATACAAACATGTACACACATGTTGCTCACATATTATTGTAGCCCTGTCTGTGCTGAATACAGTGTTATCACACTTTAGCCATTAATATTTTTTTAAGCAACTGAAAAAAGCACAAATGTCAAGGCATGTCAAAACTTCTCCAGGGCCCAAAATACCCTCAGACCCCAGAGGGTTAAGAGTGGTATTATAGCTTTAATATGTCAATGCTCTCCAGTTTAAAGTTGACAAAATCCACAGAAAATGTACAGATGAAATCCAGAAAGAGGAGACCTTGCTGCTGAATCTGTTATGATATTTATTGAAAATAGAAAATAATATGTAGTATATAAGAAAAATAGATAATAAGATTATATTTTAAATATTATGCATGTATATTATTAATAATATTGTTTTTATTTTATGTAAAAACAGGCATGGTTATTATTCAAATTACTAATTCACAAGGCCGAGAAAATACCTGTACAGTTCAGATAGAGATGAGAGATGTATCATGTGATTAACAGAATGAAGTAGCCTGAAGTGTTTTTCTTCACCGTAAAGCTGTTCTGGAAGCATTACACACAAACCGTTTTTGCTACTGTATTTCTATTTATTGTAATATGAGCGAACACAATGATGTGACGAGGCAAAAAGAATGCTCAGATGTCACATGCTTGCATTGTGGACAGCTTGTTGATCACAAAAAAGAGCAATTTTTTATCGCGTTGTTCGCTTGAATAGACACGATATAGCAATGCGCTTCCTTGACTCACTGTGCGTTTGTCTAGTGTCCAATGAGCAGCAGAATGTTGCATGCACGAGTGACAGAGAGAGAGACATAATGGCAGTAATAATAATAATAATATTATTATTATTACTTGTTACTATTGAGAAATGTATGATATTCAGGTTTTTAAGAAGTTGCATACACAGTTTGGGATTACATTTTTTTTTTTTAAGGCACCCCTGATCTCACCAGATAGCACCCCGGTTGGGAAACGCTGCACTAGACGAAAGGTGGCTTCAAAAGTGAATAGCCATGGACTAAAAGCAACAATACTCCAAATTTGATTTCATGGGGTCTTTATGAGAGTCATTATTTATTTATTTCATTTTTACTTTAAAAAATCTTTGTCTAGAAACTTACTTAAATCACAACTAGTTGTCCTGTTCCTTCTCTCTTTCTTTTCTCACTCTCTGTCCCAAGTCCTCAGGGCATAAAATATTGCACTGAAAGGGAGAGTGTGATTGGGTAGAGGAACTTGAGCATGCATAGGCATTCTAACAGCAGACTGGTGTTGAATAGCCGATCATTACAGGAGATTACATAGCATTCTGCTATTCCCCTCTTACTCAGCTCCATTTTTTTTTTCCTAATCTTCACCAATCTGCACTCTGACTCATGTCAAACCAGTTTTATGAACTCTACACTGGAACCACACTCCCGGCTTATCTGCAGCTGGGATTTGCCATTGTAGGCTAATTGTGTTCCTGTTTCGAGAACAGTGCTGTTTGAGATGATGCAAGTTCATCGGAGATAAGTGGAGATATGGTTGTTAAAGCCTCGCAATGCAACTGCTCGGGTCAGACCATATGCTCACAGTAAGTGCTGACCCATAAACCTGCAGATCAACCTGGATTTATGGATCACAACATGAATTGTAGATGAAAGGCACTGCCGTCCTCAATTCCGAAAAAGCCATGATGTTGGAAAGCCACAACTACAGCATATTCTGGCTAAAATAAAACACTTTAAACACTATTTATAAGTAAAAAATAATATATTACATTTCAGATAATGAGTCATAAAACTGCAAAACATCAGTACACAGCTTTTAATAGCTCGGCACATTTTATGTTTTAATGCAATGTAAGCTGCTTTGTATTTCCGTGAAAGTAACTTTAATGTTTAATTTGACTATGTAATCACACATAAGAAGCTTGCACAGCTTGCATTTATGGGTAGTTGACATTAAATACTTTTTGGGAATTTTGATGTCATTCAGCGTGATATACTCCATCTGAAACTATTTTAAACAGCATTTTGCTAATTCTTGTATTATATTTATGCATGCAGCATAAAACTTAATTAAGAATTAAGATATAGTTTCCTTTATACATTCATATAATTTTTTACCTAAAATGCGGAAATAAACTACAGTGAGGAAAACTGTATATAAATACTTGTGAATGGAAGACCACAGCAAATATTATTTTTGCATGATTGCAAAAATTATTTTTGCAAATATTACATGTACACTAACCGCAAAGGAAAAAAAATCCACTATTACATTTCCATAACATTCCAAAAGAGGAAAAAAATAGAGAGTGATGGACTATGGCAATCAGAAGAGAGAAAGATGCCAAATTTACTGTCACTCCATCAGCAGCTGTATTTGAAACTCCATCAGAGCAGTGTTAACTAGTTATTTTAAATGAATGCCATGGTAAGTAAATTAATTAAATGCTATATATATATATATATATATATATATATATATATATATATATATATGTTGCTAGAATTATGCTGCTAAATAATATGGTAAAAATATGTTTATAATGCCTGTGAATCTAACCTTATTACACCTTATATTGTGTCACATAGTTAGTGGAGAATTTTTTGGGTATAAGTTTCATGGGTCTTTCCATGCCTATTCAGGTCACTGGATCTCACTGGACCTCTGCTCCTGGGTGGGGTTCCAAATCTGCCTGAGGATTTCCCTGTACAGAACCGAGACTTTGTGGGTTGTATTAGGAACCTGACCATCGACAGCAAGCCCATAGACATGGCTGACTTCATCGCACACAACGGCACCTTAGCAGGTAAGATGTAGGTGTATCTCATGAAAAATACAAGGTTTTTCATGAATGGTTGCACTCATGAAAGCCTACATTTACACATCAACGACATATATTCTGTGTTCAGCAACTTTGCCCACCCAGACATGATGAAGTAATGAGGAAATAAGATGGATTGCTTTTTCCCCTAAAGGTGTGTGGAAAGTCTGCCAAACCTTGCACTGTTCCTGGCTGTGTGTAGCATCTGCCACTCTGCATTTCTTTTTGAATACCCTTTTAATTATAAAGGTTTCATTGTAAAAGAGTTGGAAATTATCATGAAAAATGTTACAAAACGTTAAAAAAGTTACAGTAAGACTGCTTTTGGCACAAAAATCTTGACAACATTATAAGTGGACCTCAGAGTAAGAAAACAAAACAATGTGTGTTATTACCTATTAATAGAGGTGTTTTTCAATGCACTATTCAGTTAAAGTTTTTCTTTCTTTTGTAACCATAAATTAGTACATGCCAAACTCGGACCCTAATATTTAAAATAAGCCTTTTCTTTCTATTCAGGTTGTGCAGCAAAACGTGACTTTTGTACCAAAGTTGTTTGTCAGAATGGAGGAGTTTGTGTGAATAAATGGAACACCCACATCTGTAACTGCCCATTAGGCTATGGAGGAAAGAATTGTGAACATGGTAAGATAATCCTCTTTTACTCTTTTATTTCTTTGTATATCTCCACCTTTGACTTCATCTTACTTACTTACATACACTTCCACAGACACTTAGACACACCTCACATAGATTACCTGAACTTGCCCTGGGCCTCCTTGAAATACCAATGTGTACACAAATCCAATGACTCATACTTGTGACTAAGACACATATTGAAGAATTCTGTCTTTCCTTCAAAATGTTTAATATGTCTTTGCATTTTCATTACCTCTTTAGCCTACATTGTAACTTAACTGATTTAGCACAATATGTAGTTGGATTTGCTAATCAAGTTGCTTAATTGTTTTGGTAATTAGTATGTATATTTTAATTTCTGAAATACTTCAGGAAGTGCTGAAAATGTTGGTTTTAGTAAATTGAAGTATTTTCTCCACTGCAAATCTATTTGAGTAAGTACATTATAATCACAAAGAGTCTACCTAACAGGGAGTGAAGATTTGAAGTAGGAAATGGGATTGCAAGTGGCTTAACATTTTCTGCAAGCTTAGTTTGACCTAATTTCCTGTAGGGAAATGCGGTTGAACTAGTATGTTCTATTTATTTGTGCTTATCAATTGGATGAGGGGATCACACATGTTATGAGACTATAAGAACATAAAAAAGCTGCAGTTATTACCTCCAATGACAGTGGAACTCAAGATGTTAATTTGATTATTTTAAACTGCTTCTTAAAAAAATTAGGTCTTGAACAGGAGATTTACTTGATAAAGTAATCCTCACTGTTATTTATGGGTCTTATTATTAATATCAATAATTGCCTATGAATTCCATGCCATTTTCACTGTTCTGTTGAAATGAAATGAAATGAAAAATCTGAAATGAAAATTTGGTTATTAGTTCATTTTGAATAACCAATTTTGAATATGCTCAAGAACGTGTTTCACAGAAGAAAGTTATATTTGTTTGTAATGACATGAGGGTGAATTTTCTTTTTTGTGTGAACTATTATTGTATTCTTTATGAAATGCACATAAGGAAATACTGAAAAAAAGTCCAACCATTAATATCACCCATTTGGGGTCTAAGATATACTACTGTTATTTCTGTAAGTTCAGCCCTCACATATAGCAGGAAAATATTTGCCCTTAGGAAAATGGTGTGTAAGAATGTTTGGCATTCTTCGTTAACAAATCACCTGGATGACTAGGAAGCATTTCTCGGCACATGAATGATAGTGATTATTTCTGCCTTGAGATAGAGAAGAATGTCAAAGCATGGTGGCATTTTCCTCAGCATGTGTTTGTTTCATTTAATAGACTTAATCACTTAATAAAACAATTTTGTTTTGTCTGATTGTCATCCAAACTATGTTGATTGTTATGTCTGGAATTACTTTAGCCTGTCTGATGGTCTTCTTTCTGTAGTAATGCCCACACCCCTGCATTTCGATGGCCACGCCCTGGTGTCATGGAACGAGACTGATATCACCATTGCCATCCCCTGGTACATGGGTCTTATGTTTCGCACACGAAAGAGTACTGGTGTTCTGTTACAGGCCAGCGCTGGGGAGTTCTCTAAGATTAATCTGATGGTCAGTATTATGATTCAGTGGCCTGTAAGTTATACTATTATCATTACAATAATTCACTGCATCAAGAAATCACCCTGTTGAGTTGGGGAAAAAAATAAAGATGCGGTTGGTGAAATGGGGGCCACACTTACCTTGCAGGTTGGATGTTCTACTTGATATACTGTATATCTCCTGTTAATTTAATATAATTAAGCCCTAAAGAGCTGTTCAGTCGTGACGTCAATTTGTAGGCAAACCTGGACAACTTATGTTTCAACTTATGAGTAAAATAAGGTCTGTGGTAAACATTACTTGACAATACATGGGCGTTTTGTTTACAACATAAATTACACACTTTCATACCTCAAACGCGTATTTTGAAGCTTCAATACGATTAATTAATTCAATATATGAAAATTTATGTTGTAGAACAAAACATCCACGTATTGTCAAGCAATGTTTACCACAGACCTTATTTTACTCATAAGATGAAAAACCCCATTATAAAAGCCCAAATGAAAATCTAGAGGGAACCCATGGTGATTTAGACTTCCAGGTTTTTGGACTACAACCTGAACAGCTATATTTTTTTCTTTTCTCCATTATAAGTCCACTAATAATATCAAGTGTTCGTGCATCAACAACAGATGTAGATTTCATTTTTCATGATCATTTCCTCCCTAATATTTGTACTTAGAATTAAAAAGCAGGGACTAAAAACTGTTCAAGGAAGGAAAACGAACGAAATTTTTAGCAGAACGTAACGGAAAACTGGAACAATGTGATTTTCAATTATTCCGGAGTGAAAACGTTATTTTTAAATGCTGGTAACTGGTTATAACTGGTTAAATTTGTTCCAATATTTTTTTAATGAAACCAAAGGCCAAAGGGTTTATCACAGTACATACTGTATTTGGAACTACACCACTTCAAATTGGCAAAAAAAAATTAAACGTGTTTTGATCGTGAAGGAAAATTCTGCATCACATATTTCTTGCGTAATTACCCATTGTGGATGTCACATTCTGTGAATGAAGACCTTATCAAAAACTATGTATAAATACTACATACAGCATACATGCACAGCTAATCCAGATACAAGGAAAACATTATTAGAGGTAAAACGTACATTTCTTAGTTGTTTCCAAGTCTTTACTGAATTATAGTTAGATATGATGAATTGATACAGATCTGATGCTGCCGGGTTTGACTGAGAATCAGATCTGTAAATAAAGTTATACTTAACTGTTAATTCACTGCTTGTTATGATTTCTATGCCGATAAATTCTATTCCAGCACACAGGAATTTTTATTTTTTATATATTAGCTTTTTATATTTTAGCTTATTTTGGTGAGGCAAGTGGCTTATTTTAGACTTGTTTATCCAGATCAGGTCTCTTATTTCTGTTGCAAGGTTTGGCAACACTGCAATTGGTATTTCACCCACCCATTAGTGCAGAGTACTTTCATTTTAAAAATAACTTTATTAACCATTGTTTTATTTTGTTCTAACTGGTAACCATTTGGAAAGGAGGCTGCGGAACTTCTGAACCAGAACTAAAAAATACAGTTTTTGCTACTGTACCTCTATATGTAAATTATAACAATACCCCTGCCAAGCTACTGAATACTGAATTGTCACTTATAGTTAATGTGGGTGGTCATATGTTAATGAGATGTTAATGAAGATTTTTTTAATGACCCATTGTTTAATACTTTCTGGGTGGACTGGGGAGAGAGCTTTGCATTGTGAACATACATTTATGTCTACATAATACAACAAACTCTTTCATGTCACCTTTAATGAAGCAGATAGATACTGTAAAATTTTCCATGCATATCGCAGCCACATTCAGCGTATAACTTCATGTTATTCCAGGTGAACAACAGACATTTAAGGTTCCAGGTGCTTCTGGGTCTGAGACGGGTGGCGCTTCTGGATTTCCCTCAAGTCCGTGTTGAAGACGGCAAGTGGCACCATGTACTTGTCGAGCTCAACAGTGGAAAAGATGGCAAAGACATCAAATACGTGGCTCTCGTCTCTTTGGACTACGGCATGTTTCAGGTATATTATCCCAATATTTACACATATCCTCTCTGCTGAGACAAACACTCTAAAACAGATATGATGATTTTAGCCGGTCTCCTAGCCTGATCAGGCTGGTCTGTTGACTGGGTTTGGAGGGGTTTTAGGCAATTTTCAGCTGTTTACCCTGGGCATCCAGCTGGCTGGCCAGCTAAACAATCTGAACAATTAGCCAGGCAAGGAGAACAGCTTAATCCAGCAAATATCCTGGTCCACATTAGGACAGGGCTATATGTGCAGTTTTAGTTTTCTTTGCGTTTATAATTTTTTATATTGTTTTGATATGTAGAGAACAGTGGAGATTGGCAATGAGTTGCCTGGACTTAAACTGAAGAATCTGTTTATCGGTGGACTGCTTAAAAAAGACGGCACAGTCCAGGGTGGATTTACTGGTTGCATGCAGGTAAACCACAGACACAACCATAAACAAGTCTGTTTTGTGTTGTTCATATGATATATCATGTGGTCGTCTTGCAGGGTTTGCGAATTGGCGAGACCTCTACCAATACTGCTAACATTAACATGCGTCAGGCAGTGAAAATTCGTGCTAAAGATGGATGTAATATACCTGATACATGTCAGTCCAATCTGTGCCCATCACACAGTCACTGCATGGAAAACTGGGCCTCTCATACATGTGTCTGTGTACCAGGTAATGCCACAAGTGTTAGAGAGCACAAAAGAGCTTTAGAGCAATTATGTACACTCACCGGCCACTTTATCTACTTAATCATGTGATTATCTAATCAGCCAATTGTGTGGCAGCACTGTAATGTATGAAATTATTCTGATATGGGTCAGGAGCTTCAGTTAATGATCACATCAACCATCAGAATGGGGAAAAAATGTGATCTCAGTGATTTAGACCATGGCATGATTGTTGGTGCCAGACGGGCTGTTTTGAGTATTTCTGTATCAGCTGATCTCCTGGGATTTTCATGCGCAACAGTCCCTACAGTGTATAGAGAATTGCGCGAAAAACAAAAAACAACCAGTGAACAGCAGTTCTGTTGACAAAAACTTTGATAAGAGCGGTCAACAGAAAATGGCCAGACTGGTTCAAGCTGACAGATAGGCTATGGAACTCAGATAACCACTCTGTACAATTGTAGTGAGCAGAATAGCATCTCAGAATGCACAACAGTCGAACCTTGAGGCGGATGGGCTACAACAGCAGGAGACCACTTTGGGTTCCACTTCTGACAGAAAACTGAGGCTGCAGTGGGCTTAACATTTGTGTATCACAGCAGAAATCCAGATTTGTGAGACCAGGTGATATTTTCTGTTCCAAGCTGTATGTAGTGGTGCCCGGAGGGGTCTTCTGCTACTGTAGCCCATTCGCCTCAAAGTTCGACATGTTCTATGCTCAGTAATGCTTTTCTGCATAGCACTGTTGTTACGCGTGTTTATTTGGATCACTGTCACCTTCCTGTCAGCTTGAACCAGTCTGGCAATTCTCCTCTGACCTCTCATTAACAAGCCATTTTCGCCCACAGAACTGCCGCTCACTGGAAGTTTTTTGTTTTCGCACCATTCTCTATACACTGTAGAGACTGTTGCACATGAAAATCCCAGGAGATCAGCAGCTACAGAAGCACCAACAAGCATGCCATGGTCTAAATCCCTGAGATCGCTTTTTTTTCCCCCATTCTGATGGTTGATATGAACATTAACTGAAGCTCCTGACCCATAATTGCATGATTTTATATATTACACTGCTTCCACACGATTGGCTTTTTAGATAATTTTATGAATAAGTAGTTGTACAGGTACGGGTGTACCTAATAAAGTGACCAGTGAGTGTATATATACTATATATATATATATATATATATATATATATATACTGTATATATAAATTAATTACAATTTAAGTGTCATGTTTTAATGTATATCTTTGACACATGCTCACTTTCTCTCTTTTTTTTCTCTTTTTCCCATTCACTGTGGACCAGGTTACTTTGGGAGAGATTGTGTGGATGCATGTCTCTTAAATCCTTGTGAACACACTTCCACCTGTTTGCGCAAACCTGGCACCAAGCACGGCTACAGTTGTGAGTGTGGACACAATTACTACGGCCAATACTGCGAGTACAAGTGAGGCTTTCTCTTATGCTTTGGTTCATTCATTCATTCACTCCTTCATAGGGTTGGGAATAAAGAATCGGTTCTCATTCATACTATAACAATAACTCACAAGTTATCAGTTTGAAACAGTCTTATGACTCCCCAAACTCACTTGGAATGGTTACTGAGTTAACATCAGATTCACTCACTAATCCTCAAGCCATTACTTTCAGTTATGTCCGACTCAAATTGAAACAAGAACTGTTAGGGTCCGTTCAGACATGTATTGTGCACAATAGCACCGTCAACTTACAAGCATTATGAATCATATCATCTGCTTTAAATGAGAACAAGCTAAATGAATTGACAGGTGAAACTTCTAAACTTCTTTAGGGAGTATGACATTTTTTTGCATACTTTTTCATAAAAAATATTTTTACAGCAACTTTAAGGTTTGTGAAACTTGTAAAATCATTCTATGTATTGACTTGTTGTTTATACTGTATAACAATGTGTACTCTAAGATTCATAAAATGTTTTTGTAGTAATAAATTATACTTTGATTAAAAAAATAAATCTTAAAATATAATACTAAAAATTTGTTTTTGCTCTGTATATTAGAATATACAGAATAGTCCAATATGTTGTATAGACCTTTTTTTTGAGGTGGGGAAACTTCTTCAAAAGTACTAAAATAATTGTTAATGAAATCGTTAATTGGAATTGAAATCATTTTTTAAATTCCGTACAATTACCATCCCTTTTCATTCATGCATGCATGCATTCATTCATTCATTCATGCATTCATTCATTCATTCGTTCAATTATTCATTCATTCAATCGTTCATTCATTATCATTCATCTTTCCTTCCTAACTGACAAGAAATGCATGCCTCTTAATTTCAGGACTTTAACATAATAGAAAAGATCTATGTTAACATTTTAATGTTTAGTTTTGTAATTGGTGAGGATTAGGAAAATACTGGTAGTCCTACAGCATGGTACATGCTGTAACATGCTCACTGACAGCAGCTTTACAATTTCATGGTCTGGTTTTTGAATTGCCAGTGCTTAACAAATCAAACAAAGTAACAAACACTCGAAGGCTATGCTAGGAGGTGGTGAAAGCTGTCACAGCAAATGCTGCAAGTGTTTGTGAGGAGCTTTTAATTTTGGCTTTGTTATTCAGGATGTCTCTAATGCCCAAACTTATTTTTTTATTTTGCAACACATAAAAAAGACAGACTGTTGGAATGAGCCAGTACTTGGCCAGACTTTCATCCATTAAATATAAGTTGTTCTTTTGCAAAGCCCCTTGAATTTTAAATATTAATTTAAAAAATCTTTTGAAATGTAGTTTCAGTGACTTTAAAAAAAAAAAGAAATATTCTCTTATAAATTCTAACAAAGATAGCAGGCTTGGAATGATATATTGCTTTTGCCAAGTCAGATCCATTTGCTTTGATTTTACAGTCCAATTTTATGTCCAATTTCAAAGCAAATCCTTTTTCAGTTCAGTTGTTTAACCTGTGTCTCAGTTCTTCAGTGAGAAATGTACACTGTCTGTGTCTCATTCTGTGAAGTTTGAAGTGCATTCTGATTCATCTCTACTTTAAATGGTCTTTTTCTAGACACTATTGCATTCTTATATTTCTCTTTTTCCTCTTTCTCCCTTGCGCACATGTGCGCACACACAGAGGGGACCAGCCTTGTGCTCGTGGCTGGTGGGGATACCCGACCTGTGGGCCCTGTAACTGTGATGTCAGCAAAGGCTTCAAAAGGGACTGTAATAAAACCACAGGAGAGTGTAGCTGCAAGGTACATTGCAAGTGATTGCATGCAACAAATTCTCAAAAAAAAAATCACAACACAGGAAGTGGAGTAACAGTAGGCATTTTAAATACTTTATCAACAATCCTCTAGCATCTTAATTTTACTAGAAACAAATTAATATTATTTTAAAGTAGTGTCATATATTGAAAAAACTCAAACTTATCACTATGTTTAAAAACATTTAAACATTTTTTTCTTTTCTACATTAATCACAGGTTAATACTTTTTCAGATTTTTTTATTTATTTTTTTCATGATTTTTCAGGACAATTACTACCTGCCTCCTGGTGGGGACACTTGCTACCCGTGTGATTGTTTTCACCTTGGGGCACATTCCCGAACATGTGACCATGTGACTGGTCAGTGCGCCTGTAAGATGGGTGTGGTGGGCCGCCAGTGCAACCGTTGTGACAACCCCTTCGCAGAGGTGACGGTCGGGGGATGTGTGGGTATGTATGCAGTCAATCACCCAAACACTCAAATAGTTCATATGACTAAAGCAAAACTTTAAAGTGTAAAAATGCACTGTATGGCAAATGCAGAACTTGGACAGCCTTATAAGTGAAAATTATAAAGCAAAAATATAAAAGCAGTTTTTGACTGTAGATTATAAATGCATGCACAGCATTACAAAAATTAAGTGCAATAAACTCTTTGTGAGTGCCTTCTCTAATTATGAGCAGAAAGCTTTCATGTCAGGATGGAGTATGTGTAATGATTTCTCGGAGCAGAAATGATGGCCATCATTAAGACTTGCAATCACAAGCCTTATTAGTGACACTAAACATTTGTTAGGCCTGATTTTCCTTGCTCTCTCTCCGTCTCACTTTCTCTCTATTTTATATTATTTAGTGATTTATGATGGCTGTCCCAAAGCCTTTAATGATGGTATCTGGTGGCCCAGGACTATGTTTGATGGCCCTGCAGCCACTAACTGCCCAAAAGGATCCAGTGGTGAGTCCAGACGTTAGACAAATGTTTCATGTACTAATTCAAGAATCTACACTACCGGTCAAAAGTTTGGACACATTGACTTTATGATTTATCTGTGTGGTCTCACAGGCACAGCTTTCCGTCATTGCAGCAATAATAAAGGTTGGCTTCCACCAGAGCTCTTCAACTGCACTTCCCTCAGCTTCTCAAAGCTGAAGAAAGAGGTTTGTGTCTCCTTTTTTTGTGTGTCGATTCAATCCTGAATTGTAGTCAAGAGCATCACAAAGAATCACAAATAAGAAGTTCAATGTTTGATTGTGCATTATCATGGGATTCTTAACATTTTACTGCAATTAAATTATTCTAGAAGTGGTCAAGGTTTCTTTTTTTGGGTAATTTTTTCATTTTTTGACTAAGAGTGAGGATCTTCATACTAATGCTTCTCGAATGGATGGAGAAAGAACAAAAAGCCTGGCAGGCCTACTGCACTCTGCCTTGAGCCACACTGATCGTCTATTTGGAAACGACGTGAAGACAACCTATCACCTGCTGACCAGTGTCTTAGAACATGAGAGTTTGCAGCAGGGCTTTGAGCTCACCGCCACTCATGATTCAGAGTTCAATGAGGTACAGATGCACTTTCAGCACTTTCTTTTTTGTATTTTTTGATATTTTTTTTTAAACAGTTCAAACAAATGTGTTTTACATTTGAGAGTATGGAACACAACATTTATTTCTTTGAATTTTAAGTGCATTTAAAAAGATAGACTTCCTGGAAAAACAGGTCATATGGTGTTCTAGCTGGATTTGGAGCATGGTTTGTCTCAGGTCCAAAGTGGTCTTCTACTCCAACTAGCCTGACCAAGATGGGCAACCAGTACAACGATCTACCATTTAAAGCTGTTTTTGCTGGATTTTCCAGCAGGATATCCTTTACAGTTCATATCTAAAAAATCCAGTGCCCTAAGGCCAGCACGTATATTGATAATTATATACACTAACTAAGGACTTTATTAGGAATGTTATGGTCCTAATAAAGTTCCCGACATAGTCTTCTACTGTTGTATCCATCCGCCTCAAGGTTTGATGTGTTGTGCAATTTGAAATGCTATTTAGCTCACTATAATTGAACAGAGTGGTTATCTGAGTTACCTTAGGCTTTCTGTCAGCTCAAACCAGTCTAGCCATTCTCCATTGACCTCTCTCATCATCAAGGCCTTTTTGCCCACAGAACTGCCACTCACTAGATGTTTTTTGTTTTTGGCTGCATTCTGAATAAACTCTAGATTTGTGCGTGAAAATCCCAGGAGATCAGCAGTTACAGAAATATTTAAACCAGCCCAGCTCTTACCAACAATCATGCCATGGCCGAAATCACTGAGAACACATTTTTTCCCCATTCTGATGGTTGATGTGAACATTAACTGAAGCTCCTGACCCATATCTGAATGATTTTATGTATTACACTGCTGCGACACAGTTATGGTTGCTGATTAGATAATTGCATTAATAAATAGGTATACAGGCGTCGCTAATAAAGTGCTCAGTGAGTGTATTTACATGATTAACATGAAACTATTGGAAGTAAAAATACATGATACCTAATTGATAAATCCTTCAAGTTCTAGTGATATAAATTTAGATTCATCCCAGTGAGGCTTTTTACCAAATAGAATCGTTTAATTGATCCGTTCATTCACCATTTCTGCAGATTAGCAAGTAGGTGGTGACAAATGAATGTCTTTAATTTTTAATCGAATTAATTACATGATGTCCCGATTAATTAATCGTGATTAATCGCATTTAATCGCATATACAAATATTTGCTGAGAAAGCCCCTCATATAACCATAATTCAATATATAATGATGAAATAATTATACATAGTTATATTTAAATATTTAAAAATTATATATATATATATATATATATATATATATATATATATATATATATTATATTCTACAGCATATATATATATATATATGCTGTAGAATACAATGTATTGTTTACTACCATATTATTGATCAAAAGTCAGTCATTGGCATACAGTTCACAGCAATCCATTTCACAAGTGAATTTGTCAATCAGTTTGAGATTTATTATGAAGGCTTGTTTAAGGACCCATCAATTTCAACAAGCGTCAGACATGCTTGTGTAGCATCTCAGATACGTTGCGCCATAAACATAAAATTTTTAGGTCACTGTGTGAAGTTAAATATAGGTTAATACTTAGAACACATCTTGAGATCCCTTAGTTTGGATTTGCGTTCCATCAAATGTTTTGAATGCTAGAATGTAACGCAAGTCTGTTTTGTGCTGTCTGGTTGTTTTCTTCACTGTATAAACTGCATGTTGCCACACAGCTGAAGTATCACTTACTGCCCTCTGGAGTAAACAGGTGGTACTACAAGCTTACATTTCTCAGGAATCTTCCTTATTGCAATCCAAGGGCATTGCGATTAATTGTCTTAATTTTTAACATGTTATTTTTAATAAAATTAAGCGCACTGAATGCGTTAAATCGACAGCCCTACTTATGTGTTATTATGAGTGCAAAACACATAATTTCTGATTAAACTTATATTATTAAAAAAAACTGAATTGTTCATGAGCGAAACAATGGAAGTGAACGAGAATGATTTGTTTACTATAAAGATTTGTTTTAAAAAAATTATTTCACAAATGAAACACTAGATCTTTCACTTCGCAAGAATCTGACACAAATTGCAATACTTAACCCACATTTTTAGAGATTACATTTAAATCCCAAAGTATATTTCAAGCTTGTAAATACTTCTAAAATTGTGCTTGTCGCAATAACAACAGCAGGGCTCTTCAACTATCCAATTCTGTTCAGTTAATAATTTGTACATGGCCCATCAATTGATTTAGATGAAATTGCTTTACTGCCTGATAACATCAGTACGCTCTCTGTACAAAACTCAGCATAGCGATTGCCATTTAATGAACCACAGTCCATATTAAGATGGCAGCCAGCATGTTTAAGCTTTTTCTGGACATATTTCAGCTACCCTAGTTTCCCAAACATGACCTGGCACCGTCTAGGCGCACATACAGGACAGTATTCATGTCTCATTCAATCAGATGTATTTTAGCTGCTAATCTCCCAATGTAGAGAAGAGATTAGCCACAGAAGTTGATACAGAGGTATGGTCAGTTCATTAGGCACAATGACATGGATGTAAATGTCTGCTAATTCCACTAGCTCCATTTGTGCCAATGTTTAAAATATTTTCAGGACCAGGAAAGGCCCCACTTTCCTTACTAAATGGGAGTTTTAAAATGGAGGGGAAAAAAAGACACTTTTTTTTCTGTGTTAAAAGTATTTGTGACAAGTAACAATTATACATTAAATTGTCTTTTATATCTGGATAAAAAGTAACTAACTATAGGCTTTACTCAGGGGCGGACTGGGAAGATACATTTTGAATTTGAATTTTTGAAGCCTTTAGCATACTTTTTAGGGTAACATTTTTAAGAGATCATAAGTGCAAAAATAGATTTAAACACACACTCGTACTTAAAATGCACACAATCAGTTGAAATGTTTTTTATACTGTATATCTAGGAGATGTATATTAACTAAATGGTATTTTGAGCCCAAAGTGGGTGGAAATTGGCCAGTATTATTGAATTGTTATTATGTAAACTCTTAAGTTTTAGCTTTTGGTCTAGCGAAATAGATCCTCACATTTGTTTGGTTTGTGTATTTTGTGGTAGAACATAATTAAAGCTGCAAGTGCGATCCTTGACCCGGTCAACAAGGAGCACTGGGATAAGATACAGCGCTCTGATGGGGGAACGGCCCACCTGCTGCGTGATTTTGAAGAGTATGCCAACACTTTGGTACAGAACATGAGGAAGACCTACCTTAGAACCTTCACCATCATCACTGACAACATGAGTTAGTATTGGATCCTTTTCCCATAACATGTCTTCATCAGTTTTGACTGTGCGTTTAGAACAAATGTATTTACTCACTTTCTTCATTTTTAAGTTGTTGCTGTAGATTATCTGGACTCTAACACAGACCAGACTAAGATCCCTCGCTTTCAGGAGATAAGGAAGGTGTACTCAGAAGAGCTGGAGTCATTTATCCTCTTCCCAAACCTAATTGCCATGCCAAAAAAGAGCAAAGGTTGGCACTTCACACCAACTAAACTAATTTGTCAGTAGTTTAAATCAAAAAGTGCATTGTTCAAACAAAAACATTTCTCTATTTAAATTAGGGAGTAAACTTTAAGTCAATTTTATTTGTATAGCGCCTTTCACAACACACATCGTTTCAAAGCAGCTTTACAGAAGTTCAGCATTAACAGACGATAAAAATGTAATGTCTATAAAGTCGATAAATCATCATTGTGCAGGGCTCCAAACTGCGACTAAAAAAAATGGTCGCATTTGCGACCAAATAAATTAAAGAGTGTAATTTCTGTCAAGGTCACCATTGGCGACAGTAAAAATTTACTCCCTTTGATTTAAAAATTTGCATTACATTTCCCGAAATACATTACAAAAGTTTATATCAAAGAAATAGCGGGGAAAACGGAGTTCATTGCAGGAACTAACCATTTCAAAAAAGAGACTGTGAGAAAACACGGTGACAGTAACAAGCATAAAAAATGCACGTGATCACATAATTGCGAAGAATGCTCCACAGACTACACTGTTAGCACGTGCAGTTTTTCTTGCATGCGAGCTGCGGGACGAAAAGGAATGGAAGGAGTTAAAAATTAAAATATTTGGCACCTGTTATTCCCCCTATAGGAGCCAGTGGCTCCTTAATTGATTTTTGTTTGGAGCCCTGTTGTGGAATTAGATAAGATATGATTCTTTATCGTGTTTAAAAATAATTAAATAATAATTGTATTAATAACCCCTAACTATTATAATACTATTGTATTAATAACTTTAGCATGCATTTACTATAGATCTGCATTTACTATAGATCTGACCATGGAGCCCCCATCCCAGATTGAAGCAACCAAGTCTTACACTACTGAAGATGGATCAGATGTTGTTGATCCAGCACCATCCTTGAAGAAAAGACGGCATACAGAACCAACTGACCCGCCTGCTGTAGTCATGGTGATGATCTACAGGTCTCTGGGTCGGCTCCTTCCAGAGAGCTATGATCCAGACCGGCGCAGCCTTAGGTACAACTTAAGCCCTATGATTTTACATTTCCTTATCCAATAGATGCAATGCTAATTAAACCAACAACTAATATCATTAATATTTCAACAATAATGTCATGACAATGGGCTGTTATTTATACACTGTATGCTTGAATACTTAAAAATGAAAATTATCTTACCGTTCACTTACCCTCATGCCAGATGTGTATAACTTACTTTCTTCTGCAGAACACAAAGATTTTTAGAAAAATATTTAAGCTCTGTAGGTCCATACAATGCAAGTGAATGGTGAAAAAACTTTTAGGCAGCATAAAAAGAATCTATAAAACTCCAGTGGTTTAATCCATGTCTTCTGAAGTAATCCAGTTGATTTAGGGGGAGAGAGAACCAAAATGTCATCCAGTTTTCACTATAAATCTTGACATCTGTAGTCTCCTTGGCGATCATGATTTCAAGCTCGATTACACTTCCTAGCTCCATCTGGCACTCTACGCATGCATCAAGCACTAGGAAGTGTGAATGAGCTTGAAAACATGATCATGCTTAGAGACTGCAATGGCAAAATGTGCATTGATAAAGGAGTGAAATTGTGGTCTGATCTCACCCACAGACGATTGGATCACTTCAGAAGACATGGGTTTTTTTCACAATTCTAAGAACGCAGTTACGCAATTACGTTAGCGTGGAGTCTTGTCAAGCACCTTGGAAGAACGAACTCGGAAGTACAGGAGGACATAGAATGCATCTATTGCAAGCTTTGAGATGTGCTGCGATCTTCCCGCAATTAACCATAACAGCACATTTGAAGCCTGTGAGAGAACTTCTGGCATTATCACACCAGTGACAGCATTATTATCATCCCACCAATGAGGTTTTGAAGGACTAGTGACACGTTAAATACTTCCTTCATGTGTTTATTACTATATTAAATTAATAACAAAACAATAAATGTTAAAGGAGCATGACGATACTCACAAGCTGTCTGACTTTTGTGAGATTACAGCAGGAAACTCTTGAGGTAAAACCACTTACAGTGTATATGATATAGTGGGTAAAATACAATGATAAATGTCCTTTGTCTGCCACTGTAGTACCAGGTTCTTGCCCACAAGTCACCATCCAATGCATCCTTGATATTTGGCCTTATCAAGAACACATCCTTGTAATTTTATTAATTCCCTGTACTTGCATTCTTGAGGATTGGAATTGAACTTCAGCAGTGGATGATGACACCGAATGAGTCCACGAGAATGTAAGAACACAAAAGAACGCACTTTGAGAAATAGCTATGAATTAAACCACTGGAGTCTTATGGATTACTTTTATACTGCCTTCATGTGCTTTTTGGAGCTTGAAAGTTTTGGACACCATTCACTTGCATTGTTTGGGCCTACAAAGCTGAAATGTTCTTCTAGAAATCTTAATTTGAGTTCTGCAAAAGATGAAAGTCATACACATCTGAGATGGCATGATTGTGAGTAAATGATGAGAGAATTTTTATTTTTGGGTAAACTATTGCTTCTATTACATTAATGCTTAGTATGCATCCAGGATAATAATGATAGATAAAGATGTATGGTCCTCTACATGTCCCCAGACTGCCCACTCGTCCCGTCATCAACACCCCTATAGTGAGTGTGATGGTCCACAGAGAGGGAGAACCAATCACTAACCCCCTCCAAAGACCCATCACTCTAAACTTCAGGCTCCTGGAGACCCACGAGAGGAGCAAACCTGTGTGTGTCTACTGGAACCACTCTATCCTGTAAGTATCTATAGTCATTAACGATGTCATTCCGTCACATCTAGAAGGAAAACTTCTACCATTTTTTTTTTAGTTTTCTGTTTTACATTTATTGCTGTTCTTTGTTAGGGTTGCTGTTGGAGGCGCCTGGTCTTCTAAAGGCTGTGAGCTGGTCTTCAGGAACTCAACTCACATCAGCTGTCAGTGTAACCACATGAGCAGCTTTGCTGTTCTCATGGACATCTCCAAACGAGAGGTAGGACAAAGACTTAGGAGACGTCTCCATAATTAGTTGTGGTTAATGTGATTGATCTAATTGTATATGTTAATAGATAGGCATTTCATGTTGTTACATTAGTAAAAGCATTTTAGATTATTGCCAGTTGCATTTCATCAAACTAGCTTAGATCTGTAAACATAATCTTGTTAACTTATCGCATTGTTTTTATCACTATCATGACTGAACCATTTGTCTTCTCATCCTTAGCATGGTGACGTTCTTCCTCTGAAAGTGGTGACTTACACAACAGTGTCTTCCTCTCTGGTGGCCCTCCTCATCACGTTCCTCCTGTTAGCCATCCTCCGCAAGCTACGCTCCAACCTACACAGCATCCACAAGAACCTGGTGGCTGCCATCTTTCTCTCAGAGCTCATCTTCCTCACTGGCATCAACCAGACTGACAGCCCGGTGAGCAAACAATGAGAGGGCCTGAGACACTAAACAATAAAACCTATTAGTCATTGTTATTACTTATCCTCCTGAGACCCGAACGTGACTGTCATGAGCATTTTCCATTTCCCTTTTTGATTTGTAACTACAGTAGTATCTCCTAAATGAACATGCAAAAAATGATGGCAACATATGTGGACAGTGGGACTAAAGTGTGAAATTTTAAATAATATCAAGCTACAGAAAGTCAGATTCTTTTTTTTTTTTTATCAATTTGTTTACTATGTTTACAGGAGTGTTGTTTATTCATGTTTTTGAGATGTTACAGACATTACATCAGAAATTAGTATAATTAATTCGGATTCAAATGAATGGCCAGTGTCATCCAATCACTGCCAACCATTTAAAACTAAAATTCTATATTATAAATTCTGAATCTACAATATATACTGATCAACATTGCCCCATGTCTGCCAAACATATTGAGTGGTTCAAACATAATCTTGAACTTTTGATTGGAGGTTTGGATTGAATGCACTTAGCTGCGTTGGGAGCTGTAGATTGCTCCCTTGCTACCTATTTAGTGAATGACTTAACCTCCAGTGTGCGGTCTGTCTGCACTGGTCTCAGAACAATTCGAAATGCACCTTATTTTCATCCTAACTCTATATGAAAGCTAATTTGTTTAGCTTTTGGATGAACCCATTGATTCTCAATGTGATAATACAAAGTAAATATAGGAATTCTAAGAAAATAAAGTACACATTAGTGTACATTGTGTTTAGCAGCGTGGTGTTTAACAATAAATTGCTCAAACTTTAAAAACGGCATATCAGATGACACTAGAGACAAATCTTTTTACTCAAACAGGTTTCAATGTAAAAACTTAATTAGGTTTCTTAAAAGTAGTAGTTTTGATGGTGTTTCTCCCAAAGACAAACTCTGATGTGGTCGGCGCCATGTTGTTTTGTCACATGACTCCATCCGTTGTATGTTTTTACTTGTTTTTTTTTTGTTGTTTTTTTTTACCTTTACTGACAGTCCAGAGCCTCTTTACTGACAGCCCATAGATCACTCGGTTTAAATGAATTTAAATTACGAATTCCGTAAATTAATTGTCCACGCATGAGGTCACATTAGGTTAAAAATAGGTCTTAAAAATCAGAGTTTTCTGTGACAAAAACAGCACTTATACTAAACCCCTTTCTTATCTGATTTGTAGTTTATATGTACAATAGTGGCCATTCTGCTACACTATTCGTACATGTGCACATTTGCTTGGATGTTTGTGGAGGGTCTGCACATCTATCGCATGCTGACTGAGATGCGTAACATCAACCAGGGCCACATGCGCTTCTACTATGCTATCGGCTGGGGCATACCTGCTATTATAACTGGTATAACAGTCATATACACATACAAACTCATTCACTTACCAGGTCATGGCTTGAATCTGCTGTACCCGTGGCTTTATCTGTCTGTTTGTCTCTGTCAGGTCTGGCTGTGGGTTTGGATCCTCAGGGTTATGGAAACCCTGACTTCTGCTGGCTCTCTGTTAATGACACTCTCATCTGGAGCATCACTGGACCTATCTCCACAGTAGTGCTGGTAAGCATGTGTGTGTCATAATATATGTGTTCTAAAGTAATTGTCTGCCCAAAAATGAGAGTTCTGTCATCATTTACTCACTGTCATACTATCCCAAATCCATATGGCTTTCTCTCTTCCATGGCACTCAAAAGGAGAAATTTTGAAAACTGTGCTGGTTGTTCTTTTCCATGCAAGTATAATGAATGGACAGAAGCTTTCAAGCTTCAAAAAGGACACAAAAGCACCATAAAAGTGTCTATACGACTTGTGCTCTATATTCCAAGTCTTGTGAAGCCATACAAAAATGTTTTTGTGTGACATAACAAAGTTTTTGGTGGAACAACTATTCCTTTACCCCGCCTTTCGCCCAATGTTAGCTGGGATAGGCTCCAGCCCCCCGTGACCCTGTACAGGATAAGCGGTTGAAGATGAATGAATGAATGAATGAACTATTCCTTTAATTTGAACCTCATGGTGCATATTTTCCTTTCCTCCAGCCTCTGTTCTACTAACAATTTTTTTTTTAACAAAAATCTCTTTATTTAACAGATTAACATATTTCTGATTGTGCTGGCAGCAAAAGCTTCATGTGGACGGAGGCAGCGAACAGAGAAGTCAGGGGCAATGTAAGTTCCACAAGAGAGTTCACACTTTAAACCAAAAAATTGTTTGTTCTGTAGACCAAACATTAAATTTTTTGTTCTCTAGCTCTGCTTTACGAGTGGCCTTCCTCCTCCTTCTGCTCATCAGTGCCACCTGGCTGCTGGGTCTAATGGCAGTCAATAGTGATGTGCTGTCCTTCCACTACCTCTTTGCCATTCTCAGCTGCCTACAGGTACAACTAACTAAGTCATATCTTGCATGAATAATATACACTGTTTGCAAGGACACAAATTTAGACTTGATGACCAATTTGGGAATGTTATTGTCCCAACTGTATTTTTAGACATGCAGATACAGTAGGTGTATCTCTAACAAACAGGGATGTTTGTTAATTACTAAGAGATACATATATATAGTTTTTTTTAATTTCAAGTGAAAAGTATATGTATGTAAAGTGAAGACTCCTTAATTTTTTCAATTCCAGGGTATTTGCATCTTCTTTTTCCACTGTGTTTTCAACAAAGATGTGAGAAGAAACTTGAAAAGTGTCTTTACAGGGAAGAAAGTGCCAGTTGATGAGCCCAATACAACACAAGCTACTTTACTCACTGTGAGTTTGACAAGTTCATTTTTAACAGTTATTTAATCCTTAAATGCATGGGTGTTTCGTCAAACATTATTACATACCTCGGGTCTTTAGCGACTCGGCACGTATATCTTTCACAAACGGATCTACAAAATGCCCAGATAATGTCAAATTTTCAAAGCAATATATTTTTTATATAGTTTGATGTTTTATTTTTCATATTTTCAAGAGATGAGGCACAAATCACAGAACAGGCTTCATTACTTCCACACTGAAATGTCATGTTATGCAACTGGCTGTCAAACACATATTGAGCTACACATGACACATAAGTATTGTATAGATGCACAACTTACATAATTACAGTAGTACACCCAGAGGACAATAGCCATATCATACTGTTCATGTGTTGTACTTGCTTTGTGTGAATGAACCAATGCATTTTTTGTAATTAAGCAATTATAAACATTTATTCTTTGCAATTTTGTCTTTCTTTTCTTTTCTTTTTTTCTTTTTTTTCCATAAGAGAAAGGGTGAAGAGGGGTGGGCATAAATCCAAAAACTTGATGAGTTACAGGGGGTGAATAAGGTCCGAGGTCACTAAAGACCCGAGGTATGCATTTAGGGTTAAATAACTTTTTATTTTTGAGAAAAACATAATAAATTACTGACCCCATCATTCTAGCGTTCTCTGAATGGTGACGCCTTCACAGAAGATGGATGTTTGTACCGCACCACCATTGGAGAGTCCACTGTATCTCTGGAGAGATCTGTTAGGTCAG
Organism: Moxostoma hubbsi; assembly: GCA_032164185.1. Taxonomy (NCBI): domain Eukaryota; kingdom Metazoa; phylum Chordata; class Actinopteri; order Cypriniformes; family Catostomidae; genus Moxostoma; species Moxostoma hubbsi. The sequence goes on along the minus strand of JAVLUX010000049.1, from coordinate 14,929,591 downwards.
CCAAGAGCCACAGCAGCAGCTACCTCGCTTGCACACTCAGGTAATATACCCTATAAAGGTTTGATAGTTGATCAATTTTTTTTATTGTTTTCTGTTTTTTTCTCACATTTGGTGCTGTTTGCTAAGGCCAGCATCACTATTACTATTGCTCATACAGTTGTTAGGACTGGGAATTTTTCAAAACCCCTAAATTTTAGCAATACACTCTGGCACATAACTTGCTATGCGCCATTTGTGCTGCGAAAATGGATGATACCTCAAATTGTGCAATTTATTGAACGTTTGAACTCACATTTTCAATAACCAGGTCTCTACAATGTAGCCTAACTAAATTAACCTCAGGAATTTTTTAACTTAAATAAACTCTATGCTACTGGCTGAAGAATTTGTCTGCAGCTGTGCTAGCAGTTGTTTCAATAACTTATTTGCACCAGTTATTTCTGGTTATATTATAAGTTTATCAAAGGGGCATTAGGTTTTTCGGTCTACTGAATGTCTTAAACTTGTCAATACTAAGTACATTTTAAATATCAATGGAGCCCCTTATCTTGTAGTCATTCAACCCGATATCACGCCGAGGCGTGAAATAGACACGCCGGTCCACTCGCGGATGCGTGTCGGTGTCACGCTTTGCCTCCTCCAGGCGTGTACATGACACGCGCGCGTCTACGTAGAATACCGGCAGGGGGCGATCGTTTCCTCAACGCCAACAACTCTCCGCGCACCAAAGAGGAAGCGATACCGTTGTCGTCGCGTTGCACGTTCGTGCGGGCGGGATGCCGGCCAATTTCGCCGGTTACTTTCACTTGTGACCATATGTGACAAATAAAGGTTCATTACAGTGCTGCTTTCATGAAGAAATCCTAACGTTGCTGTAGCCTAACGTTGTTATATGTGTGTGTGTGTGTGTGTGTGTGGGCTGTCGAGTATCTTGTGCTGATGTAAATAAATAAATAAATAAATAAATATATATATATATATATATATATATATATATATATATATATATATATTTATTTATTTAAAAAGTGTATTTATGTACAAAAATATATATCCTGCTAACCGGAACTGGAGAACGCGATATATCGCTTCCTCTTTGGTGCGCGGACAGTTGTTGGCGTCGAGGAAACGATCGCCCCCTGCCGGTATTCTACGTAGACGCGCGCGTGTCATGTACACGCCTGGAGGAGGCAAAGCGTGAAATAGACACGCATCCGCGAGTGGACCGGCGTGTCTATTTCACGCCTCGGCGTGATACCGGGTTGAGTCATTGTATTAGTATTTTTTGTTGATGTTGTTGCTGTTGCCATAATCACTAATAGAATTGCCCAGTTCCCAATCCACTCCAAGTCCTTGTGGTGTCGTAGTGATTCGCTTCAATCCGGGTGGCAGAGGACGAATCTCAGTTGCCTCTGCATCTGAGACCGTCAATCCACACATCTTATCACGTGGCTTGTTGAGCACGTTACCGCGGAGACATAGCATGTGTGAAGGCCCACGCTATTCTCCGTGGCATTCACGCACAACTCGCCACGTGCCCCACCGAGAGTGAGAACCACACATTATAGCGACCACCGTTACCCCATGTGACTCTACCCTCCCTTGCAACCAGTACAATTTGGTTGCTTAGGAGACCTGGCTGGAGTCACTTAGCATCCACTGGATTCGAAACTTGTGACTCCAGAGGTGGTAGTCCGCATCAATACCCAGTTTTTTTATGGGCTAAGCACAGGTGCGTAGGCACCTACTGTATCTGTTAGTTGTTTTATTATTATTCCTCTCTTGATGTCTATGGCAGCCCAAAGTACTGTACTTAGGAAAGTTATGAAATTTGGCACACTAATAGAGGACTCTCTAAAGTGTTACTGACCCAAATTTGGGCTCACTAACTTAAACCCTTTAGCCTTACCAACTGTTAAAAATTTCACAGATGCTTCAGCCTATAACCGATTATAACCGTTAAAATTTCTGCCCAACTAGATTTTCCACCCTTTTGAATTTTCAAAGAAAAATACTTTTTTAAACTCCTCCTAGACCGAATGTGCAGTTTACTCGAAATTTGTCTTGCGTTATCTATAGACACTCAAAAAGTACAAAAAAGTAATGGAATTTATGAAGATAAGCCAAACTGTTCTCGAATACCGCATCAACGAAACCGATGGTGAGGCAAAATGGATGTGAGGCTGGATCTTCGCAACGCTTTGGAGTTTATGAAACAAAATTTGGTATATGGCATAGCCACCATGCCCTGAGGGTACATGAGATTTTTTTTTGGCCACAGTGCCACTTAGTTGTCAATAAATATGAAAATGGCTATTTTTTTGCTCATAACTTCTGAATAGTTTGACCTAAAATTCTGAAAATGGTTTCTTCAGATTTCTTTGTGAGTCGAATAATACCTAATATTCCTGTATATCCAATAATCATGTATTTTACAAATGCATTGGTGTATCATTATGAAATGCCTATTAAGTTTGGGGCCATCCACACCTTGTGATCAAAAGTTAAAACAAAATGTGAAAAAATGCTTATAACGTTTGATTAATTTTGCCTATCATCCTGTGACTGCTCTCTTTAGATTACTTGGGTCATACAGAGTACGATGATACCTAATTTGCCATGGTCAGCCATATTTCCTGTCTGCCATTTTAAATGTGCATAGAATATGTTGTGTGTCATTTAGGGAGTTTTGGCAAAAAAGTTATGACAGACCAAACACATCAATGAAAATGTACCTGAGGCTGTGTCTTGGCAATGCTGTGGGGTGTTGACATGAAACTTTGTTTGTGTCATTGTTACCACACACTGACAGCATCATATAAATTTGGTGACAGTGCCACCTATTGGTCAAATGTTAAATTAGATTGTATTGTAATATAGGCAATTCTACATGTACTTTTATGCCACTCTTGGTGTGCTTGGTGCCTTAATTGCTGCTGCTTCCTGTTTTTCTGTTCTAATTATGTTTTTTGGAGGGAAATAAAGTCTGTCGTTAAAATTATTTGAACTTTATTCTACAACATAAATTACTCAGTGATCTCTCAGACTTGAATTTTGAAACCATTGTGTGCATTAAAAACGTAAGTTACTAACAAGTTTCTGCATGCATAAGAGCCAAAAAGGTTAACCACTCCTTTGTCAAGCACATAAAGTTGACCCTTGATTAATGAAGTGTAATTCAGCAGATAACATTGTAGTCCTTACTTATGTAGCAACTTGTTAGCAATGTGTTACGATATTGTACTAATCGAAAACCGCTATTATAAAAACCTATTAGAAATTCCACAGGAACTTCTTACAAAGTGGCCTTCTAGATTGGCCTACAAAAAAAATTACTAGACCTGTTTAGTCATGATGTGAAAGTAACAATGTGAACAATTAAGCAATATATAATTAATGTTACGTAATTTAATCTATTATCATCATTCTATTGTTCTTTTCACACAGGGAGAAGAAGAAACGCAGCGTGTCCTCTAATGGTGGAAAAGTGGGATGTGATGAAGGAGACTCAACACTCTTCTTTCAGAGTAAAAAGGCAGAAGGTGAGGGAGGAAATAACACCCCATGTGTTTTAGATTGTCTGCACTTTTCATTTTAAAGTCGCTTAACTGGAATTCATTGGATTACACAGTCTACAATGAATGCTCTTCTGTTAAGTAGTATTTAATAGCAGATCATCAGCAAATACCCAATGACATTTTCATGAATACACCATTGCACCTGCCTATCTTGATTTTTTTTGACTGACCCGACTTGTCCCTGTTTGCCTATTTAGACTCTGATTCAGACAGTGAGCTCTCTGTGGATGAGCACAGCAGCTCGTTTGCCTCCTCGGACAGTGAGGATGAGGCCAGACACTCCAAGACCAAGTGGAATAATGAGAGAACGCCCACCCACAGCATGCCCAAAGGTGCCCACGGCCTCTTCATTCACTTAGATGTTTTATTACCCAAGCAAAGTTCATTTATTCTTAATTTATTAAATGATTATGAAGCAAACTCGATGAAACACACATTTCTGTGATAAATGCAAAATATCTAACGTTTATTAGAAATTTTAATGGATGTGATTTTACTGTATACTTTACAGTCAATGCAGTGTCCAGTTGTAGGAAGCCATACTGGCTGGAGGAGCCGCCCACAGTCAGTGAAAGTGAGGATACGGGTGTTCCAAAGAAATTACGTGTGGAGACGAAAGTGAATGCGGAACTTCATCAGGGAAATAAGTTAAATCACAATGGAGACGTGTCTCAGAGTGAGAGTTCACCTAGTCAACCAAACAGCAACCAGCTACCCAGGAGAGGTGAACATTTAACACCACATGTAGAGAGATGTAAACACACAGTATACAGTATATAATGAAAATATCCAATATATTGCATACTTTATTCCATTAATTTAATAATATTGTTGAATACGATATACCACTTATTGTATTTTATGTTCTATAAATATTATTCAGTATTGCAAAATAATCAAATTAGATAATTTTAGCACCTTGAAAAGATCTTGAAAGCTGGGGTGATAAAAATCTGCAGAGATATAATACATACAGTACTGTGCAAATGTTTTAGGCACTTGTGAAAATGTTGCATGGTGAGGATTTCATGCCAGTAGAAGTTGGGTGATGCAGTAGGTAAATGACCCTTAACATAAAACGTAAATCCACTTTTGGAGTGGCCAGTGAGAGCCCAGATCTTAACCCATTAGAGATGTGGAATAACCTCATTAGAGCCATTAACACCGGACATCCTAAGAATATGGCTGAGCTAAAGCAGTCCAAAATTCCTTCTGAACATTGCGCAGGTGTAATCTGCAGCTACCAGAAACACTTGGTTGAGGTTATTACTGCCAAAGGAGGATCATTTAGTTATTAAATCCAATGGTTCACTTACTTTTTCTACAGCACTGTGAATTTTTAATGGGATGTGTTCAATAAAGACATGAAAGATTATAATTGTTTGTGTTTTTATCTTAAGCACATTGTGTTTCTCTATACTTGTGAATTTGATAAGGATTAAATCACAATTTATGACCAATTAATGCACAAAACCAGCTAATTCCAAAGGGTGCACATACCTTTTCTTGCCACTGTAAATGTATAAAAATTAAACTGTCAAAATTGAAGACTTATGATCTTATAAAAATGTATTAAATTAGTTTTTAATTATTTGCAAATAACGTGTTCTGAAATGCATATTATTAGGTTCACATTACGTTACATATTACACATTACTAGACATTTCAGCGGGTACTTCAAATAAATATTTTAGGTAACACTTCATTTTACACATATTACAGTAATTTTTACTATTATTAATTACTAGTAATAACAATAACAATATGTAAGTACAAGCAGCTCTACAAATTATTTACACAACAAGTACAAGTTGATATTAATCAGTAATTACAAGGTAACATGATCGCTGTAATATAAAGTGTGACTATATTTTACGATGTTGGGTTTTAGTTAACAAAAAAGGTTGACAATACCTTTCAAAATATATGAAAATATGTGCAAATATAAATATATTTATATTAGGGATTAGGTTAGATTAGACCCTTAATAGTCAACCAAACATTAGTCGATGAGAAGAGTCTTGGTCGACCAAGTTTTGATTGGTCGGTTGGTCGCTGAAAAAAAAAAACTCCACAGGAAACCAACAAACACCGGTATTACCGCTGTTTGGACACTTTGTGGTACTATGGGTTAATTTTCGATAAGCAGGGTTAGGGTTAAGACTACACAATAAAATAAGACACCTTGATTTCAAACTTTGAACTTTATTTTATTTTATTTTTGAAAGATGGCTTTACAAAAGTTGTGAAGGGCACAGAACCTACTTCATCCATGCATTTTGTACTAAATACATCATGTGTGTGAATAAATTTGTTTTGTTCCTTACATGATATATATATATATACACTGGTGGCCAAAAGTTTGGAATAATATACAGATTTTGCTCTTATGGAAAGAAATTGGTACTTCTATTCACTAAAGTGGCATTCAACTGATCACAATGTATAGTTAGGACATTAATAATGTGAAAAATGTATTTGTCCAGATACTCAGGTGACATTTCATCGCACACTTCCTGTAGCACTTGCCATAGATGTGGCTGTCTTATTGGGCACTTCCCCCATACCTTATAGTCTAGCTGATCCCACAAAAACTCAATGGGGCTAAAATCCATAACACTCTTTTCCAATTATCTGTTGTCCAATGTCTGTTTCTTTTTTTTGTTATTTTTGACCTAATATTGACCATAAGTTATGCCAGTCTATTGCATGCTGTTGCAACTCAAAAACAAACACAAAGACAATGTTAAGCTTCATTTAACGAACCAAATAGCTTTCAGCTGTGTTTGATATAATGGCAAGTGATTTTCTTGTAATTTATTATGATTATTCAAGGATAAGGTGTTGGAGTGATGGCTTCTGGAAATGGGGCCTGTCTAGATTTGATCAAAAATGACTTTATTCAAATAGTGATGGTGCTGTTTTTTTTAGTTTTTTTTAATTAAATTACCAATTTCCCTTTACATATCTCAGTATCCAATTTCATCAGCAACCCCTGGGCTGAGGATATGAATATTCTTGCTTTTGTGATTTTGCATTGAAATTACATTTATTTAAAAGCGAAAAACTTAAATCAAATACATTTCTAAATTCAATTTGTACTCCAAACGAAACAAAAAATCTATTCAAATAATTAAGTGATCAAAAAAAAAATATTTTTATATATATATATATATATATATATATATAAGTAAATACCTTGCATTTACCGTCAGGCAAGTATCTGTCTAAACATGCAGGCGGAAAATTACTTAGACAAAAGAAGACATAAAAACAATTATATATATATATAATTACAATGATGATAATAATCACGGTTCGGGGTGAACATGTTTTTGTGTTATTTTATGTTTTAATCATAGATGTATAGGTTGCAGAGTTGCTCACAATGAACTGCTTTGTGGAAATAAAGTGAACTGAACTCAAAGCACCTCCTCAGCTGAGATGTCTGAGGTCATTTGAAGCACTCATAGACGATACAGTTCTTGCAAAAAAAAAAAAAACAGAAACAAAGAAAGAGTGAGAACCTTTTACATGCACATGTTCAACGAGACTGCACACCTCCACAAAAACAGTGTGTCATACACGCGCATAGACGGCTGTCATCTGTTCTTAATATAATAAAGTGTGTTTCTTCAAGTGCGTGTCTGTGTGTCTACAGGCAAATTATTTTTAATATTATTTTGATAATAATAATAGCCTAATAAGAATAATAATAATAATAATTTTGTACTTTAATGGGAAAATGAGCCCAAAGGCATCAGCTATTGTTGATCACTCTGAACATCGTTGATCCCCGAGATCATCGTCTGTCGGAACAACTCTAATGTGCATTTCTCTATAAATTAACAAAATGTTCAGACAGTCTCCTTGCTGTTTTTTATATATATGTGTATATATATATATATATATATGTATGTATATATGTAATTAAATTAATAATGGCTTAAACTAACGACTACTAGTTGACTAGGAAAATTTAGATACACATGACCAAATCCTGATAAAGCTAAAAGACATAGCAATAGCAATTTCAAATTAAATTAATAATGGAAATAAAGAGGTAGCTTTGTTGTTTATTTTGCACAATACACATCTAACAAGTGTAAATGTGTGTGTGTGTGTCTGCGTGTGTGTGTGCGCATTGGTCTGATTTCATTTTACTTTGTATTATTATAAATTTTTTATTTCCATTCTCTTTTCTAAGTTCTTTGATTGTTTTTCTACATTATTTTTAGGCATTTTAAAGAACAAGATCACATATCCTCCTCCACTGACAGACAAAAACATGAAGAACCGCTTAAGGGAGAAACTTAGTGACTACAACCCACCCCAGATCCCTCGTAAGGGCTCATCGGGTGGGTTAAATGAAGGGGTTCGCTCAGGAACTGAGGCCAAGAACATTGTCATCAAACCGCCGGCACTGAACGGGATCACTGTGGAACTGGGAACGAGCCCTGTCGCTTTAGTGGATGAAGACTTTGATTCAGAGTGAGTAAATAACAGAGTTTGATTAGGGACTGATTCCCTATGTTACATTGATTAGTTTGATTTATGTTGGTTAATTTTGTGTCTCTTTATTATCCCCCTTTTTTTATTAGTGGAAGCAATGAAACTTCAATTTGACCTTGAATTGGAAGCTCATGAATTGGAAGTAATTTAAAAGACAAGTGTCTGTGACATCTCCAGTATTAATCCACAATATGGTCCTGCCCTGAAGAAAAAGTGACAGTTGTCCAGCTATTGTTTTTACTATTTATAAAGTGTTAGTGTTACCCACGAAGAGGCTACACAGAAGTTGAGCTGGACAAGGACAGAAAAGTTTTCTTCTGTAAGAATGTCACATTGGATTGATTTGGATGGCATAGTCACTCGCCATCAACATGTAATGGCTTCAAGTTTAGACTATCTTATGGACTGAACAGATGATCTGGAGCAACAGTGTGGTAAACAAAGACTGTAAATTTGCACCTGTGTAGTTCCCCTCGGACTTCATCATAAAATTATGACTTTTGATATGTAAGTAGTGTTTATAATGCATTTTGTATTTTAGATGTTAATAGGGTTATTTGTTCATTGTAAATTAGGATTTAAGTGTAATGCCAAAATGATATATTTATGGTTATGACTTTTGTTTACTGTGATATTTCTATAGCACTGTTTTGAGTGTTGATGTGTTTATATTGTTTTTATTTTTCATAACTAGCATAGTTGTAGCTTTATTTGTAATATGTTTAGTCGGAAGTAGTTTGTTTACCACACTCGACCTGCTTGTCCAATTAAGATATTTTTTTGTTTTTCCCTTGAAAATTGAGCAGAATTATTAGTGTTGAGATGTCCATTGTTCACATTGTCAATCGGCCTGGTGGATCAATTGTATTTTTTTTTTTACAATGATTACCAATGGCAGTATTTTTATATATGTTTCAGCATACCTTAATGTCTTACTGCCAGTGCTGTACATAAAAAAGCAGTGTTTTGTTACGTTTGCTTGCATCTAAATTACCAATAGAGACTCAAGATTCCAAAAGTGCCTGTCAACACAATACTACTCTGCCAAACCTATTGTGTTAATATACATGTTCTCATTGACAAATTCAGGGACCCATTCTTTTGTTTATTGTAATGTTAACTGTAAAAATCAAACTATGTGTAGCTGATGTCAGGCCAGTAACTATGTAAACTGTATAAACTAATAGAGATTAGAAGCATATAGCATCAGTAGTCTGTTTGTATCCATGAAATACCTCCATTGCTTGTCAATACTCATAGACATTAGATACCAGAATGTAAAGATAAGGTATTTATATTCTTACTATCGGCACTGATAATACATTTGAACACTGTTAATAAACAAATGTAAAATATTTAAAAGATCATTAGCATGTTGTAGTCCATTTTCTTATTTCCCATACAAAAATATTCATAGACGATGGTATTTACATGATAGAGTAAAACATTATTTATGGTTAAAGGAATATTCTGGGTTCAACACATGTTAAGCTCAATCAACAACATTTGTGGCATAATGTTGATGACCAAAAAAATTATAATAATTTTGACTCGCCCCTCCTTTTTTAAAAAAATTAAATAAAAATCGATGTTACAGTGAGGCACTTACAATTTAAGTAAATGGGGACAATTTTTGGAGGACTTAAAGGCAGAAATGTGAAGCTTATAATTGTATAAAAGCATTGCTAAAACTTGTGTGTTATTTGAGCTATAAAGTTGTTTAAATCGTAATTTTTACATTCATTCTTTGCTAAAACTTGTGTGTTATTTGAGCTATAAAGTTGTTTAAATCGTAATTTTTACATTCATTCTTTGCTAAAACTTGTGTGTTATTTGAGCTATAAAGTTGTTTAAATCGTAATTTTTACAATCTTTTTAATGTTTGTTGAGATTTGAAAAATTGGCTATAACTTTACACAGAAAAGGTTAGTTAGTGATTTTATCACACTAAAATCATGTTAACATATTGTTTAGGTCTTGTGGCTATTCTTTTCGAAGCAGTATTATAACGTTTAAGAATTGGCCCCATTCACTTCCATTATAAGTGCCTCACTGTAACTTAGATTTAGCTTATTTAAAGAAAAGGAGGGATGAGTCAAAGTATTTTTTTTTCGTTGTTATAAAAAATATGCCACACATCACACATTAATTGAGGTCAATGTGTTTGAACCCGGAATTTTTGAGTTCCCGGGAACGTTCTGGGATCATAAATTTGGTTCTCAATTTTTTTTAGAATAATTTATTTTTTTGGTTAGCCAGGAAAGTTTTTTACAATTGCAGACTGCAGAACGTCCCTTTGAGTCTATATTCTGGTATCCTTTCTGCAACCCTGCCGTACACATGATAAAAACATGATATTATTATGGTACTATTTCCAAAACGTGGTAGGCCTACATGGTAGTTTTTTCCTTTCTTTTTTTGATAGTGTATATATATGTAAAATACACATTTAGCAAGTAAAGTTAATATGTGATCAAAACAAAAAATGTTGTTTTAAAATGTGCAATATAATAGTATCACAAAACAGCATGCAACCATATTCAAAGTACGATTGAGTTTCGGGTCTATCAATGTATTGAACAGTCCTTGATCGCCATCTAGTGGACAGTAATATCACAGGAATCGAGGTCAACTGCAGAAACACCAAAACGAGTAAAACCTGACCGGGTACATAGTTGTCTCCAGGCACCTTGTGTATCTCCAAGATAAAACAAGACTACTTCAATATTATAGTTAATAACACAATCCCTCTGGAGGTTTTTGACATTATATTTATATGACGTAAAAACTTTTAAGCATGGATTTAGAGTTATGGGATTAATGTCCACCTCACTTGTTGAGACTAGGCCTATTGTTGTGCTTTTTCATTCTTTTAAATACGGCCAATGAAGATGTACATTTGGATTTGACTTTATACTTTAGAACAGTTTCTTGTGTGTACTTGTCCGACGCAAGAGGAGTGTCAGTTATTGGCCCCTTTAAGAGTATGTCGTTGTCATCGACGAAATTTCCTGCTGTGTGAAGTGACTCTTGCTGGATATCAACAACAGATGGAAACGGACCGCCAATGATGGTGTGCCGTTTACATTCAATTTGAATACACAATTCCACTGCAGATATAATTTTGACAGGTCTTGGAATTGCATTGATAGATCAATGATTCGGTTCGGACTCGCGAAAAGCGGAATTACGGGGGATTCCTTATTACGCTGGTAGAGCAGGTGATGGCGGAGAGAGGAGTGAAGCTCGAATATTTATGCCTTCCTGTTAATGAAACTCTATCAAGAATTCCGTGCAAGGTGGGTAAGAAACTTTGTACCGTATCCTTTTCCGACTGTTAATCCAGCCGCGGGCGGGGCGCGTGTTACAATGCATCAAACTGTGCGCGTGTTACAATGCATCAAGCTTTTGTTACATTGTATCGAACATTGCTACTTCGAATTAGAATCCTTAAACTAATTATACCGCACGAATAAGACAAACCTGCATAATTGCTGGTAGTTTGAGCAGGTTTCCAGCTGCAACACGGTTTCTACTGTTCGTTTGATATTGTTGTATGTTTATTTCACGGCATTATAGTTGCTAATAGATTAGTGGCTTAATGTGACAACCACCTCATAGCACAGCACAGCGCCAAGAACGAGGTAAGAAAACGGGTTTAAAATATTTGCAGCCATAGGCTTCAAAAGCCGCAATTCTACAAGGTATTACTGAGCCTGGCTATTGTTAGAGCAGGTTTGGGTGATAATTATATCGATCTCTAATTTGTTTAATAGTGACGAGTGTCATTTTTAGGTCCAGGCAACCGTCGCGCATCTATTGATGGTGCAATTGTGTCAACCATCAATGTTTTTTTGATGAGATCCAGCATGAACTATCGGTCGCTCCCAAGAATTCACGGTGAGATGGTGAAGCTGCAAAACGCTGGACCGCTTGGATATGAAACGTGTGTTGGTTGAATCGCAATACATCATGAAATATTAATAATAAAAAAGGGTGCGCAAATCATTGCTAAGCATGCTGGAGATAGCCTAATATGCTGCAGAGAGAATGACAAAATTGGGGCGTGCTGTATTTGGAAAGAGTGTGGGAGAATAGAGATGCCTGATACAATGCCAGTGTAGGAGGATATATTGTAGAACAGTCCTGGGAACGGAGCAGTAGACCTTTTCCACAGACTGTGATGACGCGTTTCCGCCTTATTTTGCAGTGTAAATCTCTAAAACTTTTTCATGTTAGAATTTTTTTTTAAATATTGAATGTACATTTATAACATTATACTTTGTGTTATATTACCCAGGAATTAGTTAAAAAATATATGACTACAGCTGTGAGGGGGTTTATATTACAGCTGCTGAGAGAGTGACAGTAAATTTGGCATCTTCTCCCATCTGACTGTCTTAATCCACCTCTCTCTATTTTTGTCCTCTTCTGGAAAGTTATTCAAATGTAATATTAGATTTTTTCTTTTGGTCTTGGAGCAAATAGGTAAGTGTAAATAATATTTGCACAATTATAGAAAATATCACCTCTCTAAAATATTAAATGATAATTTGGCCCTTGTGGAGCCTTCGGGGAATTTATTTATTTATTTAAATGTTAATGCCAAATGCCATAAATGTTTGCCAAAGGTGTGTATTTTGGGGGGAATTTTGATATTTCCGCCTCAGTTCCTATAATCTATAATACACTGTGTACACAAATAGTTACAGTCAGGACCTTATGGACAAAAATGTCCCCATCGAAACCTATTAAAACGGCAATATTTGATCCCAGTGCTATTAAAGCATAAAATCATGAATTCTACAATATTATGCTTTCGTTCCAGAGCCCTGGCTTCAAAATTCGAATTGTTTTATATTTTCCACCAGATGGCGAATTTTCATCTTGTTTAGCCTATGGAGCAAATACAAGCTTTTTTCCTATTTTCTGTTTGCTGTATTATAGTGCACCGCAGGCAAACTGAATTAATGATGCAGCTAAAATTGTGTGGGTGTGTTGGTATGGATGTCAGAGTGTATTTTGTATGTGTGTATTGAGAAATTTGTGTGTGTGTAAAAACATAACTAGCAGTGGCATTGTGTAAACAAACTGGCATTTAAAGGGTTAAAATCATGAAAAGTAACGAATATTTGATCAGGATTGATGTTGGTTAAATCTAAGTCAGTGAAAATGGAAAATAATTTTAATATATAATATTTTATGGCAGTTTTTGTAGATGGTCCTTCAGTGTTTTTTGTTTCGTTTTGTTGTTTAAATCTGGCACTGCACAAAAAATAATAATGCATCAAAATCAATGTTGTTGCTAATCATAGACACATCCCAGACTGTGATAGTCCCGAAAAATCAATAAATAAATAAATCCCCTTAGCATTTATATATGGAAAATAATCTCTAAAGAGCTTTGAGTAACTTTTGTTTTTTTATTGACGCACAAGGGTAAAGGAATATTCTGGGTTCAAAACCAGTTAAGCTCAATCAACAGCATTTGTGGCATGTTGATTACAAAAAATAGTTAAATTATAATACAATTTAGAATCTATGGTAAGGCACCTACAATGGAAGCGAATGGGGCCAGTGCATAAACGTTTAAATAAACAGCCACTTTTCCACCATGGGAAAAGCATTCATAATTTCCACTTGAGCATGGTTCATCATAGCACGCTTATAAATCGTTCTCGACCCGAAATTCTCAGCACTGTTAGCTAACCGTACTCAACCGTTCTCAACCATGCTGGTGGAATGACTTTAATATGTGGTGACTCGTTTAATGTATCGTCATGGTTTAATTATGAACTAGTATTGTAGTCTACATTTATTTTTCTAATAGCCTTTTTGCATCAGGGAAGTAGATTTACTAGCTCATTTAAACTCAGAATACAAAAATATATTCTCAAATTCTATTTTCATATAATACTTAATTTATAATAAATATTTAGTTAATAAATATACTTTTTAGCTAGTCTGGGAACTAACATTTCTGCATACACATTCACACTCTCATTCACACCTATGGGCAATTTACAGTCTCCAAATGGATATACTTGAAATATTGTGTATTTTATTGTTTATGGACTGCCCCCATTTACTTCAATTGTAAGTGCCTTTATGTAACCACAATTGTTTAGTTTTTTATTGTCATGGGACAAATTAAAATAATTTTTGTGGTGTGGCAAGGTGGAGGGCGGGGCCGGGTCGTGACTCGACACGGCCGGTCCCGTATTAGGCTAATCAAGCCACCAAGAGGGATAAAGGCCGATCGCAGAGGGCGGTGCGGGGGGGAGAGAGAGATCCTTACGGACATGTCCGTCGTCTTATGTGTTTGTCTTTTGAGTTTGACATTAAACCTTTATTTGTACGTTAAGCCGGTTTCTCGCCTCTTCCTTGCCCGTGAGGGTGAACTTCTTTACATTGGTGCCGAAACCCGGCAAGGAAGAGATGAGAAACCAGATCTTTCTCTCCCGCAACGCCCTCTGTGATCGGCCTTTATCCCTCACGGTGGCTTGATTAGCCTAATACGGGACCGGGCGTGTCGAGTCATGACCCGGCCCCGCTCTCCACCGTGCCACTGTGGTAATCAACATTTTCACAAATTCTGTTTGAGCATAAAAGTTTTGAAAACTACAAAATGTAGCTACCAGGTTAGTGTTAGTTTTGCTGTTAAAAACCATAGCTCTTAGGAATTGTTTCCATGCCTAAACTTTGAACTTTTGGATGCTAATTGCTGGAAGAACTCCACACAGAAACTGCCTGGATCACCTGTTAGGTAAATATGATTCATTGAGGAGAGGGAAAGTTATGCTCCACCCTAAACAAACTCCCAAAAAACTTGCTTAACCGCTTATGGCAAGTATGCTGATTTATTTCCCAACATGCAATTATGTTATCAAAAAGGCACCAATGTGTGCAGAAGTTCTTTCAAAAACACTTGACTATTAGAGATATTGTATAAATTATTCATGGTATATATTTGGCTGTCTGTGGCCAGATCTGGGGTGGGCTTTGGTGGGCCCCACAAGCAAAAGTGAAGCAAAGTGTCAAATTGTATCTAGAGGTTAACTGATATATTGGTTTTACCGATTAATCTGTGATAATAGTTGCTTTTTGGAACAATCTGTTATTGGAAAAAATCAACGCCGATAGTTGCTGATAGTTTTTTTTTTTTATTATTATTATTTATCCATGTTCCTCTGTGGCCAAAACCTTTAATCTGATGAATATGTAGGCTATAATAACATTAATTTGGTGAATATTTAAGAAAATGTTTTAACATTTAAATCAATTTTAAAAACTATCGGTTAACTGCATTTTTCACCACCTTAGATTTCGTATCTGCAAA
Source organism: Moxostoma hubbsi (assembly GCA_032164185.1). Lineage (NCBI taxonomy): Eukaryota > Metazoa > Chordata > Actinopteri > Cypriniformes > Catostomidae > Moxostoma > Moxostoma hubbsi. Next base: position 14,914,162 of record JAVLUX010000049.1, on the reverse strand, counting down.
AATCCACTATTTGTTGACCTCTAATTGTACCGTCATGGCCCCTACACTAACGAAATGTGCTGGAATTGAAGACACGCACATTTTCTTACACTATGAAACCTAGTGTATGTTTAATTTTACTATAGGCTTGATTTACTGTCACTTTGTACAAGCAAAAAAAAAAGTTTTCTTTTGAAAGTGTATATAGGAATATGACATGATTAGATTTTATGTTTAACACACTCAAATCATGTTCTGTAAAACATCATTGTGATCATTACTAAACATCGTAAATCTGACAAATCTGGACAAGAGTGATAAATACCATTTGTTCGAGACCTTTTCCTTTGCCTTGTGAAAAAGCCTGCCAACTAACTCCATAAAATGCCTGCTTTTTGTCAAGTCCCTTTCCAATTCACAGGATGCCAAGTTCAGGTCTTTTAAGAGCAAGAAGGTTTGGCGCTAAAACCTTAGTTCTGTCATTATCATGTACAGCATGTTGTGCGTGCTCAGGAGGTGAAATTAGAACTCTGTTGGAGGTTTTGAGTGTCTAGGCAAACATACGTTTGCTTTGTTCCCAGGACTGCTTTGTTTGCTGTAAGGTCAACTAACTGCAGGGAATGCAGATTTTGGAACACCAACAACCATTCTTTGTACCCCACTGTGCGTCTTTGGTTTCTAGAGAGGTTTTGAAGGTTTTTCAAACATATAATCCAGTCACATGTTGCAAAGCTGTGTAAGTGTTTTAGTCCCACATTTGCAGAAATGCTATCCCAAGAAAGAGCACAATATTTTTTGACTGGCATGTTCACATGACAAATTGTGTAACAGTTTGAGCACACTTAATACAGCACCACCACAAAAAAAAAAACAACAGTGGAAAATGTTTTTGGCAAATAAGTTTGGGGGGGGGGGGGGTCTCTTCCCCTGATGCACATACTGTACAGAGCAGGGTGTTAGACCATTCTCACACTTGTCTGACATTATCTGATCTCTCTGCGATTGTAGCAAGTTCTCACAGTTTGTTCCAGCAGCTCAGCAATGCCACTTCAGTTCAAAGACCTCAGTACCCAGTTCAGATAGACTATAAATGTGCAAGCGTGTGCTTGTAAATTGCACATTATTTATAACCAAACTCCTTTCGCTAAGAATGGCTGACTTTGTCGTACTCCGCCAATATATTTCACTTGCAAGGTGACAATATATCATAAGAAGTATATTTTTGTATTCTTTATGGGTGTAAATGGATGTATCAGTCCTGTTGCAAAAATTACATAATTGCCTGATTGCAGTTATTTGTTCTGATTGTGATTATCTGAAATAAATGCAGTTTATTATACGCTTTAAATTCCAATCACTTATAACCAGGATTGTGTATTCAAACTCTGGCTTTCCTACAGCAATCGTGAAGCTGCTTTTGTGAATCGTGTCAGAGCTTCAACGCCAGCATCAAGCGCCACTTTGAACTCCACATGAAAAGCACCTGCAGAAAAAATGTCTCATTCTTCATTTTTATGATTTAGTTAAGAATTTACAAGCTTCTATAGTAATTAAAATGTGGTTTACATAGGCTGAAAATACTTGATTTCTATCACAAGTCCCATCTGTGCTGTGTTGTAGATCAAATAGCATTAAGAGCTCCTTTCTCCATAATTTTATCACTGACACGGAAGCACTGTTGAAAAGTGAATAGGAAGAATTTACGCGTTAAACTTTTTTTAATTAATCGCATGCATTAACACATTAATTCTATCATCTCTTTACTATAATATTCAAGTTGGCTTGTTTCCAAAAAACAACAGTATGGAAAGTGGACAAAATATTTCATTAGTTTAAATAGTACTATTCATATAATTTTACAGTGTGCAATATTTGTTAACAAATATTTTCTTTTAAGAAATAATTAATTTCTTATCTCACATTTCATAATCATGACTAATCCTGGTACTATCCATATTCAGCATGCGCAACCAAGATAGGAAAAGATGTTTTAAAAAAACAGAACTCTGTTGCAATCATTTGCATTGTGCAGATCCAGGTAACAGAAGCTGTGGCCTCAACAAAGTTTTTCTTACAGTCAGTGCTTGGCTTAATAATGTTTACCAAGACATATTATGTAGTTGTAATACTTCTTCATCAATGCACAATTTAATGTCAACACCATGATTTAATAGCATCTCTTGCACCTCAACAGGGTTGCCACCCGCCATGTTAAGATAAAGACACAGATCTCTGTGGTGAACATGCTAAAGCGATTGGATAAGATAAGGTTCAGAGGACCCAAGCGAGATGAGTTCCTGGACCTTGCCGAGTCCCCCAACGCATCTGACAGCGAATGTAATGATGACGTCCCGGTAAAACAGCGGAGCTCCATCAAAGACACGGAGGAGCTGCGAGACCCTGTAAGTGGTGTTCCTTCATCTCTGACAAAATTGTTTGGAAAGAAAATATGTTGTGCTTTAGTGCTGTATTCTTTGTAGTTCATGTCTAAAATGCTAATATGATCATGGAAGGGCCATTTTGAAATAATGTTGTCCTCTCTTCTACTTTTTCTTAACACCAGTTTTAGAAAGCCATTAATGAAACTTTGGTTGTCTTCAACTCCATTGTGAAGCTGTATTATTACCAATTCAGATTTCTTAAAGGATTATTCCAGGTTAAACACAAGTTAAGTGGAATTCCATTTCTAAAAACAAAAACAAACTGTTTGACACCGTGTTTAACCATATGTGGTGCAATAAAGCAACAAATAATAAAAGTCTTCCATGGAAATCTTGAGTTTTTGCCAGTATGAGTGACAGGACATTTTGTCCATTGCTTCGTTACTATTTCTTTGGCGGGGTTCTGGGTAGCACCACCTACAGAGAAATCTTGATTCAAAATCCTGCTTCACATAACTGTACATTAAACATCAATTATCTTATGATCAGTTGTGATTGTGCTGCGTCATGCAGCAGTTTCACTTTCATTGAGGAAGAGACAAATTCCTTGTCGCTGAAAACTTGTCGCATCATGTCTGGTTAGGACACAGTGTGACATAAATGCCATCACAACCATTGTCTATTTATCCTACTGTATATGCAACCAATAAATGCGGATCTGTCAACACAAATTGAGGAACGGGTAGAAATGTAATTTGGTGAATTTATTTAACCCTGGAATATTCCTTTAATGAGTTTTATGAAGACTGTGGAAAAAAAAAATATTCTTTCTGTAATGAACTCTTCCTGTTGTTGTAGCTGAAATGGCCCTCTGTTGTCCACATAAACGTTTTCTAGGGGAGAAGCTATAGCTATCTAAAAAAAATCTCCAAAGACATCTTTTTTTCTAAAGCTGCAGTGGCTTTTTCTGTCACTGTTCATTCCTGGGGGGCACTGTGTTCAGCATTGACCTTTGTACAATGTTTTAGATGAATGTTAAAGGAATAGTTCACCTAAAAATTATTTTTGATAAATGAAACTATTTACACACCCTCATGTCATTCAACATATGGCTTTCTTCCATGAAACACACAAGGTGAAGAATATCCTGGCCGTGGATTTCCACATAATGAAAGTAAGCACGGTTTATCCAATTAAAAATGGTTTTCTCTGAATTCCAGGTTTTAATGTTTAATGACAATTTAAAACTCTAATCAAAGTAGTTCATAGAATTTTAATTAAATGAAAACAGAACAGTTACTTTTCAATATACCATTGAATTATTTATTATTAAATGAAGTACATGTGGGCTCGAGTACTCTGGAACTCGGACGTGGCTGCAATGATCGATCATGAAAATGACGATCGATGGTGATCACGCATTATGTGACTTTTCACTTAATTCGTAATTCTGTGACAATTACCTGACAACTAAACACAAATGTGTCAAGGAGGGAGCTTATTTTTAATTTTGAGATTAATTGTGTTGTGATTTTAAGGGGTACATTGATTGTCAGAGACGTCTCATAGCAACCAAACTGATATACGACGCTGCAATGCTATCTTTACGATAATCAAAAGAGTGTAATTAACCATTTTTTGAACACCTGTCTCTGCAAAACATTCACTAAACACATTGACTTGTTAATGGATATTGTTTAATAAAAGTGAATGTTTGTCACTGACTGTAAACCTCCCTGCCCTGGGTGTCGAAATGTTTGCGTTAGGGTTTTTACAGTATGAGATTTTCATGATACGATAACAATCTCAGAAAATATCACAGTTTCACGGTATGCAGTATTACACAATTATTATTAACAGTTACAATGACCTTTTAAAGGAGTGAAAAAAAGGTAATTTTTTTGGTTGAACAAATGCTTTATTATAATTGAAACTTGAAACCATTTTTTTTTTTTATTGAAGTATGTGTAAAAAAAAAAAAAAAGTCTCCCTTTTGAAAATAAATAGAATAAATAAGAAAGTTAACAGAATTATAATAATTAACTGAATTATGAACATGATTAAAAAATAGCATGTAATTACAACATGTTATATAACTAAAGCATGTTAGTTTACATGTTAGCATAGCATGTTAAATTAAGTACTAAATGAAAAATAGCTTTTAGCAAGTTGACAAGTCTGACAGGCAGATGAGGAGGAAAAGGAAATGCGCACGTGGAGGTGAGATTCTCCATCAGGTTGCTTTTTTTTTCTTCTCAATACCGTAGATAAGCAAATGTACATGGTATGATAAATGTCTATTTTCATACCGTTGTGTACCATGAAACCGGTATACCGATGCAACCCTAGTTTGCGTGATGTAACTCAAACCTGCACCTCAACGAAATGGGATTCCCGCACAAGTTTCTAAGTCAGAGCTCTGACATAAAGTGTCATTCCATTGCACTTTCCCCAGTTGAAAGATGGAAATTCCGAGTTGAATGGACACTTCATAAATTATCACAGGAACAACAATACGGAGCATCGCGGCTTTCCCCACAGGATTGGGCGAACACACATACATCAGTCATGTGGCAGTTGACTCAACATGCTGAAGAAGCACATATACAGCAGGCGAGTGTTTCAAACATTAAGCCAGAATGCAGCTAAATGAAACAATGCAAGTTCATTAAAAAATCAACTTTAACTTAACACGCATAATAAAAACGCGATGGTAATGGCGTCTCCTGTTAAGCCAACCATGATTTGAAAATAAACAGTTCAGACAGTCACTAAAAAAACTGGTGCATGCTTACTAAGATTAATACAGAAACCTGAAGGGAGAACAGACAGACGCACGTTGTGCACATTCTTTCACTGAGTTGGGCACTGAATCTTCACATGACAACAAAATATGATGCATTATATTTTGATTATGCAATCTTTTGTATGTTTTTTTTTTTTTTTTTTAAGATTATTTTATAACATCGCATAATAATGAATAGACGATACACTGGAACAACAAGACACAATGCAGCAGACAAAGACGTTTGTCAGACATGTTATTATATATATTATTTATCTTGAACAAGGACTTCAATTTCAGTTCCTCATACAAAGCTATTGAATGGTTTCAGAAGACCTGGAATATAGTGCATGAATTCATATGAACTACTTTTAAGATACTTTCATGATGCCTTTTTATTATTATTTTGAAGCTTGTAAAAGCATCCAGGATATTCTTGGAAACATTTGCTTTTGTGTTCCTTAGAAAAAAAATGGAATTAAATGGGTTTGGAACAACGTGAGTGTGCATAAATAATTTAGATGAATTTTTGTTTAACTATCCCTTTTAATAGGGAAGAAACAATCAGATACCATGTTGTCAAAATAATTTTCTAAAAGTGCTTTTATCAGAGGCAGCCTTGTCTAAGCAGGTTTTCAAAGAAATTAATTTACCTGTCATAATTCGATAAGGACAGGAAAGCACAACTAGGAGATCTGCTGCGTCTCTGTAAGCTTATGAGCTGGTTGCCATGGTTACAAAAGCCACACGGTCGTTTGATTGGTGACTAGAGCCTTTTTTATTTTTTTGTAGAATCCTTTTCAACCTGGACTTCCGAGAAGGCAATGTAATGTCTAGCAGGGTGAAGTCACAAATTTGTAACGTCTATGGAACAGCACATATTAATGGACATTCATTTGTCAGACTACATCGACTGTAATGTGGTAACCATATCCTGTAGATTGTTGGATCGTATTGAGGACCATATCCATTAGATTCTAATTTTGATATAGTTAAATGAAATTCAACAGCGGTCTAATTGTTTAGATGTTAACTGTCATTGTGGTCTTTATTCATGTTCTGCAGTCTTAGCAGTTGTCTCTGTTCATGAGGAAGGAAATTAAGCTTTTTTTTATACAATTGCTCTATCTGATTTTACCCAGGCTGGTTCAGGGACTATGACCATGTCTGCTGCCATCCAGGACTACCAGAAGTCTGAAACAGACAGACTCAATGAGGTCAAAGGTCATCTGGAGATAGCCTTACTGGAAAAGCACTTCCTTCGTAAGTAACCGTTAAACAAATCCCTGATTTACATTCTTAATTTTGTTGTTCTGAATAATTTTAGAACTCTCTTGATGAATATCTTCTTGCTGATTATGTGGTTCTGTTGCGGTTTACACCGCGGAGACTCCCAGCATGTGGAGGCTCATGCTTGTGTCCGCGAACCATGTACAACTTACCACGTGCCCCATTGAGAGCGAGAACCACTAATTGCGACCATGAGGAGGTTACCCCGTGTGACTCTACCCTCTACTGGGCCAATTTGGTTGCTTGGAGACCTGGCTAGGGTCACTCAGCACACCCTGGATTCAAACTCGTGACTCCAGGGGTTGTAGTCAGCATTGATACTCACTGAGCTAGCCAGACCCCCGTCTGTGCTATTTTTCATTGTTGATACACATTGATGTCTTTAGTACCATGTTTTTAATACACCTTTACAAATTTTCTAAATTTAATCTTCAGATTACTTTTCAGATTCCGATTCATATGGGTATATTTAAGTTATAATGTCCCTTTTGCTTGTGCTGCTAATAATACAGGGGACCTTCTAACTAGGCACATTATGAAAATAGAATTTTTTTTTACCAATTATATTTTATTAGTTTTTCATAATTTTGGTCACATTATAACTTTTTAAAAATGAACAAATCCATCTATTCAATCAGTAAATATGATAATATATTGAATATATAATTTTTTTGTTACATATTTATTGTTTAATTAATAATTTGTAGTATTAACAGGTATTTACATTGATTTGTTGAACGTGTTAAAACCTGGTACTGTCTCTTTAAAGAAACCTGGCAGTTCTGTAAAGAACCTCTGTAAATGAGCATGTTAATGAGAGAGACTCGAACTGCTTTATTATATATATATATGTATGTATGAGTGTGTGTGTGTGTGTGTGTGTGTGTGTGTGTGTGTAAATATGTTATTTACAATTTTTCAAGATTTTCCCAACAAAAGCATAGAAGCAAAACACTTACAACACAAGATCAACACAGAAAAAAAACAAGCAATAACAACAGGAGTGCCCCGAGTACCAGTACAAAAGAAAGAAATGATTAAAATACAAGATATTCAAAATACAACATTCACAGTAGGAAAACAGATAAGAAAATGCTTAAAAATACAAACATTAAGGTTCTTCCAAATAATTCAAGGCCTCCATGTGGTTTCAATAGATTTTGTGAGCCAGACTCATTAAAAAAACTGTTCCATCTGAATAATATAGAGCATCTCATTTAACCATCTCTTAAAACACGGAGCTTGTAGAGATTTCCAGTTGAGGAGTATTAACTATTTGGCAACAATTATGCCCACCATTAAAGCCTGCTGATTGTGGGGAAGAGTGCCTGCCATATCAGATTATCCAAAAATCACCCAATTTTGATCAGGTTCGATGTCCGCTATATGCTTTTGAAAACAATTAAAAAATGTTTGACCAAAATTCCTGCAGGATAGGACAGAACCAAAATAAATGTGCTAGTGTTCCCTCTGCACTTGTCACAATTTGGCGATACTGAGGTAAAAATTTTACTCAGTTTAGTTTTCGAATAATGATGCAATGCATAACTTTGAAATGAATTAATTTATACCTTGAATTTATAACTCTTTATTCTTGACTAGGCCTCTTCCCAAACTTCGTCAGACACCACATCATTCAGCTTGTTGGACCGAGCTGCTTTAAGGTGACTAGTGTTTACAGAAGTTGTAAAAGCACAAACAAAGTGAGGCACTAGGTGCCTAGTTTCCGGATTAGAAGAGAAAAGGTCATAATCACATGATTCTCAGGTTTATTTATAAACTGTTCATAATTTCTCATTTGCAAATACTGGAAAAAAAATAGAACTGAGGAATACTGAAATAATTTTTGAGTTGCATAAAAGATGCAAATTGATCTTCTATATAAAGATCACCTATACAGCACAGCTCCCTTCCCCTCCCTGCAGAAAACACTCCATCAATCTGAGAAGGCACAAAAGAGTGAGTGTGTGATGTTGGTGCATTAATTGAGACTTTTGGCCGTCTGTAAAAACGTTTTATCTGATTCAAAATCTTCAGAGAATTTCTCATAACATAATTATCATTTACTAACTTATTAGCAGGTTTCCCTGCTGAGGAGAGTAAAGCTGGGAGGGATTTTGGTACTGACATGGCTTCTGCTCTCACCCACAGAGGGAAAGTATCAGGCAGCATTTCATCAGAATGCCCCACTGCCAAAAAGTGAGAACCCTTCCATTTCCTGCCGATAATAATGTTTAAAAATTGGAAGGCCCAGGTCTCCACACTCTGTGGGTTTCTGTAGGTGGACTTTTGCTATTCGGGGTGTCTTAGAATTCCAAACAAATGCAAGAATAATTTCATCAATTTGCTTAACAAAAGGCTGCAGGTAAATGAATAGGAATGTTTTGGAGGTTATATTAGAACCTTCAAAGAGTAACCATCTTTATTGTGTTCAAACGACCAAATAATGACAAAAGTAGTAGTCTCAAGCTTTCAATGTTTAATTTTAGTTTATAAATCATTTCCAAAAACAAAAAATATTTAAACAGATTTTTAGGTTTTTTGGGGGGTATTTTAAGGCCAAGATACGTAAAGTGATCCTCAAATAATTTGAATAGTATGCTGTTCAAAAAGCTGGTGCTCAGATTTTTTGTTGGGGGCATAAATTCACTTTTACTCCAATTAATTGTGTATCCTGAAAGTCTACTAAATGAGTCAATGTAATCCAATTATTTTGCGACAGAAACAACAGGCATCTGCATATTAATTTACAAGACAAGACTTTCAGTACTGCCTAATGAAATGCCATGAAAATGAGGGTGGGCTCTGATCCCTATTGCCAATAGCTCTAGTGCAATGCCAGATAGAAGGGGAGATAATGGGTTGCCTTGCCACACACCACGATGTAAATCAAAGGCACTAGTGTTGTTCAGTAGTCGGTAGCAATACCAGTGAAATTTCATGGTACTCGATACCATTTTTGGTACCAAAGCAAAACACAAAAACAGGTTACTGAACAACACTCTTTAATTAATAAAGTTAACAAAACATTACAAGAACAAAAATATGCCAATGAGCAACACTAAGTTAAATATATTATTTTGAATTAAACAAAACTGTACTATGCTTACAGTAATTCTGAACACTTATATAAGATTTGCTTCAACTTTTGCAACTTTTACTTTAAGTTTTTACCAAGTACTAAAAAAAAAGTACATAAACAAGCATACAATAGAATGAATAAAAACAATTTCCAAACTAATGTGCAAAGTGCTCTCATATTAATAAAGCTGCATATTGCCAATTTTCTTCACGATAAGAAATGCACAGTGACATATATTATGATTATATAAATATAAATAATCTATTAAATAATCTAGCTGCATTAAGCATGCACGCTCGACTGATGAGCGTCCCCGAGGCAGAGTCTCTCTCAGCCGGGTGCAGTTTCAATCTCTCACCCGTAGAACGGGACATTTGCCCAACTCATAGAAGAGGCACCGACCACACAGAGAAATGCCAGTTTCTGAGTTTATAGTTATTAACATGATCTGCTTCTGTATTATTTGAACTTTAATAAAGCTATAACACATTAAATATAACTGCATTTAAGATGTAACGCATGTTTCCTTTAAAGAGCTCCGCTTATTCCACGAGAGTGCTTCTGAATTTATTATTATATTTTTTTGAATAATTCCCTAATACTTTGGGATCTACATAAGATGAAACTGTTTAAGTTTTGAGTGCGTCTGGACTGATCTGTGTAATTCTTCCGTGTGTGTGTGTGTGTGTGTGTGTGTGTGTGTGTGTGTGTGAGCGTTTATTTATCACTTTGTGGGGACCAAATGTCCCCATAAGGATATTAAAACCTGAAATGTTTTACATGGTGGGAACAATTTGTTGGTCCCCATGAGGAAAACGTCATGGTTACTGTTGTAACCTCCTTTCCCCAAGGGAAGGAACGAGACGTTGTGTCGAATGAAGTGACACAAGGGGTCTTCCTGGGATGCCAAATGTACCTCTGAACCTGAGGAAAGGCCTATGTCAAGTTGGCAGACAGAATTTGCATGCCCCTCCCCGGACATACGGGTATAAAGGGAAGCGGGTCAGCGAGTGCCAGTCAGGATTTTGCACTGAGGAGCCGAAAATAAGTTACAGCCATTTACAGTGGTAGGTCAGAAGGGAGGGACACAATGTCTCGTTCCTTCCCTCGGGGAACGGAGGTTACAACACTCCTGATTTTCTGTGGTCATTAAAAATCCCAGGACACTTCTCGTAAAGAGTAGGGGTGTTACAGAGCCTTGCTAGTATTTTGATGGGAGACCTTGTGGGAAAAACTAGGGTTGCGACTGAAAGAGGTATTAATCAGACAAGCAGGGGGTGCTCACCCTGCGGTCTGTGTGGGTCCAAATGCCCCAGGATTCTGATGGGACGCTATACTGTAAAAAGGCACCATTTTTCAGATGAGTCATTAAAAGTAGGTCTTTGTGGTCATTAAATATCCCAGGCCACTTCTCGTAAAATAGTATGGGTGTAACCCTGGTTTCCTGGCCAAATATTCCCATTGGCATCTATCCATCATGCTTTCTAATAATCCCCTATATATATGAATTGGCTACATCACTCTGGCACACTATGGCTGCCGTCGCATCATCCAGGTAGATGCTGCACACTGGTGGTGGTTGAGGACATTCCCCCGCTAAAGTGCTTTGAGTTCCTAGAAAAGCGCTATAAAAAATTGTATTTTTCATTGATACTTTGCAGCACTGAGTATAATACAAGCAAGCACAAGCATGGTGGTGGTGACGTAGTGGGCTAAAGCACATAACTGTTAATCTGGTCGCTGGATCAATCCCCACAGCCACCACCATCCATGTCCTTGAGCAAGGCACTTTAACTCCAGGTTGCTCCGGGGGATTGTCCCTGTAATAAGTGCACTGTAAGTCGCTTTGGATAAAAGCGTCTGCCAAATGCATAAATGTAAATAGTTCTAATGGACATTTCATGCTCGCCATCTTGGGTGATTTATATTCAGCTAATTGTAGTGAATTCTTGGATTGTCTATTCTGCGAAGGATACATGTAATGATGCCTTTCTATTTGGCTGAAACAAAAGATCCAATAATACATCATTATTATGCTGCCTACTGTTTAAAACAGCTTTTGAAATAAAAATTGTTCTCCAGAAAGAAAAGGCAAGTCGACTTCTCCGGGCTCCAGACCTGCAATATATCATGGCTTAAATTGGCTGTTCAGTCAGCTTGTCTGTCGGTTTATCACCTTAAGCAGTGGAGTGAGTTCACTCTCATTAGCACTCGTACCACCTCAGCTGTCCATACAGTGATAAACCCACCATGTACGTATATGGCTGGTCTGTGACCCGTACCACTTTCCAATTAGTGTCGATCTTGGAGGCAAAGATTAGCCCTTCACTAGGTTCAATAAGTATACACACATACAAAATCCTGTAGGTAATTCAGGTTTATTATAATTTTCAATTTTATTTCCAATTAGTTATTTCAGTTTAGTTTTGGTTAGTTTTACATTAATATTGTTTAAATATGTTAACCGTTGTGGAAATAAAATGTATTTTATTTATTTTTTATTTCGTTTAGGAGTCATGACATTTTAGTAACAATTTAGTTTTTCCCAATTTTTTTTTTAGTTTTTATATCTGTTGAAAATGTTTTAATTTAGTTTTCATTTTAGTTTCCATTAACATTAATAACATTGGTAAGCATTTCTGTAATGTGTCTTTTATCTGCCTCCTGAAGTTTTTTCAACCTGTTGCAGCATAATATATAGTTTGCCACATGATAACATTTTCTCAGTTCACTCTGGGGTTTCCATTGAGGTGGATTGTATATTTAATATATAGATTAGTTGTGCATTAATGTGGGTTTTAAGGGCATATTCATAAACCTTTTGATTTTGGTCCCCCCAAACTTTAGTCTTTGCAAAGATGTGTGACAATATCTACAGCAGAAGTTTGTCTTGAGATGTGGGTACTGTATTTGCTAGGGGCCAGTAGCAAGCAGTCATAAGACATGACTGCATACTTCTCTTTTCCCTCATATCAGTATAATTGGGTCATATGATGACCTGTTTGGGAGCTGCATTAGAGAATTTACAATAGTGATGTAATGGCCCTTAGTGACTATTTCCAAAGTCAGAACATATTAACAAGAAATATAGCAACAAATATGAAGAAATGGCTGAATTGTATTATAAATTCACCCTGTTTGACTAAACTCTACAATGTATAGTGGAGGACAATGGACCATGTTTTTATCTGACAAAACACAACTCAAGCATCCTTATCAAACCATAAAAAAATACTGTTGATATTTCAAGTTATTTCTGTATCGTAACTGCTTGAACAATCTTGCACAAGGTTACTATGTTCTAAAGGTCATACAGCTTCCTGTCATCATTTACTCACCATCTCACAATGTTGTTCCAAACCTAAATGACTTTGTCCATTGAGCAGAAGAGGAGATGTTTGTCTGCCAAAGTCGATGTTCACTTTCATTACGTCTATTTTCTATACAATGAAATGTGGTCCATGGAATAAAGAAAGTCGTATGGTTTTGGTACGACTTGAAGGTGCGTAAATGATAATATAATTTTCATTTTTTGAAGGATATTTTCTCCTGTCTCAGTTTAAAAGGCAGGGCAAAGGAATTTTTGAAATTATTGTTATTTTTGCAATTCCCTTTTGCTGCTACTATTGGTGCAAAAATTACAGTCTTCACCTTTAAACTATGTGTAAAGGTAGTTCTCATGACTACTGACTACTTGTTGGACAGATATTCAGAGTACGTTATTACATTTCCCTGTTGACTTAAGGGTTAATGGTTTACAGTTAATTAACTTATGTGTACAGTAAGTGATACTTGAGTCCAGTTTCTCATTTGTACTTTGTAAAAAAATGTCTGCAACTAGGATTGTACGAATAATCTACTAGCACATAATTGTATTTCCACCACATTTGAGCATGTGTAGAAACTGAGGTAGTGTTTGCATACCAGAGCGCAAAAATCTCATGCAAAATCACAAATCTAGATCTCGCAAATCTCGCTAAATATTAATATGCTCCCACAAGAATTATTCATGTAAAGCTCCTCAACGTTCACATGTAACAGAAGATTAGGATGTTTTGTTTTAACATACTGTAATTTTATATTAATTTGAAGGAATAGTCAACCATAAAGTCTTTAATAATTTACTCACCCTCATGTTGTTATTTACTCACCCTCATGTTGTTATGTACTGCAAAATTTCCAAACTGCTCCTTTCCAAATAAGGTGAAGATCAATGTCAAAGTGAAAATGATGCCATCTGTTGCATCATTGTGTTCAACAATGCATGAGAGAAGCTTGTTCACGCTGAAACTTGCTTTGTTGTTAGTGCTAAAATGTTGACTTTGTGAATGCCACTGTGAACGAGCTTCTCCCATAGAACTCAAACGCAACAGACATTAAGATTTTCACTCAAAAATGTTCAGATTGTTTCTGACCAAAACCTATTTAATTTAGAAGACTTGGAATATGACGCACAAGTTGCTTGTACTACATTTATGAGACTTTTTTTTTTATTTTTATAAAGGGCACCTGTTATGGCCCTTTTCACAAGATGTAATTTAAACCTTTGGTGTCCCCAGAATGTGTCTGTGACGTTTCAGCTCAAAATAACCTACAGATAATTTATTATACCATGTTGAAAATGGCAATCTTTGGGTGGGAATAAATATTAGCTGTTTTGGTGTGTCTTTAAATGCAAATGAGCTGGTGCTCCCCGCCCCGTATCCAGAACAGGGAGGAGTTTTAACATCTCCGCTTCGGATAAGTAGACATCATAAGCAATATGACTGACAGCAAAAATAGTGGTGTTCAGCACTATATGTTTGAACACTGATGTCATGTCAGACACTGATGAGGGAGAGACTCCATCAGAAGTAACAAATTTGAGAATAAACCAGGAAGTTTCCGAATGGTTATTTGATACATTTATTTACTTGTTGTAGAGTTTTGCAATGATGGATGAGCAACACACACACATATACTGTTACAAAGTTCGGTATGTGCTATAACGAAACAACACACACAAACAAACATGTCCTTCGGCAGTGTCCATCAACAGTCAGTACAAAATCTGTGAACGGCTTGTTCTGAGACAGTGCTTATGATTAATGGGGATTAAATATTTTATCATTATTGGGTGGTTGTGTACACACACTGCCAACACACATTTATGTTCCAACACCATGTCAAAGTGAATTTTGCAGAATAGATCCCCTTTAAGGTTTAAAATTAGGCACAATCCATTGCCTTTGTAGTGAAAAGACTGACTTACAATATTCAGTAAAACATCTCCTTTTGTTTTACGCATAAGAAAAATGTAATATAGGATTGGAACGACATGAGTGTGAGTAAATTATGAAATTGTAATTATAAAAAAAAAAATTTTTTTGGATGTACTGGACTATCCTTAATTGAATTATTTTTAAACTTGAAATTTGTGGATTCCCACAAAGCCTTGATAAACCATTATTCATATCGTACTGTTATTCCTCAATTGTACTGTAAAAATAACATCACTGGACAGCACTCTATGGTTATCATTGTGAAGCACCTTGTCCAGACCTTCTGGTCGCGATCTCAATGTTTCATCTGGATTCATATGCCTTCTTTCACACCTGCCCTTGAGTCAGCAGCAGGGGGTCTTTATCTTGGCTATAGCGCCTCTGCGGGAGACTTAGGAACTGCTGAATTATTAATGAGAATGTGCTCATGTTCCAGGTAACCTTGAAGCAGGTATTGTACATAGTACAGGGCAGACAGTAAAAGCTGCTTTTGTATCGATGTATGCGAGTAGAGAAGCAAAGTGATGTTTTTAGAAAACATGCTGTCTAGATGTTTCTTAGAACTGTAGCAATCTTTTTTCCTGTCGACAAGAGAGGGGATCTGTCTCTTGAAGCAGTTTGTTAGTAGCTAAAGTGCATATCTGTCTGAATCAAGAGTCATGAAGTTCTCTCATATTGAGAAAAGTAAATATATTGTTCCTCTGCTGAGCTTCTTGTACTGTGAGAAGGCTTATTTTAGTTTTACCCCAGAGATGGGTGAGATTGTGAGCAATCTACACAACAGATATAACTGGTTGAATTGGAACTACAGTACTGTACATACTCAATCCATTTTGTCCATTTGTAGTAATAAATCAATCTCTCTGGAGCTGTAAGCAGATTGTTAATGCTTGATAAAATGTGATTTTTTTTTTTTTTTTTTTACTCTTCCATGTATAGACTAAATGTAGAACTTTATGTCTAAGAGTTCTAACAGGATTGTTTCTAATGTGTTTTGAATGTCTTGTCTATATCCTTTAATAGTTGGACAATCTAAAAAAAATATGCCGTTCTGTACCGATCCAGGCTTGTTGACATGGTTACAGTTCTTTTACCATTGTGGTGCTGCGAGGTGAGGGTTCAAATTAAGTGATGCCACCTCACAAAAGCCATTCCACCAGCTCAGGCCTTAGTACATGCTGATAAATTTGTCTGGGGAACAGTTTGTAATCATACCGTAGCAATCCGTGCTCAAGTGGAAATGCTCCGAATTGTTCGGCTCGATGGTGAATAAACACTTATAGATTCTCCCATTCATTTGTTGATAGTGCTTTGCCACTGTCTTTTTCCCATTTTTCGTTAATAAACATAAAAAGTGTACAGTTTCCATGTGGACATGGTCATGCGCAATGAGTATGAAATTCTTATTCCTCTCAGCTTATCCAGTTACATTAAGATGAAAAAAACAAGTATTATATCACATATCTGACATATTTAATATTAGGGGCCAAGAAATCTGAAGCTGCTGAACTCTACTGAAACCACACCAGTGCTAAATGATGTTTAACTTCCTCCTTGTTTCCTTAAATCAACAATCTCCGTTGTCCTTCAGTCATGCAATTACTGTAAATTACCAGTTTTTCTCTGTTTATCTCCTACAGAGGAAGAGCTGCGGAAGCTTCGGGAGGAGACGAATGTTGAGACACTGAAGCAGGAGCTTGAGAAAGAGAAGTCGAAAAGAGTTGATCTCGAGCAGAAAATGAATGAAATTCACAGATCCAGGTACTGAATCTTACAAGGAATAATCATTTCACATAAGAAATGAGCTCTTTGTTATTACTGTTGCCAGATTTGCCACTTCTATACATCTATAAGTAAAGAGATATACACTCACTGAGCACATTATTAGGTACACATGTATATCTACTTATTCATGCAATTATCTAATCAGCCAATCGTGTGGCAGCAGTGCAATGCATAAAATCATGCAGATACATTTCAGGAGCTTCAGTTAATATTGACATCAACCAACAGAATGTGGAAAAATTAGATCTCAGTGATTTCGACCGTGGTATGATTGTTGGTACCAGACGAGCTGGTTTGAGTATTTCTGTAAATGGGATTTTCATGCACAACAGTCTCTAGGGTTTACTTAGAATGGGCAAGGAGGAGGCGGGAACCGGGCGAAGACAAAATGACACAAAACGCAAACTCGCAGCTGCACGTTGCTCTCTCTCTCTCTCTCTCTCGAACTGCCACATCCGGATTGGCCTTATCCCTCTCCTCAGCTGATAAGCCTGATCGGCTCCGCCATCCTCCTCATCACATGTTCTTAATAATGTGCTCAGTGAGTGTAAATAGCTTGAAATCTTGAATAGAATACAGTAGGCCAGGGGTTGGCAACCTATGGCAATTACTGGCACGCGACAGCGAGAGAGAGGAACTAGTATTTTGTTTATAAATATCCCTCGTCAATCTACCTCTTGATGTAATCCTTCCTCATAATTATGCTGTGTGTTTTATGTGGTAATGAGCTGAATGGGAAGCTAAACACTATTAAAGTGTGACGAGACTGCGCTAGTGAGCGGACGAACAAAGCGCAAACCATTAGTGCATGACGATAACTGTGTTAACTACTCTAGAACAAAAGGTCAGATTTCCTTTCTTCCATTGAAGCACTCGTGAGTCTCTATGGAACATGCACAAATTATTCTGGATAACATGGATCATCAGGTTTTGCTAAATTTTTAATTTAATTGTTATGCTGATGTTAAAGCTGGGTTAAATTAGAAAATTGCAAAATGGAGGCATTTTCAGGAGTGGACTTTTGAAACTAAAACAGTACATATACTGACAAAACTTTACCTAAAAAATGTGCTTATGTTGTAACAAAAAATAACTGATTTGATTTAAATAAAAAATCTTATATATTTAACATAATAAATGTATTAATAAATACGTTAAAAATTACTGAATTAACCTTAATACATTAGGTTAAACTAACAAAACAAAATTTAGAAAAAGTAGAAATAGTTACAAACACTCAGAGCATTTTATTAAGAACACTATGGTCCTAATAAAGTTCCTGACGTGGTCTTCTGCTCTTGTAGCCCATCCACCTCAAGGTTCGTCGTGTTGTGCATTCTGAGATGCACAACACGACGAGGATACAGAGAGGTTATCTGAGTTACCGTAGCCTTTCTGTCAGCTTAAACCAGTCTGGCTATGCTCTGTTGACCTTCCTTATCAACAAGGTGTTTCCGTCCACAGAACTGCTGCTCACTCATGTTTTTTGTTTTAGGCACCATTCTGAGTAAACTCTAGAGACTGTTGTATGTGAAAATCCCAGAAATACTCAAACCAGCCCACACCAACAATAATGCCACAGATGAAATCACTGAGATCATATTTTTTCCCCCATTCTGATGGTTGATGTGAACATTAACTAAAGCTCCTGACCCGCACCTGCATGATTTATGCATTGCACTGTTGGCACACAGTTGGCTAATTAGATAATCACATGAATTCGGCACAGTGATTAAAACATTTTTTTTTAATGAAACAATGTGAAAAAAGTTGCAGACCTTATTGGAAATGTTTGTAATCAGAATGTGTGTTTGGTTCAGACTAGAAGATTCACCGCCTCCATCTGCAAAGCCACAAGTTACTGCTGTCAACGGGACAGGTAAAGCTCCAATATCCTCCTCTGACAAATCCATTTAGTGCTTGATTCTTTAAATTATTACACTCCTGAATATGGGGTTACATCCTTGTTGGCTCCACATTGATTCCTATTTCCACAGTAAAAGCACCTTCTCTGATTGGTGGATTCACTTAATTTTATTATTTACACAGTTGATGTTCATATTCTGAATCAGTTAAATGTCAGTGTGACATTGCTAAAGTGTTACCCTTTGTTTGAACCGATAGGGGACAAACAGAAGGAGACCTTATGCTCTCGCTTGTGGAAATGGCTCTATGAGCGCTTTGGTGTTTATATCGAAGACTTTCGCTTTCAGCCTGAAGAGAACACAGTTGAGACAGAGGAACCATTAAGTGCTAAAAGGTGACCAGCCCAAATAAAGCCTCGTATGGTCTATCTTTTCTTTTTTGTGAATAAGATAAATTATTTACAGATTTTAAATAATTAAAGATTTAATGAATGTTTAAAAGAGAACCTATAAAACAATGCATGCAATTTTGATGTTAGGCCTGTTGGAACAATTTTTGAATCAGTTTTATGTAATTTTTTTTTTTTATAAAATGTCATTATATATTATTTAATATTTTTATGTTGTATATTGTTTTTGTGTTGAGGTGGGTAGGACATTTTCAGCCTCATGCCTTAATTGTAGTGTGCCCACCGAAGATTCTCAATTTTCATGCTATTTCTGGCATTTTAATTTCACCCTCTGACAGATCTCATTAAATAATTAATTTTCTTTTCTGCTCTTTGCAGATTAACAGAAAATATGAGACGACTAAGTGAGTATTTCCATATCCCAGCTAAAATAACTCCAAGCTATAACACTAAACATTTTAACAGTCATTTTAACTTTCAATTAACCTTTTTTTTTTTTTTTTAACTCTGCTTGCCTATGCCGTGTCACTGAAATTATACTAATAATATTTTGTTTTGCATATACGTATGTGCTTGTGTGTTTGTTTTCAGAACGGGGTTCTAAACCTGTAACTAACTTCATGAGGAACCTTTCTGCCTTATCCAGGTGGCACTCTGTCTACACTTCAGCCATCGCCTTTATTGTGAGCACAGCTCACCTCCTACACAAACCCATTAAACACTATTCATCACTCTTTATCATATTATGTGTCGCCACTAAATAAGTTTGTTGAACTACAATAATTAAGGCAAATAAAATGCATTGCCAAGCTCATTGTTGTCTGTACGTCACCAGACACAGTTAAACTGACCTGTTAACAGCGTCTGGATAAACCAGCCCAAATTATATAATCAAATCTTTAATCAAAATTTAAAGGGATAGTTCACCCAAAAATGAACATTCTGTAATCATTTATTCGCCCCCCTTTCATTCCAAATACAGACCTACAAGTTTCAAAAACATGAGGATGAGTACATAATGACAGAATTTTCATTTTTGGGTGAACTATCCCTACAATGTTTATCAGGTCATCTATTAGGAATCTGATAAAAGTTGACAAGTTACAAAAGCATAGAAGCATAAATCTAGCACTTCTGCAAAATTGTGGCTGTATAGTGACATGGTTTTAACATGCTCAGAAGCACACTTAATACTGTACTATCATTAATTTTAATGTCTTCTTTCCTCTCATCTTTTCCACAGATCTATATGAATGCTGCATGGCATGGCTGGGTTATCCCCATGTTTCTATTTTTAGCCATTCTGCGGTTGTCCTTGAATTACCTCATAGCAAAGTACGTTTGACACAATCAAACACTACCACTAGTTTAACTCAAGACTGGTTCCAAACTCAAGCGCTCCCTGCACAACATAGGGTCTATTTTATAATTAGATATTCCTTAATTATGTGGCATTAGATGGAATAAAAAGTAACGAATTTAAAAATATTTTTGAATTTATATTTAAATCTTTAAAAAAACGTAATGTTTCATTTAAATATATAATTTACATTTATTAAAGAACTTAAAGGAATAGTTTAATCAAAAATGAAAATTATCTCATCATTTACTGACACTTATGTCGTTCCAAACCCGTATGACTTTTTGTCTTCAGTCGAACACAAAAGGAGAATTTTGAAGAATAAACTTGTCGCACTTTCCCTTGCAATTACAATGAATGGGGACTGGAGCTTTTAAGTTTCAAAAAGGACTATTCCTTTAAAATCAGTTGTTAGTGAGTATACCAAAAGTTATTTAAACAACAGTGTTTCATGGGTCTGAATTATACTCACTAAAACTCCCATCTATATTTTTAGAGGTTGGAGGATACAGTGGAGTATTGTGCCTGAGGTCTCAGAACCTATGGTAAATAAGTGTTTTTTTCAAATGAATAACATCAATTACTACTAGTTAATCTCATTGGATAGTATTTGTGGCATAATGTTGATTACCACAAAACATTATTTTGACTCGTTCCTTGAAAAAAAAATATCAAGATTAAGGCGAGGCACTGCAATAAAAGTGAATTTGGCCAATTTTTGGAGGGTTTAAATAGCAATTTGAAGCTTATAATTATATAAGAGCACATTCATTCTTCTGTTAAATCCTGTGTATTATTTGAGCTGTAAATTTGTTTAATCTGTCGTTTTTAAAGTCACCTGGGGTTTGTTGTAAAATTGGCTATAACTTTACACAGAAAAGGTTTGTAAGTAATTTTATCATATTAATATCATGTTTACATGCATATCCTTTGTGGGGTGTTTTTTTTTTTTTTTTTTTTTTTTTTAAGAAAAGGAGGAACGAGTCAAAATAAATTTTTGTGGTAATCAACATTATGCCCCAAATGCTGTCAAATGAGCTTAACTTGTATTGAACCCAGAACATTGCTTTAATTTGCTTCATCACTCTTTTTTTCTTCAGGAACCTCCAAAGGAAGATCTAACAGTCTCAGAGAAGTTCCAGTTAGTTCTGGATGTTGCACAGAAAGCACAGGTATAGATGTTGTTCTCATTTTATGCTATGATAAGAGACATTTGCCTTGGTTCACATATAAACCTGTCAAAGCTCACAAGTAATTTGTTTTTACAGAATCTATTTGGAAAGATGGCAGATGTATTGGAGAAGATCAAAAAGTGTGTATGTTAGATATTAGAGTGCAGGGCTGGGCGGTATGATGGTATATACAATGCTGCGTTAGAAATGTATCACCCGGTACAGACTGTGCTATACCATTCAAAATGCTTCATATCAAAATCTATCATCAAGCAGAAAATAGTTTACTCTGCAAAATGATTGGCAGACGGGTGCTTCCACAATTGACAACTTTGTTGATTATAATGTGATCAATTTGGTCTACGTCCACATTAATCCGAATACATTTGAAAACTCTGTTTTAATTTTCAAAACGCTCTCCGTTCACACTGAAACGTATGAAAACTCTTAAATCTCCTTACTGCACTTACGAAAAATCTGAATTTCATGTACGGTCTGAAACGCAATTGTTCTCATGTTGTGGGAGAGCAATTCCAGTAAACTTCCCGTCGTCTTTGAAGGAATGCAATGTGAAGGATTACAAAGTAACATTTATCTTTAAAAACACTATCAAGGGGCCTGGGTAGCTTGGCGAGTAAAGACACTGACTACCACCCCTTGAGTCGTGAGTTCAAATCCAGGGCGTGCTGAGTGACTCCAGCCAGGTCACCTAAGCAACCAAATTAACGTGGTTGCTAGGGAGGGTAGAATCATATGGGTGTCACAACCTCCTCGTGGTCGCTATAATGTGGTTCTTGCTCTTGGTGGGGCATGTGGTTAGTTGTGCGTGGATGCCGCAGAGAGAAGCACGAAGCCTCCACATGCACTATGTCTTCACGGTAACGCGCTCAACTAGCCACGTGATCAGATGCGCAGATTGATGGTCTCCAAAACAGAGGCAACTGAGATTCATCCTCTGCTACCCAGATTGAGGCAAGTCGCTACACCACCACGAGAATATTGGGAATTGGACATTCCAAATTGGGGAGAAAAAAAACTCTATCAAAGTGAATAGCAAGCAAAACACCTCACAGCATGGGCCGATCTTGATTGTTTTGGGCAGAATGGATCACTTAGCTGCATCACATGAAAACAAATATGTAATTGTTTTCAGGTATCTGTCCAAACTACTATGCAAAGACGGTTTTCAAATTTTTACACTTGAGAGAGTGTGTTCGAAAAGCTCAGTTCTCGCTGCCAATAACGTCAGTGTGGTCGGACGGACAAAACGTAGAGAGAAATATTCGTTTTCAAATGAAAATTTATTAGTGTGGATGTGGCCTTTAGTTTTTCACATTACAACATGCTGCTCCTGTCTGGATCTTTTGGTTTGCATTCAAGTTCCAAATAAGAAAAATAGACAAATTAGATCAAATACCATTTATTTGTAAAAGTTTTTAATGGACTGACTTATCAAAAATTTTGATTATTTTATGTTTATTTAATATGTAAAAAATTATATATTATGGTAAGCCAATACCGAAGATTTTGGTCATACCTCCCACCCCATTATAGCGAATATATTTTATTATATAAATATAGATTTACATACAGTAAACAGTGTGTAAAATATATGTATAATGGTGTCTATCTTGCAGCCTGTTTATGTGGGTGCAGCCTGAAATCACACAGAAATTGTATATTGGTTTGTGGGTAGCCTTCATCACTTCCTGTTTCCTGCCATACAAACTAATGGGCTTCATGATTGGTAAGCAGTTTAGTATAATATGCTGTCTGTTTGGCACATTTGGAAGACCTATTAGACAGGGTTCCAATAGTCACGGAAAACCTGGTATTTTAAAAATTGCAATGTCCAGGCATGCAAATGACTTAAACCTCAAGGAGTGAACATACATTTTTCAAGTTACTATAAGCTAAAACATTTTGTTGGCTAGAAATTGATCTTTGCGAATGCGATCTCTATTACACTGCCTGGCCTAAAAAAGTTGCATACTCTAATATTTCATGGAGCTTCTTTAACTTCAACTTTAACTGATTATGGTGTGTATTCGTCATAGCATTGTCTCAACAACCTTATGTAACATCACAACATTGCATGTAAATTTATTGTCTCATAGACCTTTAAAACAAAATTAGGCACATTTAAAAACAATAATAGGTGCTCTTTTAAGAAATGAGAAGCTACACACTGCATCAGTTTGGGTAAAATTAATTGTTGCCAGCTAAAACATATTAATCACTGCAATTATGATCCATTCATAGGCTCTGAAGTATCTGCTTCTTTAAATCCAAACGCATCTTTTCCTTTGGTCAGACAGTGTATAATATTTATTTTAAATAAAGTAATTGAAAAATCATGGAAATTCATTGGTCAAACGGTGTGGGTAATCTGATTTTAGTGCACTTTTGAACTGTCTCACTCTCATTTACTTCTGTTCTGCTTTACAATCTTTTTAAGGTATCTATGCCGGCATTAAATTCTTCATCATCGACTTCATCTTCAAAAGCTGCCCCAAACTGAGGGACAAGTATGACACACCCTACATTATATGGACCAATTTACCCACTGACCCGCAGCTGAAAGAGCGTAACAACGCCACACTTAACAGACGGGTGAGTGAGGAAAGTGTTTGTGTGCGTCATCTTATTATTCCAATTTCAATAAACTTCGTTTTTAATCCCAATTCCTTTTTTCTTTTTATAAAGAGGAATATGTCATTTATGACTGAAAATACAACGAGTGATGGCTTCCTCTTTTTCATATAATAATTGTCAGGATTTTGTTTTGTGTGATGGTCTGTCATATGTTTATTCTTTTATTTTTCCTCTCAGCTGTCTGGCTTTGAAAAGGTAGGGAATCTAGTGTGGCGTTTGGTTTGACAATAGTGCCTGTGTTTGCCAGCAATGGCTGGTCCTGCATATGTGTGTATATACACCGATCAGACACACCATTAAAACCACCTGCCTAATATTGTGTAGGTCCCCTTCGTGCCGCCAAAACAGCGCCAATCCAAATCTCAGAAAAATCTTCTGATATGATATTCTTCTCACCAAAATTGTACAGAGCAGTTATCCGAGTTACCGAAGTAATCGCATGGATGATTGTTGGTGCCAGATGGGCTGGTTCGAGTATTTCTGTAACTGCTGATCTCCTGGGATTTTCACAAAAATTAGTGTTTACTGAGAATAGTGCCAAAAACAAAAAACATCCAGTGAGCAGCAGTTCTGTGGATGGAATCACCTTGTTGATGAGAGGTCACCAGAGAATGACCAGACTAGTTCGAACTGACAAAGTCTTCTGGTAACTCTATAGAGATAACCGCTCTATACAATTGAGGTGAGAAGAATATAATCTCTGAATGCTATTCTAAGATGCGGGCTGGCGCTGTTTTGGCGGCACGAGGGGGACCTACACAATTCTTAGGCAGGTAGTTTTAATGTTGTGGCTGATCTGTGCGTGTGTGCGTGCGTGTGTGTGTGTGTGTGTGTGCGTGCGTGTTGCCAGGAATTTGCAGCTGAAAATGTCTGTTGGCAATTGGATCAAAAACAGAGTAAATTCAAAATGCTCTCAACAAATGTGAACCATAAATGCAAACAGAAGTACCAGGTTGTTTTTGATCCATCATCATCAGACATTGTGGTACCTCTAGACATCCTGTGTGTGTTTGTGAAGTGCAGGGTTTATATCTTGAGAATTTTTCTGCTGTAGATACAGTATAGGTATAGTATTGTACTTTTTTTTTTTTTTTTTATTCAAAAGTGTTTATATGGCGACCGCATCAGAGCAGCCAAGCTTCTACAAAATGTAGCAACAGATGACACTTCATGGTGACATTTGTTGAGAATGAAAGGAAACTTTTTTTTGTTTTATGAAATTCATACACATATTTCTCAAGTCTGTGTGGTTAATATTTTTCCCATGATTACATAAACATCTTATGCAAGTTAATGTACAGTATGTAGGGTCCTGATTGTGAAAGCTTGTCTTTTCTGGTGTTGCCAATTTATAGTTTTTCACTTTTAAAACTAGTTTGCAATTTATGTTTTTTTAGGAAACATGTGATGTGAATAGAGTTTTTGAGTTAAATGGAAAGTTTACAACAAAAAAAAAGAAGAAGAAAAGAAATTTAGTCTATTTACTAACCATCATGTTGTTCCAAACTTGTATGATTTTGTGTTCCACGGAATAAAGAAAGTCATAGAATTTGGAACAACATAATGGTGAAAGTAAATGATGACATAATTTGAACTATCCCTTTAAGACTGAGTGATGATCACATGAATTGTTAACACACATATTGCACAATACATTTGAATCCTATGGTTGCTTTATTTGAGGAAAAATGCACTTTATTGGGTTTTGTAGCTATAGTATTCCATTTATTTGTTATTTTTTGAATGCCAATTTTTTTAATAGTGCTCATTTAGCTAATTGCCATTTCAAAGAGCTAACCAACATATCCAGATATGTTTAGCTCCCATCCGTGTGAATCATAACAATCTGATTGATACGTTTTTTAATACATTGCTGGTGACTATAATAAGTATGATAAGTGGCTGTTTGATACTGGCTTTAAGCTTTGCATTGGTCCTTAGCACCTCCAGGCATCCCTTGCTACTGTTTGTCATCAACCCTAAAGAACTGAATGTGGCACCAGCTGAACTCAGGATCCACTGCAGCTGAGCCACTGACCCGTCATTCAGCGTGCTAGGATAACTCTCCACTGCTGCTTGGCACAATAGCATTCATTGGTTAAATAACGATTGACAAGCTTCCACATTGGTGCTTTTGTTTGGGCCCTCAGGTGTTGATCTGGGATCAGTTCTGTTCTTTATCTGGTTAAACAGAGTTTAACCCCCCCCCCCCCCCCCCCCCCCCCCCCCCCCAATGCCTTAAGCCATTTTCCTAAACCAATCAAACTACTTCCTCGCAGCAGATCCAGCCTGTGGTAGCACGCGGTAGCCAAGCGGCTGGAATACCATGTGGGATTGGTCGTGAGGAGGAAAGTGGAAGGGCCTGCAGCACCAAAAGAGGCCCCTTTCATGAAGTTTTCAACCTGTCTGAGAATGAGCGCCCTCTGCCAGGTAGGAAAAGAAACTGCAATGGCTAGTTTAATAGATTAGTTCACCCACAAATTACAATTCTGTCATCATTCACTCACCCTATAAGCCCATATGACTTTCTTTTAGGAGCACAATACAATTTCCTTGTGTGTTCCAAAGAAGAAAGTCATATGTTTGGAACACAATGTGAGGCTGAGTAAATTATGACAGAATTGATTCCTTTAATAGTCTGTAAAGAGAAAAAAGATGCTTGAAATCTGATTTAATTGTAAACGGACAGTAAAAGTAAATGTTTGTGTGATTTGGCTCACAGTGTGCGAGAACGGATGGCGATGTTGCTTGATCAACAGGGACAGAAAAATGCCAACCGACTACATCCGCAATGGTGTCCTCTATGTGACAGAAAAGTATGTGCTGGTGCACCTGTACAGCAGAATAGGAATATGTTTACTTTGATGCTTACTCTTAGTTTTGCAGAATATAAATTTTGGTGCTTTCAGAATTGGTAAAAAATTATTTATACCATTTAAATATAAAGAGTGATTATTTATATTTATATATATATATATATATATATATATAATATATTTAAACCAATTACGATTATTTTTATTCTTACATGTCAGATAACTGATATGCAGACCCAGTATTTAAAAAGTGTTTTATTTATTCCTTAAATAAGTGTGTGTGTAAAATGTACAGATTTTGCTCTTATGGAAAGAAATTGGTACTTTTATTCACCAAAGTGGCATTCTACTGATCACAATGTATAGTCAGGACATTAATAACTAAATTTCAGAACTACTTCAAAGAGTTCTCATCAACAAATCCACCATGTGCAGCAATTTGTCCAGATACTCGGGTGACATTTCACCCCACACTTCCTGTAGCACTTGCCAGAGATTATATATCATTTCTCAAACTAGCATCTCTGATGTACTTATCCTCTTGTTTAGTTGTACATCTGGCCTTCCACATCTCTTTCTGTCCTTGTTAGAGTCAGTTGTCCTTTGTCTTTGAAGACTGTAGTGTACACCTTTGTATGAAACTTTCACTTTTTTGGCAATTTCAAGCATTTTATAGCATTCATTCCTCAAAACAATGATTGACTGATGAGTTTCTAGAGAAAGCTGTTTCTTTTTTTCACCATTTTTGACCTAATATTGACCTTAAGCTATGCCAGTCTATTGCACACTGTTGCAACTCAAAAACAAACACATAGACAATGTTTATTTTAATTTAACAAATCAAATAGCTTTCAGCTGTGTTTGATATAATGGCAAGTGATTTTCTATGAGCAATTTTGCATAATTATTCAAGGATAAGGTGTTGAAGTCATGGCTTCTAGAAATGGGGCCTGTCTAGATTTGAACAAAAATGACTTTTTTCAAATAGTGATGGTGCGGTACATCAGTAATATCCTGACTAGAGTATACTTTGTGATCCGTTGAATGCAACTTTGGTGAATTAAAGTACCAATTTCCTAAAGTTTCCAATTTTCCTATATATTTTATATATATAAAAATATTCAGATAATTAAAATGCATAACATTCTTGTGGCAGAAGAGTTAATCATTGATAAGGCAATACAAAAAGCGGCTTTAGAATACAATGTATTGTTTACTACCATATTATTGATCATAAGTCAATCATTGGCATACAGTTCACAGCAATCCATTTCACAAGTGAATTTGTCAATCAGTTGAAGATTTATTATGAGGGCTTGTTTAAGGTCCCATCAATCTACACCTGCATCAGACATGCTTGTGTAGCGTCTCGGGTGCGTTGCTTCACAAACATAAAATGTTTTGGTCACTGTGTTTAACACTCAATCTTTAAACACATCTTGAGATCCCTTTGTTCGCATTTGCGCTTCAAGTGTTTTGAATGCAAGAACGTAACGCATGTTTGTGTTCTGTTCTGCCTACTTAAGTGTTGTTTTCTTCACTGTATATACTGCACGTTGCCCATACAGCTGAAATTTCAATTACTGCCCTCTGGAGTAAACAGGTGGTACTACAAGCTTGCATTTCTTAATTTTTTAACATGTTATTTTTTGTAAAATGAATCACACTGAATTAACATGTTCGACAGCCCTAGTGTGTGTGTGTGTGTGTGTGTGTGTGTGTGTGTATTTTATAATTATATAGACGTTATATAGACGTGTATATATAATTTAACAGTTTTTTTTCCCAACACTTTTCCCTCCATGGTAGGCTTACTCAAAATGCTGCATCTTATCATGTAGATATTACACTGTTTTCCAGAGTTGCGATTACATGGTGATGATTACTTCAGAAATCTAAATAAATTTTAAAGTATAATGTTTGGAGTTTTGTATGAGTGGATTTCATTAAAAACTATGGCTGCATACAGTGACCAAATTAACTTTTAAAGGAATATTCCTGGTTCAATACAAGTTTTGCTCAATCGACAGCATTAGTGGCATAATGTTTACCACAAAAAAATTTAGATTTTCTTTTTTTTCTTTAAAAAGGCCCAATTATGCTTTTTGGGATTTTACCTTTTTTTTTTAGTGTGTAATATAGCTGTTTTTGCATGTAAATTTCTCCAAAGTTACAAAGTCCATGCCAAAGGGAGCTACTCTCTCCCACAGAAAACACTGCTCCTGAACTGCCTGGTTTTTCAGTCCATCCATTACTTCTATGACATAGCTACGTCACTATGTAACATATTTGCATAATGCCCGCCTAAGGGCTACTTTGGCCTGCCCTCAATCAAAGGTAGTTATAGCCGAGGCCAAGATGAGTTGGGTTAGTGTTGTAGCCATGTTAAGAAGACACTGTTTTATGAAAGCAAAACCCCTTTGTATGGACTTCCAAAGGCAGAAGAATTGAAGAATCGGTAGTTAAAATTAATTTTAACCAATATTCCTCAGTATTACAACCACAACAATAACAAAATTGTCGATCAAGAGTCTTTATCAGTGGTATAGTGAGGAGGTTTACTTATAATTACAAGCTGTAGTATTACGGCCGCTATCCATGGTAGTCCACAGCTATCTTGCTCAATAACTCTCTAATACCCCTGGTAATGTCCAACAGGTAGTAAGCCTCTGTTCTCCATTCATAGATCTGGTGACAAAACTTCGGCTACACCCATTCCAGCAAAAGATGACTAACTTAGATGCACTATGTGTCTTGAAGCTTTGTTAGGTTCACAAGCTGAAAGAGTGTTACATTTCCGGAAGTGGTTGATCAATCACAACAGACTGGGCCTGCACACCAATCAGAGCAGACTGGTCTTTTCAGAAAGGGGGGCTTTATAGAGACAGGAGCTAAAACAGAGCATTTCAGACTGAGGGTGAAAAGAGGTTCTGCAGCAATGTACAGTATGAGAAAAATTTTAACGTGTTTTTTTTAACATTTAAAGCATGTAAACCTATTCTAGTAGACCCCCAAAATAAAATGATGAACCTGTAAATGAGCATAATATGGGCTCTTTAAAAAAGGAAAAATTCAGGTTACAGTAATGCACTTACAATGGAAGTCAATGGGGACAATTTTGGATGGTTTAAAGGCAGAAATTTGAAGCTTAGAATTTTATAGAAGCACATCTTCTATTAAAATTCATATTCCACATGACTGAGCTGTCAAATTAGCCACGCCCCCTCTTTTCAAAACCCCGCAGCCCAAAGATAACAAATCATCTTTATAGACGACATTGAGCAGAAATGGTTGCTTAAAATAACAGCAGCAAAATAGTACCCCAACAGACAACTGTTATGAACAACATAGCTTAAAAATGGAATTAAGACTTCGCTACAACGATAATAATATGAGAACGAGCAAAATGATTGACAGATCGAAAGCGTCATTGTCAGCGGACACATTTTTATTTGCAGTTTGCAATATCTACAGCTGTCATACAGACCGGTGAGATATCCCAGGACACTTATTTAATTAATATCTTTCAGGGAGTAGGAAAGTTTTTTGCATACCTTTCCATGAAAAAAATTGCTTACAGCACCTTTAACATGCAAATTGTTTATGTCTTGTAATTTTTTTATTTTTTTTTTAAAGGAAAGGAGGAATATCAAAATTCATTTTTGTGGTAATCAAAATTATGCCAAAAATGCTGTTGATTGAGCTAAACTTGTACTGAACCTGGAACATTCCTTTAAGTAACATTAAGTTTCTCATCATAGCTGTTGATAGATCAGGAATATTTGCACAGCTGGAAAGCTGCATTGACCAATTAGCATTCAGTACTTCATCTGTTCATATTAAAATTCATCATTACCCTCATTAAGTTGTGTTGTGGGTTTTAGTTACCTGTGTTTTGAAAGCTCCAGCTCCAGGGCTACCTCCTCTAAGAAGAACAAAGTCATAAACCTCCTCGACATCACTGATATTCAGAAGGTAAATGTTTTGGTTTTATTTCCACTTAGTTATTGACTGGCTGGTTTCTAACTGGATACTCCATTTATATTAACAGTACAAGGTGTTATCAGTGTTACCTGGATCTGGGATGGGTATCTCAATTACCATGCCATCCACTCTAAAGGTCAGTGGCAAGTCACCATACATAAAGAAAAATCAATGTTATGCATATCAAAGTGTTGAGACATTGTTCTTTTCGAAGGCTGTTATTAAAATTGGTTTGATTATATGGTCCTAACCCAAGTTTGACATATTGTATTATTTGGCTATGAGCAGCAGTACCTCATTGAAAAAATGAGCATTGTTCTATTGATTTAAAAAAAAAAAAAAATTTGATCATGTTTTTGTCCCTTTTGTTTTCCTACTTAACCACTTCAACTCTGCAAAAATAATAATATGAATATAAAAGTCTTTCAAATAGCACTTAAATAGGGAAAAAAATCATATATCAAATGAAAGCTCATTCTCAGGAATGCGATTTTTATTTTTATTTTTTTCTCAAAAGAATCACAAATGGAAATATATCTATAAGACATCAAATACAAGCACCTCTTTTAGGTGGCGATCACTGCTGCTGTAAGCCCCAAATATATATATTTTTTTTATATCTGCTTTTACCTTAATGAGCATTCTAAATAAAAAATAGCCATTTTTCACTTGTCTGTGAGCTTGCTTGGGTGAATAATCCAATGTTATATCTTAGATGTCCAGAACAAAATATGCTGTCCAGCAGTAAAAGCATGCTAAATAAATCATTGGATATATAAGTTATCGACTATTGATGATAAAATATTTTGAATCATCACAAAGGGAAGGATCTCATGACACCTGTCATGAATCCCGCCTTTGTTGTTCCTCCCACTCATCACCAGAGGGCTCTCTTTAACTCTCTGGACTCCATTTCCCATAATCCCTTACCTGTCAATGATTACCTGTTCACCTGTTTCCAATCTCTCAGCTATTTAAGACTCGCACTCACTCTCTCTCATTGCGAAGTCTTGTTTTACCCAGGCTGAAATTTCTTAGCGTTTCCGAGTTTTTTTAATTAACTTTGTATTATCCAGGACTGTTAACCCTGTTCTTGATCCATTGCTGTCTGCCTACTATTACTGCCTTGTTTATCTGGATATAACCTGTGATTGTCTGCCGCCTTCCCTGACCTCTTGCTTGTTTATTGAATACCCCTCTGGACTGCCTTTGACATTACTGCTGCTAGTGATTTACCCCTGCCTGTCTGTATTACTATGTTTATTGTTATTAAAAGCTGCACGTGGATCCCGACTTCGCAACAAACTGATCCAGCTGCTTTTTTCAACTAACAACCGAGGTCTTGACTCCATCAATCCCAGCAGCACACGCGGCCTCATCTTGAACAATTCACTTCACCATTTATCTAGCAGCATTATTTTTTTCAACTAGCCTTTCCATGCTACGTCACACTGGCAGAGACTTGGAAACGACCTCTGTTGTCATAAACACTGGCAGAGTCTTGGAAACGACTTCTGTGGTCGTGAACATAGGCTGAGACTCCAAGACAATCTCTGTGATCGTGTACATGGGCAGAGACTTGGAAACAGAAGCCTTTCCTCTCCACCTCCAGATGGCCTATGTAGGCAACGCAGGCTCTGGGGCAGATGACGCTGGCAACTGAGTCTGTCTGCTCTATGCCACGTCACTGCCACGCCTCAGCCTGCTCCATGCCAGTCACAGCAACGCCTCAGCCTGCTCCATGCCACGTCACAGCCGCGCCTGAGCCTGCTCCATGCCACATGATCACAGCCGCGCCTGAGCCTGCTCCATGCCACATCACAGCCGCGCCTGAGCCTGCTCCATGCCACGTCACAGCCACGCCTGAGTCTGCTCCATGCCACGTCACAGCCAAGCCGCAGCCTGCTTCATACCACGTCACAGCCAAACCTCAGCCTGTTCCACACCATGCCACAGTCCAGCCTTCCGCGACTCATTGCTCGAAGGCCTTCACGGCCCTTGTCTCCAAGTTGAATTATCCGCCACTGATATCAGTGCGTAGGGCCACGAAGACTTATTTCCACAAATTGTCTGTGCCTTTGCCTGCCACGGAGCCAACGGCCACACCTGCCACAATCAACGAGCTGGAAGCCTCGTCCGTCCCTTAGCCTGCGTTGCCAGCCTTGTCCAGCCTCTTGCAGAACAACGTGTATTTACACAATAAATACATTAGTCTTGATTGTATTTAATGTTAGTACATAGCAGTTAAGGCCACCAAATATAAAGTGTGACCATTTGTTTTATATTATTATTTTTTTTATTCTTGCTTCCATCTAGTGGAATTAAATAAGACTTTTTGGAGGGAAATGGTGTGAAGAATTACATGCTTACAAATTTAGGACAACAAAAATGAGACCAATTTTTGGCAATACGTCCACAGTATGTGTAATTGGTTAGCTTTTAGTGTGAAAAATTGCAGGCAGCTGCCTAAAAATGCCACAGAGTTGAAAAGGGTTAAACCAAAGTTCACAGAATGGCTTTTGCATCGATCTGTTGTGGATGCACTTCAAGAAATTAAGAATGTAACTGTTTACCTCAGCTAGACAGATTCTGAAGTAAACAAGCAGCGATGTACTTATTGTTTGCATTCAGATATAATCAAGCTTCAGTGAGTTGTTGCATAGTTGGAGTCCTCGTCTGTCTGTCCAACACGTACTGTATACATGATGCTTGTTGATGTCGGGCTACAATCGAATTATTTAGGTCTTTAGTCTGACGTCACAAATATAAAAAGGGCAAAAGCATCTACATGACATTTTAAAAGTTTTAGTGATGTGCCATCAGTAGCAGTTCTCTTCCACAAATTGGCTGGATTGCTATCGTACTAGTGGTCAACTGATTTTTAAATGGCCGATACCAATATTTGGAGAATAGGGTGACTGATTGTTGATGTATAAAATACAATTTAACTACAACTTGAATAATGTATACAAAATTATAGACTTTATATGAACACATATGTTATACATATCTTACCATATTTACTCAATTTGCCTTGCCGATATATTGGTCAAGTGCTATTTTATACCAATTGTGAATCATACTGAAGGTCAACAAGATCTGCACCACAGACCTTTGTTTTCAACAAACCACTTAATGTGGTTCTCAATGTGCATTTAAGTTTAATAAACAGCTTTACACCAACTGGACAAACCAAATTCTGAAGTCAAATGAGTTTAGGTCCTCCCCAAAAGCAGAAGTGTGAAATTACACAACGCCCCATAATCATTTGCTCTATTTTGTCTCTTCCGCAGCCTCTAGTGTTTGGTGCCATGATTCATCGAGACGAGGCCTTCGATGCCATCTACACTCAGTACACGAAGATGAAGAATTCTACAATAGCAACTACAGTCACAAACCCAGAGACATAGGACACAAGCAGGCTTTAAGCCTCAATCGTATGAACCCTGAGTCACACAACACAAATGAGTCCATAAGTCAGTTCAACCTTAATGTAGCACATTAGTCTTAATCCCTGTGGCTTCCAGCCATCTCCAGGGCACAAACCGAAAGCTTGACTACCAAGAAACTGTTTTTCATATACTCTTTTTAGACTATAAATAAGTATTAGGAGGGGTGTTTTATATAGTGTTCTCTCAAAAGACATTCTATAATCGTACACAAGTGTTTGTCAGGATGTGTCTTATTTTATAAGATAGGAGTGTAGTTGTACCTCTTATGTGTCTTGTGTTCTATAACAGCAAAATGCCACTTTGGAACAGGAGCTGGATCTCCTTCATTGAAAAGGCTCTTATAGAGGGCTTTGTGTGTAATCAGACCATATAACCCATCATCTCTGTGCTTAGCCCCATTTTCTTCCATTTAATTGCATCACCGCTGGCCTTGCACAAAGAAACACATTGCACTTAGTGGTGTTGAGAGCTTTTAGATGTGATACAGGATGATTTGGGGGGACAAAGAAACAGACTTGACCTCTATTTCACATTATTCATACCACATAGCTTGGTAGGCTAGCTCCATAATACTTAGAACATATTTTAAAGCACGCAAATCTGAATGGGCAAAGCAGCTGACAACTGCCATACACAAAATTCCTTGGTGTCATCGTTATTCTATATTCAGTATTTTTAGTGTACTTGTGTTAAGACATCAAAGACACCCCCATACATTTTAACTTTTTAAATTGTATTACATTTTAAGGGATAGCTCACCCAAAAATGAAAATTCATTTGCTAACCCTGATGCCGTCAAAAGTGTATGACTGGTATAATGTCTAGGCTACTTGGTCATTCTGCTAAATATATTCTTTGATGCTCCAACGAAGATAGACTTGCTATCCTAGACATTTTGAGCAACATGAGGGTGAGCAAAGTATCACAGAATTTAAATTTTTTGGTGAACTATCCCTTTAAAAGCACAAAAATATCACGCCTTACCCATAAAATGAATGTGAGCAGGAATAAGATAGTTATATAAAATTGTATTTTTGGTCATTGTTACATTTGCATCAATGCTGTTGGCTTACATAAATTAAATGTTTTAATATAGCAAATTCTCAACCCTATAATATATTTTTAGTCTAATATCGTCAGCTTATTTCTGTGTGGAAGTAATATATTATAATTATAATAATTTTTCTCAATGTGCATTTTATGGGGAACTCAAAAATAGAGTTGCTTTTCTTTGACATGCTACACTTTTAAATACATTGCAGTGCTTTTTTTTGCTCCATGGATAACATTTTTAATTTAACTTTTTGCTATGCAGACTTTCTTTAAAAAGCAGAGCTACTCCTTGCAGGGGGGATGAGTTGTTTTTCATACCAAGTGTTTGGTATGTCATAGGTTTCTTGCTTTTTTTTTTTTTTTTTTCAATTGTGCTGTGCTGAATTGCACTTTAGACAGTAGGCTTGGTTTTTCATTTGTTTAAAAGCCTTATTACTTTCCTGCCTTATGCAGCCTTTTTTCTTTAGAACTATTTACCACTTTAATTTTCCTTTTTTATAAATGGATTTTGTGTCAGTATATGTCTGTTGGAGGAGATGCTGGACTCCTTGGACGCATTTTACCAAGTTTACTATGTAGCACTTTTCAATTCCATATTAATTCTATTGACTCATCCAGTTGGAAAAAATTACCAAGAATAACTGTCATTTGCCAAATAAATATGTGTATTGTTTGCGCTCTGTCCTGCCACAGCCCTCAAATTTTGTTTACAGAAATTAGTGTGAAGCCGCTGTCATAGGCTAGTTTGATCCCCAGACCAATGGGGGCATGAAAATTAGCTTTTGTTTTTGCCTGTAATTATTATTGAAGGTGCTGGAAAAGGATGGATTTTAAAATTTTAAATGCCTTTTGAAAACATTTCATGGTTTTACTTTATATGAGTTTATACTGCATTCATTTTTGTTTTTCATCCATTTTTACGAATTTGATTATTGTTTCCAGAAAAGTCCTTATCTATAGAATTAAGGTGTGTTGTATTATTTCTTTGATTATCTTTCCATGTTCCTGTTGTTTTAAATTTCAGGCATCTGTGTTTCTGGTTGTAAAAAAAGAAAAGTTGTTGAAATGGTTGATTGGTGCAGCTGCCCAGGGACTGGGATTCCATAGATTTTGCATAGGAACAACCACCATAAATTGAAGACTTATTAAAAACATGCTTGAAACTACTCAGAAATAAATCTGATGTGCTGAATGTGACTGGATATTTGTGTTCATCAAACGTTTGTATTTACACTGGATGTACATGTCTGGTAAACCCTTTCTTCTAATTAGTCATAATTGGAAAATAAATAAACTGAGTTGTTTTTTTATTTTTTGTATCTTTATTGGTTATTTTTTTCTCAATGTATTTCAGAATGAGAGGTGAGAGAACCACTATTTGAAACCGTTCCCAAAGTTTGATGTTTCACTAGAGGGCACCACAGTGTTGCTGTTCAAAACGTAGTGTATACATGCTCCAAATCCATATGATAGCTTGATCTTCAACTTAATGAAATAATTTTTGGAGCTTGTGTGTGGTGTGAGAAATCACATATTGTACACCTAATGGAAAGGTGTTATAGATA
This sequence comes from Moxostoma hubbsi, assembly GCA_032164185.1. Taxonomy (NCBI): domain Eukaryota; kingdom Metazoa; phylum Chordata; class Actinopteri; order Cypriniformes; family Catostomidae; genus Moxostoma; species Moxostoma hubbsi. The sequence continues at coordinate 14,877,267 of JAVLUX010000049.1, read as the reverse complement.
AGCATATTTGATGGGCATTTCATTTTACAGAAAAGTTCTCATTTTACTCCCCTAAATTGTGCAATCATTTTCCCTAATGTGGGAAAATTGGATCAACTATTGTCAGTAAATCAAATGTCTATACATTTGATTTGGGTAGGCATGTAGTAGCCTGTACAAAAACATGTGGAAGAATGAATTTGGTATTGCCTTTTGTTAGGTGTAAATAGTTTTTTTTATAAAGTACACTAGTAAATAAATAGGTAACATTTGTAGAATCACCCCCATAACATTTTAAATTCTTGTAAATCAGATTAGGCCTACGGTTGCTTACAATTACAATACTTGCCTTACACATATTTCTTATCAATATTAATATAATTTGTGTGGAATGTTCACACCTAAGGAAAGCAAAAACATTTCTATGAAATGTAAAATCCCACTTTTCACGCCGTCAACTCGACCTTGTTGTGTAATTTATCGGTGCTCAAGGCACATCACAGACGTAAACAGACAACACAAACAATGTTTTAGCCTATTGCAGTAGGGTGACCAGTCGTTCACGTTTTCCGGGGACAGTCCCGGTTTTCCCCGACTGGAGCTGTCCCCGTTGTTACTGCGCATTCAAAACAGTCTGCAAAGGGAAAATACACGGTAAGAAAGCCCATATTGAAACCACTGACAACAGGGCTAATCGTGTGATGTTTATTTTGACCAACGGAGGGGACTGCTTGTTACAACAATTTTAAGTTATTAGTCTTTCTTTACTGATGACTTGTTCGCGCCAGTTTTGCCATTAAAAACTGAAACGGGGAGGAAGTAGACCATTTACACACTCCGGGTTTTGGAACGCGGAAGTAAACGTTTGCGGGTAAACTTCGACAGCGGCGAATGGGAGATCAGGGCAAATATTATTTACACTTACCTATTTGCACCAAGGCCAAAAAAAAAAAACTCCACTATTACATTTGAATGACTCTCCAGAATAAAAAATAAAATAGAGAGCGGTGGATTAAGACAGTCAGATGGGAGAAGATGCCAAATTTACTGTCACTCTCCCCCTCACAGCTGTAGTAATTACATTTTTTAAAACTAATTCCAGGGTAATATAACACAAAGCATAATTTTATACATTTACACTCAATATTTAAAAAATGTATAATAAAAAAAGAAGAAACAAGATTTACGCTGATCAGTAAGGCGGAAATGCGTCATCACAGTCTATGGAAATTAGAAAAGAATCATCGTTATATATATATATTTTTTTGTTAATTAACTTTTTTTTTAATAATAATAATTCTTGTATTATTGTATGTAAAGTCTTGTATTCATCTTTTATACATACACACACACACACACACACACACACACACACACACATACATACATACATATATATATATATATATATATATATATATATATATATATATATAATATTTGTTTACGAACTGTGATGCCTGTATGTTTGTAAATTGATTTTGATTAATAATAAAAAATAAATAAATAAATTTAAAAAAAGAATCATCGTTATAAGCTTCGAGGTGACACACATACTTGTTATTCTATAAAGAAGTCATGTATTATATAAAATGTATGCCTTTAAAACAAGAATACGACATTATTAACTTAGAAAAATTAATGAAATGTATAAGGTATTTGCAAAGAACAACAATAAATATAAGTCATCACATTACAGCATAGATTACATTGCACTTTACTGGGAAACAAGTGACTTAAAAGAAGCATCATAATGAGTTGATCATAATTAATGCTGTGGAGTCAGCTGCAATAGTTCCTGTATTCAATCATTGTTTATAAAAGTTTGTTTTGTTCACTTTTATGCCACAATGTCATCTACTGTATATAGTGTAGAAAGAATGAACTGTTATGTAACAGAATACAATTAAAAACGATCAACATTACCTCTTACCTATCAGAATTTCATTGAGACATATTCAGTGGTGTATGATATACCATAGTTAATCAGATTACTACATTCACCATGGTCAAAATACATAACATCCGAATTGTCCACCTTTTTTAATTAATAGATAAGTAACATGAGATTTCAATGCCATATGCCACTGAACTAGAAATGTCCCCATTTTTCATTTCAGAAATCTGGTCACCTTATATTGCAGAAGCTGTTTAGCATTTGGAAAATGTTTATATATGTTGTAAGTTTTAGAAAAGAATCACCTCAATAACTTGTATATAATTAATATTTGATGTGGATTTTTTTTTTTTTTTCAATAAATCTTCGTTAAAACGATGATTAAATCAATGGAGAGACTGTGGACAATTGTAAGTAATGAGGCACATTACATTTCCCATACAGTTCTTCAGAAAGTACTGGAGTGCTATTAATACTGGACATAGTTCCCAACAGACCAGAGAGGCTGGATACAGTTTTAACTGCATCTGAATGTGAAACATCTGTGTTTCCCAGTCCTGTTCTGGTGAACATATTGTTCATCTGTATTGCATATGTCGAAATACCAGCTACAGTGTCAGTTTTACTATAGAGAGATTGCATGATTCATGGCAGTTGTTTCTAAAGAAATTCTCCTGCATCATCTTTTTATTGGACTTATAAAGATAAACTGAGCATAAAATATGTCACATTTAGGTTCACATATACACATAAGCAAGACCAAATTAATATACCAATCTGAATTATTAAATTTCTGTGAATTTAGTGTAGCAGTTTTTTGTTTGTTAACCCCACAGAAAATAAAAAACTAAAACTGTAAAAACCTACAAAGGGCATCTGTTTAGTGGTATCTGGTTTACTGGTATCACTGGTATTAGTACTGGTTACTTACAAATAAGGCATATTTCTCCCACCTCAAATGTGTATTGATTGTTAATATGAATCTGCTTCTCACCCACACCTATCATATCACTTCTGAAGTCGTTGATTTAACCACTGGAGTCTGATGGATTACTTTTATGCTGCCTTTATGTACTTTTTGGAGCTTCAAAGTTCTGGCCACCATTCACTTGTATTGTATGGACCTACAGAGTTGAGATATTCTAAAAATCTTAATTTGTGTTCTGCAGAAGACAGAAAGTCATACATATCTGGTATGGCATGAGGGTGAGTAAATGATGATTTTTCTTCTTTTTTTGGGGGGGGGGGGGTGAACTATTCCTTTAATGAACATCAGCTGTTCAGTTATTAGGCTTGCTCTTTAACATGAGGACAGAAAAGCTGACTGATGGGACTTTTCCACTGCATGCTACAACTCAACTCTACTCTGCTCGCTTTTTTGGGGTTTTCCACTGTGGATAGTACCTGGTACTTGATACATTTTTAGTACCACCTCGGTTGAGGTTCCAAGAGAGCAGAGCCGATACTAAATGTGACGTCAAAATCCTGCAGATCACTGATTGGTCAGGGGGAATCATCACTAACAACGTCACTGGATTTCCGACACGCGACATCAACCCGCTATTTTTAAAGTTAGTAACAGCTATAGCAGTATCATTTGTTTCGACTTGTGAAAAAAGAAATGGATGTGCCCAAAACCACGTCATGGTCAATAAACGAGGTGCAGATCGTCCACTTGTTAGCAATGAGCGAAACGAAAAAGTCTCTGAGGAAGTGTCTCAGCTGTTGGCCGCACACAGCTACCACTGTACCTACCAACAGTGTTGGGAAAAGTAAAAAAAAAAACTTAAGTGACTACAGAACTATCAAGGAAATGTGGAAAGTGGTTCGACCAAATGGACGCTATCAAAACCGGCGAGCAATGGGAGGGAGAGTGCCCTGGACTGGCGTTGATTCACGATGGAGGATGGTATGTTTTGTTATGTTAACTCTATACTCTGCTTGAAAGCTTCACGTTATGTAGTTGACCAGCTACTGGAAAGCTTGCTTCTAAAACAACCAGGCCAATTCAACTGTTACACTTGTGTTATATCACCATGAAACAACTGCTTTATGCAGCACAATGAGCTAGTTGCTAACAGCTAGCGGTTGTGTTATTTTTTTTGGTCAGTTTGTGTCATGTTTAAAATGATGTCACGGCAGTAGAGGCAGCGCAACTATGACAATCAGCCTATAATTCCACCCACCCTTAGGAGGCACTAAACTGCAATGGAAATGCAAGCTCAGAATAGTAAAGCGAGTAGAGTTGAGGTGAGTCGAATGGTAACGTGCAGTGGAAAAGTGCCATAAGAAGATACTTCACCAACTTTAGATGGTGTTCTGGAATTTGTTGGTTTAGCTGGTCTCCCAGGCTGGTCTTCAGCTGGTATGCAACTGACAAGTGCTCAACCAGCTATCCAAACCAACCTGACCATGTTGCCATATATAAAGACAAAAGTAACTTATTTAGTACTAAATTGGACTTCAAAACCTCAATTTAAGAGCAACTATTTACATCACAATGTGATGTTGAACAGGACATTCTGCAAGGCTTTCTTCCAGAGGTTCCAGCTACAGTTCAGGGCGGCAGACGGCGTCGCTGACTCAAAAGGGCAAGGTTTAATTAAGTGTAATCATAATCCAGAAAAAGTCAGGAGAGGAACAGAGCATGTAGAAGATACCTACAAATTGTCAAGATCTCCAAGCTCAGGTTTCACCCCCTTGCTTCATGCCTTGGTCAGCTATCAGCATAAACATGGTCATCAAAATCAACTGACTCCCTGCTAAATTTGGTAGCCATCAAACCCCAAGAACTGGCGCTATGCCTTGCTGCCATATCCACTTTCTATAGAAGAAGCTTTGATCTGCAGTAGCTTAAGGTGTCGAAGTCAGCAGCTCCTCAGCAGTAAGTCTCACATTGTGAATCTGCTGAGCCTCTGTAGCAGCTGTTCCTTCGTTTGGTTTGTCTACCAAACAAAAACGTTTCTTGACCATTCATTTTGCAATTAGGTATAGATCATGGTCTTTTTATGTCATATCATAATGTCATCACTTTAGATGTAAATGTGCTCATAATGTTTCAGAGACTGATAATTTGAAACATCTCTTAGCAGCATTTTACCTATAATAGCCCGTCACCCATACATCAGGCTGTATCACTCCTGAGGCCTGTACCATAATGCTATTTGCATAATGCTATTTTGCTAATGCTACAAACTCAGGGTTACATGATTGGTTTCCAGTAACTTACAGTAACTTTTTACAGTAACTCCGCTGAAGGCCGATTATTATGAAAACATGAAGAATTGAAATACATTTTAACAGAATAACAAGAGATTGTTTTAAAAATATGAAACATTTAAACACATTTACACTGCACAAGAGATCACTATGAAATTATGTAGAGTTAAAACTTGAAAAAGGAATCACTGTACAATTAGGAAGAAACACGGGGTGATGCAAAAGCTCAAGAGGACTGCTGGAAACAAATTTTGAATGTGATACATTTATAAAATAGCTTTTATATCAATGTGTAAGTGAATTAATTTAGTTCCTCAACAAGAATACACAGGATTATTAATTTTAAAATCTTAAAAACATAATTTGATTTCGAATAGCTTTTATAATAATTTAAATTGAAAGCTTAATATCATTTAATTTTACACTGAAAAACTTTTGGAGTGGGGTTTACTAAAAAAACCTAGGAAACTATTTCCACACAGAAATGGCTACTAATTTAATAGACCATATTTTCAAGTAAAGGCTACACACAATTCTTGGTGGCTTAAATTAGAAATTCTTATGTAAATTTACTTTGCAATATTTAGTTTCAAGTATATTTTACTCACTCTTTGTTTTTACATTTCAGCAGTGTACTGGCATTTCAAGCGTATGGAAGCCTTCCACAGGAGTTGAATGCATGCTATATAGTCATTAGACAACATCATCTAGCTTTAATGGCGATAGAAACAAGATCCAGAGCTGTGTACGCAGACCTGAACAGTTGGTGCACAAAGCACGATGATGGTAACAATCAACAGTTCATTTCTTTGATCATGAACATTACATTTTGAGTAAAAAAAATTAACTGAAATCAACAATAAAATGGTAAAATCAACTTGCAAACAGTGAAACCATTAATTATTTAAGCTTGCTGGGAAAACCAGCTTCAAAAAGTTAGGTAAACTGTACTTATTTCATTTACCTGTGAAATGTACTCAAGTTAGCAAATAAATATGACAATTTTTTCTAGGATTGATATATGATGATGCATTTTAAAGATAAACAATCATAAATAATATTTACATATCAGTTAGAGTATTCATTTTTACATGTTTGAAATGAGTACAAATGTAGAATTCATTTAAAACTTTCAAGTTCATGCTTTAACTTATTCAGTGAAGAATGTACTTAACTTTTTTTCTGCTAAATTTACTTCAGTGCGGATCATCTTGTTTTTGAGACTGTTTAAAATTGTGTGGTTCTACGCACCCTGAACCAGTAGAGCAGTGATTCCATTACTTTGATAGCTAAATTTACTTTACCACAAAATACTATTTTCAGGGTTTTACAAATTAAAGGTGCTGTAAGCAATTGTTTCATGGAAAGGTGTGCAAAAAAAATAATCCCTTAAAGATATTAATTAAATAAGTGTTGTGAGATATCTCACTGGTCACTGTGACAGCTGTAGACTCTGTAAACAGCAAACAAATATGTGTCCGTGGGCTGCTGTCTCTGACGCTTTCAACCCCTTTGTGAATGATGTCGGTTTAATATAGGCTGCTTTTGAATAATTAGAAAGCACTCTGGGGGCTTTGGAAGTTCAGCGCGTATTGACGCTGATTACCACCCCTGGAGTCGTGAGTTCGAATCCAGGGCGTGCTGAGTGACTCCAGCCAGGTCTCCTAAGCAACCAAATTGGTCCAGAGTCACATGGGGTAACCTCCTCATGATTGCTATAATGTGTGGTTCTCGCTCTCGGTTGGGTGCGTGATAAGCTGTGCGTTGAGGCAACTGAGATTTGTCCTCCACCAACCAGATTGAGGTGAGTCACTATGGCACCACGAGGACATAGAGTGCATTGGGAATTGGGCTTTCCAAATTGAGGAGAAAAGAGCAGAGAGAAAAAAGCACTCTGAATACTTTATGCTATAATACATCGTATTCTTTTTAAAAGACATATTTTGTGTACTGCAAATATTGGACCAAGTAAAATACTGTATGTTCATCTCTGGTCCATGAAAGAAGGGGTTTGAAGGGGAAAGAAAAATGTATCCTTTTCTATAGCCATCTTGTAGAGTGATTAAGCTTTTAATAGTTTAAAATCGATCATTACTTGCAGGTATTATATTAATCCACCTTACTAGCTGTTTTATAGATAGATGAATATTATGTGAAATATTATTATAATCTATTTATATTTTTATAGATATGTTCTATTTTATGGTAAAAGTAGTTCAATGAAAACCCATAATAGTGTATTTAAATCAAATGCAAGATCCCATCTACTGAAAATCTATATTTAGACTCTCAAATAAATAATTTATCACGAAAGGTTGATTTTGTGTATTTCTAATATTTTTTTCTGTAAAGTGTGCTTTAAGAAACATGAAAGATAGTTCACTGTGTCAGATATGTCACTTTACTCACATCTGATTGGTTCAGTATCTGTTAGCAATCTGTTACCCAAAACGAAACCTCCTACTGAGGATGTTAGCTGTGGAATGTAAGTTACTGTACTATGGCGATGAACACAAGTAAATGCTCCAAGAAAATTATTCAAAGTTTTCTGAAGCCATACAAAGGCTCCCTTTTTTATTTTTGGAACTTAAAGTCAACAAGAAACAGCGTTTGCCACCAATTTTACTTGAGACACATTTCTTAAGCAGAATTTTCAACAAGAACAAAAATGTAGGGTGGGATTTGATTTTATGTGAAAAGTGATTTCTATAGGACTGGTGGTTGGAGGGGAGAGGTTAAAAAATAGGTAAACATAGATTTAAAAATAAACTAACCATCTGTCATATAGAAATCACTTTTCAGAAGACTTGAAATACAGTGCTCAAGTCATATGTACTTCTTTAATGGTATATTTGTTTGGCATTTTTGTCATTTTAGGATCTTGGCAGGCAGTACTGTTCTTTGTAGAAAAGGGCTGCCTGGACATTCTGATAAACACCTCCTTTTTTTGTTTCACAGAAAAGGAAAGTCATATGGAATTGGAACATCATGAGGGTACATGATCACACAGTATTCATTTTAGGGTGAACTATCCCTTTAAGAAGAAATGTGATGTCACATACAACTCAACTCCTGTTCCAAAACATATTTAGAAATGAATGAGTACAAATCTGTCCCACTACACACCCCAGTGTTTTTACGGTACTATCACACACGGGATGATGAACATATTAAGATGTCTGTTGGACAAGTGTAATGAAATCTGATAAACTAAATTGAGAAGGAAGGAGGTATGCTCATCTAAGCTTTATTTAGAAATGGAAAACACTCTTGTTCGGTTATGTACAGGACTGCACAGAAGCAAAGAATATCTTTAAAGCTGAAGTATGTTAATTTTTCAATGTTTAAAAAACTTTCTTCTTTCCCAGCTTAATATGCAGAGACAACTATAAGTAAGACATTTATAGGTTCATTTTCTTGAAAACCGTTAACACTATGTCTCTGTGGCACTGTAAATTCCTGTTTGTTTTGAACGACCAGCATAGACCCACGCCAACAACATTACTCAACAAATGGTGTGAGTTGGGGGCGGGACTATCTGAGTGTTTGAACAACTGCGAGGGGCATATTTGGAAAGCTGTTTTGAAAAAAATTTTATGTTTAAAATTTCCCATTCAGTGGTGCTAGTGGCGCAGAAATTACAAACTTAAGCTTTAATTTAATTATCAGCTTCACAGACTGCAACTCGATCTTAAGATATTTGATATTTGAGGGCTTAAGTGTTGTCATACCTGAAAACATCCCTGTAGATGTACTATTACATTTGAGATGGAAAGTGAGACCAGATTCCTCGGGGAGCCTTATGGCATCTGAACAGGCATCTAAACATTACAGGAATTCCATGCTGACGTTTGGTTGTGAATGGAATCATGATATCTCCTCCTGTTTGGCTGTTCTTCATTCGCATGGCCAGTGCTGCTGCCATCATTTATCAGAATCAGAATCAGAATGAGCTTTATTGCCAAGGATGCTTGCACACACAAGGAAATTGTCATATTGACAGAAGCTTCCAGTGCAAGAGAATGCAACGTAAATATACATAAATACAAACATATGCATTTAAACATGTACATATAGTGAAATAAAAAAAATACAATTGTTTTCATGTTTTTTTGTAACTTTTTAGTATAATAGTAAAGTCATCAAAACTATGGAATAACATAAATGGAACTCTGGGAATTATGTTGTGACTAAACAAAATCAAAAATAAATCAAAACTGTTATATTTTAGCAACTTCAGTAGTCACCCTTTGTCTAGTATTTGCATACATGAACATTTGTCATTTTCTCAACCAACACCTTGAGGTATCACACTGGGATGCTTTTTAAACTGTATTGAAGGAGTTCCCATCTATGTTGGACACTTATTGGCTGCTTTTCTTTAATATTTGATCCAAGTCATCCATTTCAAAAACTTTTTTTAAATAAAATTTTTGTTCTATAATTAAATAAATTAATATGGTGGCACAATTATATTTTTGTCTACAAAACTAATTTCAACTAATTTCACTTCAGAGGAAGTGTGCTGGATGAATGGGGTCAAGAGAGATTTTACCATTCCTTTACATCACTCTGGATGTGTACAGTTCTAGCAGGGAGGGTAGGGGAGCAACAATAACCCTCTACTGGGCCTTTTTCAAAATTGTCTCCCACTTCAGGTCCTATGAGATGGTAGTGCCCAGGAACCTGAATGACTCCAAGTCCACTATCATCACCACTGTTTTAAGCGTGTTAAGCTCCAGGTTGTTTTGACTGCACCAGATGGCCAGCTGTTCATCTTCCCTTCTGTATGCAGACACATCGTCATCTTGGATGATGGCGATGACTGTAGTGTTGTCTGCTAACTTCAGGAGCTTGACAGAGGGGTCCTAAGTGGTGCATTCAATTGTGTTGAGGGAGAAGAGTAGTGGGGAGGGGACACATCCCAGGGGGGCACCAGTGCTGACTGTAAATGTGCTGGAGGTGAATTTTCCCATTCTCACTAGCTGCTGTCAGCAAAGCTGGTGATCCGCTGACAGATAGAGCCAGGAACAGAGAGCTGGGTGGATTTAGTCCATAGGAGAGCATAGTTGATGGTGTTAAAAGCCAAACTGAAGTCAACAAAGAGTATCCTTGCATAAGTCCCTGGTCTGTCTAGATGTTTAAGTATGTAATGCAGGGGATCCAGAAAGGGTTCAGTGATGTCCTTCAGGTGGGCAAACAGCAGTCTCTCAAATGACTTCATGACCACAGACATCAGAGCAACGGGTCTGTAGTCATTATGTCCTTTGATCTTGGGGTTTTTTTTGGGACGGGGATGATTGTGGAGCATTTGAAGCAGCAGGGAACTTCACACTGCTCCAGTGATCTGTTGATGATCTGGGTGAAGATGGGTGCCAACTGGTCAGAACAAGATTTTAGGCAAGTGGGTGAAAGACTATCTGGGCCCTGTACTTTTCTTGTCTACTGTTTCTGGAAGACACGGCACACATCCTCTTCACAGATCTTAAGTGCATGTTGATTAGCAAGAGAGGGGAGGAGGGTGGTGTCAGGAGGTGTAAATGTTTGTGTGCTGTGAAGTCGGAGGGGGTGTGGGTTGTGTGAATAGGCTTTTCAAATATACAGTAAAACATTCAGGTCAGAATAGCTTATTTTAGCCACTCTAATCTCCTTTGTCAGTCTGTATTTGCCCTGATTGTACAAGATTTTTTTCCCCACTTCTGTAAGCATCATCTTTAGCCTGATGAAGCTGCCTGAGTTTTACTGTCAACCTTGGTTTGTCATTGTTGTATGTTGAATAAGTCATAGTAGGAATGCACATGTCCTCACAGAAACTGATATATGATGTCACAGTATCTGTGAGCTTGTCCAGGTCTGTGGCTGCAGCTTCAAAAACACTCCAATCAGTGCATTCAAAGCAGGCATGTAGTTCCAGCTGTGCTTCATTGGTCCACTTTTTACAGTCTTTACTATAGGTTTATCCGATTTTAGTATCTACATGTAGGACAGAAGAGGATGAAACAGACAGTGATCAGAGAGTCCTAAATCTACACGTGGGATTAAGCTTAAGTGACTGGTGTTGGCCCAACTGAAGGAGATCACTGAACCCTTTCTGGATCCCCTTCAATTTGCTTATAGAACAACAGGTCTGTGGATGATGCAGTCAATATGGGACTGCATTACATACTTTAACATCTAGACAGACCAGGGACTTATGCAAGGATACAATTTGCTGCTTAAGGTGGTATACTGCTTACGATCAGCATTTTCCTCCCTTGGGAATCTTTGGCCTCTCCACTCTGGCAAAGTAGTTTTTCCTGTTTATCAGGACCATCTACAGGAATCAATTTGATGATTTGGTGATTGCTCAAAAGTGCCTCACTGATTTATCATACCTGTTTATAATCACATGCAGAATGTAGGGACAATGTTGTGAATATCAAATATAGAGAGAGGTTATTAGAGCTTACTAATCATATAGATTTCCTTGAAGGGCTCTTATGACAGTAAATGTGCAGGCAACACAACACAATATTCCAAAATTTGCATGAAAAAAAATGTTAGTTCTCATTATTGAAGGATTTATTTATTTTGTATATTTGAAGATAATAATGGTGACATGTCAGTTTGACAAGCACAGCCCATTAGTGTCAACAGTCTGCTGTCAAATGGCCAGAGGGCAGGGCTGGGGTCAAGACCTTGAAGTATCACGCAATTGATCAGAGCAATAGTTTTTACCCAAATGTGTTAAAGTGTTTGTAGATTAGTTTACCCAAAAATTATTATTCTCCCATCATTTACTTACCCTTATGCCGTCTCTAACTTTTATGACCTTTCAGTAACACTTTCTATGAAGCCCATATTTATAATGCATTGTAAAGGTATTATACATGGATTAATCTGCATTCATAATGTCTCGTAAAACACCTTATAATAAGTTATAACTTATCATGGATAATTATAACTACATATATAATACATTAAAATACTTTCTCTATTCATAGTTATACTTAGAGTGTAATGCATTATAACACAAGCAACATCCAATTTTAGTTAATCGTATAAGTCCTGCAATGCAAAAGCTGCATGATGTAAACAGTCTAAGGGCTTTATGATGTGATCTTACAGTATTATAAGTTGTCTTAGTCTGTGTAACGCGGGGTTAGGATGGGCAAGGAGGAGGCGAGAACCGGCTTGTCAATATAAATAATATTTTAATGACGAACTTAAAACAAAAGCATAAACAAACACACAACGGACATGTCCGTGATTGAGCTCTCTCTCTCGAACCGTCGTCACCGGCCGCCTTTATCCCTCGCGCACCCCATCAGGCCGATTGGGGACCGGGCGTGCAACATTCCAGCCTGGCCCCGCCCCCCTCCACTCCACAGTCTGCTATAAATAAAGTAACATAATCAATATCTTCTTATAAACTCCCTCAGTTTAAGTCTAGACTTAAGACTCATCTATTTAGCCAGGCATACACCTAATTTATCCTCCAACCCACAATTAGGCTGCTTTAGTATAGTCTGCCGGAACCAGAAACCAGAAACACTGATCATGATCTATAACTCTGCAATAAATTGAATGGCATTTATGCTTATATTATTTTATTTGTTTCCCTGTCTCAACCTCGGGACTCCTATCCTGAGGTCACCAGAACCGGCTGGATCCAACACCATTCCTGCTTCGTGTTAGACTCCACTGCTACGTGTCGTTGAATGATGATGACTAAATGCAGCCAGTGCCAGCCAAACATCACTTAAGACTTCATAGGATGAACTGATGCCAACACCAACCATAAGACATGGGATACTTCATATGCCATTGTCTGAACCTTGGATTTAGGATGGACCACACCAAACCTCACCAAAATTACCGGCCAGGTTGAACTACTATTCACATCCCTGATCTCTGCCTGCATCACCTCGGTCTATTGATGGACTACGATCTTGAAATGGAATGCATAGACTAACAATTGCCAACAAAAGCTTTCATCAGCCAATTAACAAGGACAATTGCATCTATTTGAACTTCTGCAGTTAATCCAGGCTGGACTTCAAAGACATTGGTCATTAATTTTACAGTTTAAACAAAATCAATGTTTAAACACTGATCCTTAACACTTATTTAGTTTAATAATTTTAAACCATGACTTTACTATACATAACTATACTTAAGCAATAGTTACATTATATTCATTTGCTGGATATTATATGTGTAGGTAACAAAACATAAAAATCCCTGGTTACAAAATAATACTGGTTAATTCATAGGTTATACAACATTGATGAAACTTTACACACATTTTAAAGAGGTGCATCAGGCTATAATCATTAATTTGTCAGTTACACAAGTTACCACAGTTCAAAGCCATTTCAGAATTACCAATTTAGCAAGACTAGGTCTTTTATAAATCGTGGATTTAAATGCATTCTGTACATTTTAGAGGGCTAAATTGATAAAGTATTGTGACTTTGTGTAAAATGTTCCTGGATTAAGATGAAATGTCTTAGTATTCGAGTCATGCAAATCTGATGGTCTTTTGGAAACCTTTCAAGGAGAAGCCTGCTTTAACTCTGTGTGGAAGATCAGGAGGTCAGCCTGCGGGGCCTTTCTGACCAATGATGACGTCTGGGCCATTTAACTTATGATGGTGAAGAATTCCAGGATTACAAAGGTTGATCTAAATCATGTTGTTTCAATTCTTCTGCATGTATAATCCTACAATGGGCTTCATAGAAATGGTTACCGACCTTTCTTCAGTGGAACACAAATGAAGATATTTTGATGGAGAAATTAGGTGTTTTTGTCCATACAATGTAAGTCAAAGGGGTCCAACACTTTCAAGCTCCAAAAATACATAAAGGCTGAATAAAGGCTGAATACAGGTAATCCATACAACTCGAGTGGTTTTGTAACGATCCACACCGTCTTTGGTTTGTGTACCTTTCATTTTTAGTTTCTGGCACCTTTTATGTTCCATATTGTTCTTTGTTTATGCACTCTTATTTTGAAATTCACTCATGTTCCTGTTTCCCAGTCTTGTCATGTCCTGTTTTCCCTCCATGTCTATGTGTCTGGTTTTCATTGGTTCATTGTTTGATTACTTTATCATCAGTTCTAGTTTTGTCATTGGTTTTAGTTAATTGCATTATCATCTTGTTTTGAGTTCTGTCACTCCTCGTCTCCTCATTCATAACAGAACAACCAACCTCTGTTATGAATGAGGAGACGAGGAGTGAGGATCCAGACGCAGCCTTTATTGAAGGTAAATCAAAGGGGAAAAAACTGGAACAAAGAAACATCCACGGTGGGAAAACTGAGGAAAAACACTACAAAATAACATAATAATAAGAGGGGTAGAAGCAGGACCACGGTGACGGGCAGTGACGACATTCATCAAACATTGACCTAACATCAAACAATAACCGACAAAGGACAAGGTGAACATGAGGGCTTAAATACAAAACCAAAGGGGAAACAAAAGCCAATGGGAAAACAGAACTCAAAACAAGATGATAAGGCAATTAACTAAAACCAATGACAAAACTAGAACTGATGATAAAGTAATCAAACAATGAACCAATGAAAACCAGACACATAGACATGGAGGGAAAACAGGACATGACAAGACTGGGAAACAGGAACATGAGTGAATTTCAAAATAAGAGTGCATAAACAAAGAACAATATGGAACATAAAGGTGCCAGAAACTAAAAATGAAAGGTACACAAACCAAAGACGGTGTGGATCGTTACAGGTTTAATCCATGTCTTCTGAAGCGATACGATCAGTTATGTGTGAGAAACAGACCAAAATGTAACTCCTTTTTCACTCTAAATCTCAATTCCGTTGACCGCGCTATCCTTCTTAAACGTTTAAGGGATGAGGTTGGCATCAAGGGCACTGTCTTAGATTGGTTTACATCATACCTCTCAGATAAGACTGTGAGGGTTACAGTTGGAAATTTTATCTCTTCTTCTGCATTGTTCACTTGTGGGGTGCCCCACAGGTCCCTCTTGGGACCCATTCTATTTTCACTGTATATGCTCCCTTTGGGTTCTATCATGAAGAAATATAATATTTCATATCATTGCTATGCTGATGATACTCAGCTATATATTCCTCTTAGTTCTAATTACTCTTGCTCTGTGCTTCTAAAATGCTTTGAGAACATGGACTGCAAAAAACTTTCTCCAATTAAATGAGATCAAAACTGAGGTTGTTGTTTGGTTTCCCTGGTGCTGTCTCTGATATCACTAGGAACCTAGATAAACTGTCTCCAAATGTTCGTCCTTTTGCAAAAAACCTAGGTGTGATTTTTGACTCAGAGCTAAATTTCAGAAATGCTGTGGTGAGGAGTAGCTTTTTTCAATTAAGGCAAATAGCCAAATTAAAACCTCTGCTCTCATTTAAGGATCTGGAGACAGTTATCCATGCCTTCATCTCATCTAGACTTGACTATTCAAATGCACTGTATATGGGGCTAAATTACTTATCTCTGTATCGCCTGCAGTTGGTCCAAAATGCAGCTGCTAGGTTGCTTACTGGTGCTAGGAATAGGGAACACATTTCACCGGTTTTAGCATCTCTCCACTGCTTACCGGTGCATTATAGGATCCATTTTAAGATCTTGTTATTTGTTTATAAAGCTTTGAATGGTGTGGCCCCTTCTTATCTGTCAGAACTTCTGAGCTATCAACAATCCCCTAGAAGCCTCAGATCTTCGGACAAATTTCTCCTGCAAATACCTTGCTCTCACCTATTGTTTAAAGGGGAATGTGCTTTTTCGGTTGCTGGCCCTAGACTATGGAACAGTATATCTCTGGACATTAGGTCTGCCCCTTCCATTCCTGTTTTTAAATCATCTGTGTCCTGTTTTTGTTTCATTTGCATAAGTACAGCACTTTGGTATACACTAGTGTTCATAAATGTGCTATATAAATAAATTGAACTTGACCTTAACCTAAATCTTGATATTTGCCGTCTTCTTGGCACATTCTTGATTTGAAGCTACATTACACTTCCTCGTTCCCGACACATGTACACATGCAGTACACTAGTCATGGATTAAACCGCATGAGTCATATGGATTACTTTTATGCTGCCTTTAGATCATTTTGGAGCTTGAAAGTGTTGGACCCCATTGACTTGGATTTTATAGATATAAAACATGACTTAATTTAAAATATCTTCATTTGTGTTCTGCAAAAGAAAGAAAGTCAAGTTTTAGATGGCATTAGGGTGAGTAAATTATGTGAGAATCATCATTTTTGGTTGAAATATTCCTTTAATACAAGAGAGGCTGTCAACACATTACAATATATATGCTCTTTGGTTTTCTGTTCTTTATGTGGACTAATTTCTTATTGAATGATGCTATTAAAACTCGAAATAATTTTTTATAGAAAATATAAAATCCACATGAAAGCCTGGCTATCACCAACATATCTGATATTTAATATTACAAATATGTTGAATATGTTGATATTCAACATAATAATGTACACACCATAATAAAATCTTAGACAAAGTTATTAAAACCAAATTGCAATGAGTGATATTTAAATGATAAAATAACTTATCTGACCTCTACTGTAAGACACGTAGAATGCCAGTATAAATATAAAAGTAAAGATAACAATTTGAAGTCAGAGTTAGCATGAATTAGCATGAACAAAAAGACCTAAACAGTTATAGAAATAAACATTGACATCTCTGAAGGAGGAGTGGTCATTCTCTATCATTTAGCACCAATGAACCTGAAGTATGATCACATTACTTCTTGGGGCCTCATGTTCTTAGTTGTGAAATCATACCCTGTAACTGCTACTAACGCCTCTGCTTAAAGTGTTATCATCTGCAGGTGCTCAGATGTCAGTGAAGCAAGCACTTTCATGCTTCGGTTCAAGAGGCCCCATAGCAACACTAAATCTGTAAGAGTGTTTGGATATTCCAACAATTATTTAAATGTAAACTGTTTGTAAACTATTAGTATATTTAGAATTATTTACAATGAAATGACTAATTTAAAAAGAAAACGCTTAAACTAAGAATAAACAAAATATATTTAGCCACAAATAAGCAAAAGAAACCTCATTTAATTATAAACCTCAATTTAAATGCAAATGTATATCCTTTACACATCAATTTAATATTTGTTTTTATTTTACATATTATTTATAAATTATATATATATTGATTATAAAAATGTATTTGATAAAGACAATAAATCCACATTTACAGTAGTCATCTGCTTTAAATTACACGTTCAAACATTTGGCTCAAGTTTAGAAGACCCCAGGCGCATGGCTTCAATGTGCCAATCAAAGTCAGGGTGGACTTTGCTGTCTCGAGCACTGTGAGTCTTATATCTGTTTGAGCGGTCGGTTTAGCATGTTGTCGAAACAAGTCCTGTTTACTTACAACAATACACCTGTTTTCATTTGCAAATAATTTTTTCCCCCCAAAGTTTTAGAAGTTAAACTGGGCGAACAAGAGGTGGACATCAACATTCAGGCCATTAGTTTAGGGCTTTACTGCTGTCAGGCTGGATTTTGCAGATCCTAAAAACTGGTGGAGTGGGGGGAAAGCGAGGAGGCACAACAAGCACCATTCTCGAGGGACAAAGACAACCATGTCCCAAGAAAACCAGAATGAGACTGTGGACCATGTAACCCCCCTTCAGGATATCTGCGATGTGGAACGCACTGGCCAGGATTCCTGTGAGAGAGTATTTTTCAACATTTCAGGTCTGCGTTTTGAAACTCAACTTAAAACACTTGCGAGATTCCCAAACACTCTGCTTGGAGACCCGTGCAAAAGGATACGGTTCTTTGATCCATTGAAGAATGAGTACTTTTTCGACAGGAACAGACCAAGCTTTGATGCAATCCTGTACTTCTATCAGTCTGGTGGGAGGCTACGAAGACCCAACAACGTGCCGGTTGAAATTTTTATTGAAGAAATCCGATTTTACGAGATCGGTGAGGACATTATTGATAATTTCCAAGAGGATGAGGGTTTGTGTAAAGAAGAAGAACGCCCGATGCCTTCCAGTAAATTTCAGCGTCAAATTTGGCTGATGTTTGAGTATCCTGACAGTTCTAAGTCAGCCAAAGTAATCGCTGTCATATCTGTAATGATCATCCTGATATCGATTTTTATCTTCTGTGTAGAAACTTTGCCCATATTTAGAGATGAAGGTGTATTCAATAACCACTTTGTACCAAATATAACTACTACTGAAACAAGTTCCAGTCCATTCCTAGATCCATTTTTCTTGTTGGAGACAATTTGTATCATTTGGTTTTCCTTTGAACTGTTTGTAAGATTTCTGGCTTGCCCAAGCAAAACTACCTTCTTCAAAGACATCATGAACACCATAGATATTGTGGCCATTTTTCCATATTTCGTTACTTTGGGATTAGACCTTGCAGAGGTTGAATCAAGCTCACAACAGACTCTGGCCATACTGAGAGTTATCCGCTTGGTGCGTGTCTTCAGGATTTTCAAACTCTCACGGCACTCCAAGGGTCTCCAAATTCTTGGCCGGACACTACATGCAAGCATGCGAGAACTTGCACTATTGATATTCTTTCTTATCATTGGCATCATATTGTTCTCCAGTGCAGTTTACTTTGCCGAAGTGGACGACCCAGAATCTCCGTTTACAAGTATCCCTGAGGCATTCTGGTGGGCGGTTGTGACCATGACAACTGTTGGATACGGAGACATGTGCCCCATCACTATTGGGGGCAAAATTGTTGGATCAATGTGTGCCATTGCAGGAGTTCTTACAATCGCCCTGCCGGTTCCAGTAATCGTGTCGAATTTTAACTACTACTATCACCGAGAGAATAATGAGGCGGAGCACATGGAGTTCACACACGTAACTTGTAGTCAGCCATTGGTCTTACTGACTGACCACAATAAGAGTGACAGTAAACCCTCTCTCATCAAAACAGACCATTCAAATGACATCAATTTAAATTAGTTTGGCGAATTCAATGAATTGGAGGATTGTACAGGAAAATTATGTGTAAGAACAGAAAGTAGCTACAATCAAAAAATGTGCATCTCTGCGAGTATACCTGGTGGCTTTCTTATCAAGATTATATTTGGTTAGGTGTGGTATAGGCCTTATTAACAGCAGCGCCATCTTTGATTTATGTTGGGAATGACAACAAGGCTTTGAGGGATAGACGTCTCTTCAAGGGGTTGTCCGGTTGCTGCCGGCATGCCGAGTTTTGTGATTTTTCTGATTATTATTATTATTATTTATAAGGGTTGTTCATAAAGGCAACTATTTATTGAACAATGTTGTCTTTTATCATAAAAGCATTTTTTTCATTTGTTCAAAACGAGCGCAACTTGTGCAAGAATGTACAAGCTATTTTATGAAATTTGAGTGCCACTGTGCGGTTGGTTTAGGTCTTCATAGAAACTCCTGCATCATACAACAACCAACCATCTTAACTGTAAACTGTTAACATCTTTGTGGGAAAAAAATTACGTTACAGATGGGTGCATGATTTATAATGTGTCACTCACTACCATGATGATATTTTTTAATAACAGGATGCAGCAAATGTATGCAGTATATATGTAATATATGTGTATTTTAAGCATTTTTGTAATACATTGTAATTTAGGTTTATTTGTAATCTAAAATTATTCACCCATTATTCATAAAATATTTAAAAGTTTTTTTAAGCCTTAATAATGCCATTGCCTTGTGATAATATATATAAATATATTTTTTACTTCTGTCTGTAAACTTGGATAGTAAGTACTGCCTTGTGGCTTATCTGTGAACCTATTTATAAAGTGCTTTAAATTTACAAATGTTGCATTTACTAAGGATCATATGTCATTCTTGGAGTTATCAAGAAAATGAATGTTCTGACAATATAGACCCGACCCTGTGGGCTTGTTGACTTGAGAGCGCAAAACAGATAGCAATGTTGTAGGTGTTCTTGGTAAAGCTATCATTTATTGTGTCATCATAGCATTGGTTTTTTCCTATTAAAGAGCCCACATAACAGCCTCAGGCCAAGTGAAAGACCTATTTTTGTTAAACTTTAATGTTGTATGAGTTTTTAACTTATTTTTGGTCAATAAATATTTTGACATTTTCAAAGTCAAAGGTTCCGTTTCAATCCCTTCATTTCTATTGATACATTTATTTCAAGTGTTGGTCTGTAAGTTAATGGGGAGTGATCCAAAATGATGGATTGTCTATAAATGTTGGAGTGATTAGGAATATTATTCCCTGTAATGTATAGGGAAGACTGAAGATTTATAGGCTAGTTGTCACACGGGGAAATTGTCACAAGGGCTATATCTAACCAACTATAAGGTTTTGAATCATAAGTCTAATTACACAAATGTGTAGCCCATTCACGTTCATTGTAGTGCCTCATTGCAAGCTTGATTTTTCATATTTCATATTTACTTCTATTTTTTCATAGGAGGAGCAAGATGAAATTATTTGCATGGTGTCGACTGATGGAAAGAGTCAACAGCTTTTTGTAGCCAATAATTTAAGGTGTGTGCCTATCAGAAATTGACCTTCAAGAAAAAAAATTCCTGGAGTAAAAGGTGTGCTGCAACAAGCCCCATTCACCCCATTTCATTTTCACCTCCTTAATTGTTGGATATTCTAACATGCTGAGCATGCAACAATGCCATTTTTCCACTCTTTATGAACCCTGCATCATTGAGCAATGGCTCAAGAAAAACTTCCAAGTGACCTAGAATAAGATGGTGATAAGTGGGTGTCCTTTTCATAAATGATACTTGAAATTTTGTGAAATGCTGTAGTGACATGAAGTTATACTATAATCAATGTACACAAACATTATATATGTATAATATTATTGAATGTAAAAATGGATAAACAGAATAGGGTTCCCTGTCTGTCGCTCACTTCAACGTTGTGTCTTAAGAAGCGACACTAGGGGTCTCTCTTGAGCGCCGAATATGCCTCTGATCTATGAAAAAAGGCCAATGAGAATTAGGCAGACAGTATTTGCATACCCCACCCCCAGACATATGGGTATAAATACGTCGAGTTCATTCAGAAATTTTCTTCGGAGCCGATGGTCGTGTATGCAGTCAGCTGCGAGTTACACACCTGTTCCTGTTCCTCTGTCGCTTGCCTGCTGTTGGATCTACGCCGCACTTCAGTGGCATTCTCTTTCTCTGCACGGCAGTGCAGTATGCCCCTGGTCTCTTCAACAGTGCAAAAACTAGAAGAGTTATTTAAAAGAGTGATTTTCTCCACTGCTCACAGCCGCGCCTATTTTTCTCGGAAGTGCATGATGAGCTGACGTCTTCATGGAGGGCACCCCTCTCCACACGTCACAAAGACACTCACTCATCCACTCTCGCTACCCTCAACGGCGGAGCGGCCCATGGGTACACGGCGATTCCCCAGGTGGAGAGGGCTGTTGCGTTCCTGTCCCGGTCACCCTGTACTCCCCTCTAAGGCCTGTAGGACAACATCTTCATTGACTGCCAAAGCCTACAGCGCCACTGGACACACCACTTCTGCCCTGCATGCCATGGCCATCCTGCAAGTCCACCAGGTCAAGGCACTGAAAGATCTGCACGGGGGTAACCCTGATCCCAACGTGCTGCAAGAACTAGCGACTGACCTCGCCCTCAGAGCCACGAAGGTCATAGCGCAGTCACTCGGGCAGGCGATGACCACAATCGTGGTCCAGGAACGTCATCTGTGGCTGAACTTGGTCGAGATGCGTGAGACCGACAAAGTGCGCTTCCTCAACGCCCCGTCTCCCAGTTCGGCCTCTTCGGCAACACTGTTGACAACTTTATCCAACAGTTCTCTGCGGTGAAGAAATAGACGGAGGCCATCTCACATATCCTGACCCGCCGCAAACCTGCCGTCATGGGCCATGCCCCGTCTGCTCACCGAGGGCGTCTTGCTCTCTGCCCACGCCTACAAGCCGCATTCCGCATACTCAATTACCTCGACGACTGGCTCATTCTGGCCCACTCCCGAGAGTTACTATGCACTCACAGAGACCAGGTGCTCAGGTGCTCAGGCACCTCAGCCGTTTCAGGTCAAGTGGGAAAAGAGCAAGCTCACCCCGGTTCAGAGCATCTCTTTTCACGGGATGGAGTTAGACTCAGTCTCAATGTTAGCACATCTCACCAACGAGCGTGCGCAGTCAGTGCTGGAATGCCTCGCCACCTTCAGGCCGGGCACATCGGTCCCTTTAAAACTTTTCCAAAGGCTCCTGGGGCATATGGTGTCCTCCGCGGTGGTCGTGCTGCTGGGGTTGATGCATATGAGACACTTCAGCACTGGCTTCAGACTCGAGTCCCGAGAAGAGTATGGCGCCACGGGATGCACCGTGTGATGGTCACCCCCTCCTGCTGCCAAACATTCAAACCCTGAACAGACCTCTGCTTTTTGCGGGCAGGAGTGCTCTTGCAGCAGATGTCCCGATGCGTCCTGGTCACGACTGATACCTCCAGATTGGGTTGGAGCGCCGTGAGCAATGGGCACACAGCCGCGGGCCGTTGTAAAGTGGCCCCGCTGCACTGGCACATCAATTGCCTAGAGTTGCTGACTGTCTTCTTTGCCCTGCGGAAGACTCAAGTCGCTGCGCGCTACTCACATCCCCGGTGACCTAAATGTGGTAGCGGATGCGCTGTCACGACAACGCTGGCCTGGTGGAGAGTGGAGGCTTCACCCCAAGTCGGTCCAATTGATTTGGGAACGATTTGGCAAGGCCCAGGTAGACCTGTTTGCCTCCTGAGAGACCTCCCACTGCCCGCTCTGGCATGCCCGAACAGAGGCTCCCCTCGGGGCAGACGCACTGGCACACAGCTGGCCCTCAGGGCTGCGCAAGTATGCATTTCCCCAGTGAGCCTTTTTGCACAGGTGCTGTGCAAGGTCAGGGAGGACGAGGAACAAGTTACCCTAGTGGCTCCCTACTGGCCCACCCAGGCCTGGTTCTTGGACCTTGTACTCCTCGCGACAGCCCCTCCCTGGCGAATTCCCCTGAGGAAAGACCTTCTTTCTCAGGGACAAGGCACGCTCTGGCATCCGCGGACAGGGTACGCTCTGGCATCCGCACCCAGACCTCTGGAACCTCCATGTCTGGCCCCTGGACAGGACACGGAAGATCTAGCTGGTCTACAACCTGCCGTCGTAGACACGATCAGCCAAGCCAGAGCCCCCTCTACCAGGCAACTTTATGCCCTGAAGTGGCGCTTGTTCACAAATTGGTGTTCTTCCCAAGCTGAAGACCCACAGAGGTGCGCAGTTAGGTCAGTGCTATTATTCCTGCAGGAAAGGATAGAGGGGAGGCTGTCCCCTTCCACCTTGAAGGTGTATGTTGCTGCTATCATGGCCCACCACGACGTAGTAGACGGCAAGTCTTTGGGTAAGCACGACTTAATCATCAGGCCTCACAGGCCTTCAGAGACCCCCCTTCGAGCCGCTAGAATCAGTTGGACTCAGGGCCCTCTCTCAAAAACTGTCTTGTTGATCGCGGTCGCTTCCATCAAGAAGGTCGGGGACCTGAAAGCGTTCTCTGTCAGAGACACTTGCCTGGAGTTCGGTCCGGCAGACACACATGTGATCCTAAGACCGCGACCGGGCTACGTGCCCCACGGTTCCTACCACGCCCTTCAGAGACCAGGTAGTGAACCTGCAAGAGCTGCCTCAGGAGGAGGCAGACCCAGCCCCTTCGTTGCTGTGTCCGGTACATGCTTTGCGTACCTACTTGGACCGCATGCAGAGCTTTAGACTTTCTGAGCAGCTCTTTGTCTGCTTTGGTGGACAGCAGAAAGGGAACGCTTTCCCACTGGGTGGTGGATGCCATTTCATTGGCCTATCACACCCAGGCCGTGCCCCCCCCCCCCCCCCCCCCCCCCCCCCCTTGCGGGTCCGAGCACACTAAACAAGGAGTGTTGCATCCTCGTGGGCGCTGGCCAGAGGCACCTCCCTGGCAGACATATGTAGAGCAGCAGGTTGGGCAACACCTAATACCTTTGCGAGATTTTACAATCTCAGGGTTGAGTCAGTTTCGTCCTGTGTTTTCTCAGGTCCGAGCCAGTAGAACTCGGTAACACGCTGACGGACTGGCCGGGTGAATTGCTTGCACTTAGCACACTTTCCCTCAGCCAAGGTAAACCTGTGCGCTTTCTTTCCCAGGAGATCCTGTACATTCAGATTCCTGGATGACTCCTCCTTAGCCCTGTGGCTCAACAACTCAGTGGAGGAATTTGCCGACCCAATCCACTGCGGATACTCAAATCTACCCTGTACTGGAATAGGTGCTCCACAGGTCGGGACTCCTGCGTGGACTCCTCCTGTGTGTACTTTCCACGATACAGTCCACTTATGAGTGGACCTGCATCTCCCTTAGGCAGTTCCAGCTGCCCTCCGGTCGCCGTGTTGTAGCAACTCCCCCCTCCTTGAGGCTGGATCTACCACCGCACCATTTTTCCACATGTGATATGAGTGGCCCATGTGATGTTTTTCGCCACTTTTACTTCACCATCCCTGGGCAGGTGTGGTCTCCGCAGGGTCTTTTCCCCATGAAAGAATAGGAAACTGGGTAAGACCCCCTTCCAACGATGTTTGTAAGGGCCCCATCTGTTTGGCTCTATGCGAGAAACATTGGGAGAAAAGAGGCCTGGCTAGGCTCGGCCCGTTCCCAGGTTGGCAAGCGTCACCTTGTTCCCCTGTCTAGGATAGCCGGAAGGATTCCGACGACTTTTATGGGGCATTGGGGAAGGGTACGTGCAGCCTGACACAGCTGGTTGCCTTTGCACGTAAAATACCTGCCTGCTCCTGTGTCTGCAGTACACGTACATGGCTCAGCGCATGGTGTGATTTAAATTGGACCCCTAATGTCGCTTCTTCGGTACAACGTCTAAGGACAGGGAACATGTAGGTTACATATGTAACCTCCGTTCCCTGATGGAGGGAACGCGACGTTGTGTTCTCCTGGCCACATTGCTGAGCCGAGCCACTGTGGTGGCCGGACCATTTCCTGAACTCAACGTATTTCCCTGCCTTTATAGCCATATGCCGGGGGGATATATATGTCTGCCTATATAGAATTATTATATAGAGAATAATGTCTGCCTAATTCTCATAGGCTTTTTTTCATAGATCAGAGGCATATTCGGCGCTCATGAGAGACCCCTAGTATCGCTTTTTCGACACAACGTCTCGTTCCCTCATACAGTAACCTAGACGATTGTATTCAGAGGGAGCAAATCCTGAAATGTCAGTGCATTAAAAATATAAAATTTCCCCCATTATCTTGAAGACAAAGTAGGTTTAGGCATGGCCAGTTTAAACAGCAGAGTAATGAAAATCTCACTTACCAAATTGCAAACTACTGCATCAATAATGTATAACAAGTGGGATCTATGACACATCAGACAGCACTGATTAATGACTCCTGATACATTTATGTTGATTGAACTAATCACTGGTAACCCAACAAAGTGCATACATATACTGAGGGGAAGTCATTGAACTGCAAAGTGAGAGGAGGAAAAGGCTGCCCATTTTTTATTCATGATATCTAGAAGTTAAGAGCTCACTCCAGCTGCTGTTCTAATAGTGCCTTTTAATGAAAACTGTTCATACTCTGGTTGCCTGATAGACATGTTCATGATTGGTGTGCAAAAAATTAGAACTGTTCAATTAGATATAGGTTTAAATTAACTAGGTTTCTAAACCTCACAAATGGACTTGTATATTATATATTTGATTAATATGTTTGGTTTGCGCAGATATTACTTTATTACAGCATTTCCACTCTCCAAATCAACTTAAGTGGATCCACAAAATCCATGCAGTGCATTAGGTGTTCTTTACACTAAATGCACTGAACAATGAGTCAGTGGTGTTTACATCGATTAACAATGCTTGTGCTCCACCTACTGGTGCATTAGAGGAAACATCACTGTCTACATGAAGGAGACCCCTTATTCGTGTTAATTTAATTAAACAGTGTTCGCCTATAGTATCACGGCTTAACACACACATCTAAACACACCCACTATAAGAAGCTCAACTAAACATTACTGTATAGCATCAGAAATAGGCGGTGGTCTACATTCAACATAGGCAAAATTTGTGAATTTCCCCCACCATTTTAAATGATAAAAGTGGCATTATCAAATAGACGAATCACAAATGTAGGCTAATACAGACAAAACGTTTATATAACAATAGCTTAGAAAGTCAATCATTCTAGGCAACAATAAAATGCAATTTAGGAAAATAGGAACACAAAATGAATGTAACAATTCTAAATATTCTTTCAATCGAAAGAAAAGAGCTCTATCCGATGTGCTTGCAAAACACGTCGTCTGTGCTTCTGAAACTACATACACCCACGTAATTCTATAAATATTCCAACCCCCGCACCATTTCTATTCTCAAATAACACGCGCATGGAGATATGCGTCTTTCTAACAATTTTGGTTGGAAAAAGTATCCTCATCGCAGGAGCCCTTCAGAGAAGTCGTCTTATTATTGTGGTTTTTGATAAGTGTGGTCAGAGAACAGTTAAAGGATCTGTGCACATTATAGTGCTCGGCGAATCAGATACTGCGCCAGTGTTGGCACATAAATGCCCTCGCGCATTGCGTGGACAAGCACTTGTGGCCACGCGCGTTAGTACAGCCGGTCTGCATTGCGTCGAACCCCTCCCCCATTCCACTTTATGGCTCTCCTACGGTCCTACCCTCCTCTCCTCTTTCTCCCATGTGCAATACAGTGCAACAATATGTTGGACATGATTACGGAATTATTCCCTCTCCCCTTATCGATTCCCCCCTTTAAGAACCCTTTCTCTTCTAAACACCCCTGTCAGTGTGCCCAGATAATACAGAGCGCTCGTCATCTTGTCTACTCGTAAGAGGGAAATTTTTGCTGATGCAGTAATGTCTGGAAATGGTATTGTTCGCTTTTGCCCCCTTAATGTATCTCCCGCCTGAGCTGAGCTGCAGCATTACAATTCTCATGCAGTATAAGCCATTTACATCAAGGTGCTTCCGCACGAGCAGAACGTTGCGGCTTCGTGCTGTTTTCTTTAAGCGCTTCCCGCTTGTCTTTTAGCATACATCAATCGTTTATATTGAATGTCAAGCTTTGTAATCCATATTTTCTTTATTATAGCATCGTTTGAGAATGTTGTGAATAATTTCCGTTATGGATGTGAGATTTATGGCGCGAGAGGAGCTCAGACGAACAGTTCGAAAGTGAGAATATGTGAAGAACCTTTAACAAGAGCAATTTATGCAAGAAAAGGGAAACGAGTACATTTCAGAGAGGAGACTGTCGGCTGAAGACGAATTCCATCAGTAGCGAGGTAAGAGCTAAAACTAAGTTTAAAGTGAAAGTGATTTTCATTATTGATATCATTTTTTTATCAATAATTTTCTCAAACTGATGTATAAGCTATTGATACAGTCATGTGTTTTCCTATTCAAATATGAAGTGAAGAAGTAGACTGCATGTACTATATGTCTGGATGGAGCAAATGTGAGACTGTCCTGTCACATCTTTTCAAGAACAACCTAAATGAGCATAATGATGCAGAGTTTGCCCTTAAGGCTCTAAACTTCTGTGAATAATACATGCAATAACAAGTAAATAAATAAATAAGTGTGAACTTGCTGAGCTGGCAAATATTGCCGCTGTTCGATCCATTTTTCTCTGACTCGGTGACAGAGGCAGCTGTCTGCAGCGGAAAGGAGCGATGGTTGAGTCAGTGACAACCGCAGTGGGGACACACTGAAGAAAAATCAAGTTATCCCCTGTCCGGGGATCAAGATAGAATTGAAGGTCCAGAATTGGAGAAACGGAGAAAGTAAAGTCTTCGGAGGGGGAGCAATTGGATGTCTGCACAATATCATTAATTCCACAACTCCAGCAGAGCTCCAACTTTGACCTGCAGGATGACAGTCATGGCTGGGGATAACATGGATGAGACCTCTGCTGTGCCAGGGCATCCACAGGACACGTACCCCCCTGACCAAGACGATCACGAATGCTGCGAAAGGGTGGTCATCAATATAGCGGGACTGCGCTTTGAGACCCAGCTCAAAACCCTCGCCCAGTTTCCAGAGACACTGTTAGGCAACCCAAAGAAAAGGATGCGCTATTTCGATCCCTTGAGAAATGAGTACTTCTTTGACAGAAATCGGCCAAGTTTTGATGCCATCCTCTACTATTATCAGTCTGGGGGAAGACTGAGGAGGCCGGCAAATGTCCCATTGGATATGTTCTCTGAAGAAATTAAGTTCTATGATCTTGGGGTAGAGGCGATGGAGAAATTCCGTGAAGATGAGGGCTTCATCCGCGAGGAAGAACGGCCCTTACCAGAGCGTGAGTTTCAACGGCAAATGTGGCTTCTATTTGAGCATCCCGAGAGCTCAGGGCCAGCTAGAGGAATTGCTATTGTGTCTGTTATGGTCATTTTAATTTCCATTGTAATTTTCTGTTTGGAGACTTTACCTGAACTGAAAGGGGACCCTATGGGACGGACACAGATTATTGGCAACACCACCTTCTACTTCAAACCAAACATTTTGACTGACCCCTTCTTCATTGTTGAGACCCTCTGTATAATCTGGTTCTCCTTTGAATTGATAGTGCGGTTCTTTGCATGCCCGAGCAAAGCGGCCTTCTTTAAGAACATGATGAACACCATTGATATTGTGGCCATTATCCCCTATTTCATCACACTGGGCACAGAGTTAGCTGATGATGCAGATGGAAAGGAGGGCAAGGGGGAGCAGGCAACATCACTGGCCATCCTCAGGGTGATTCGTCTGGTCAGGGTGTTTAGGATCTTTAAGCTGTCCAGGCACTCCAAAGGCCTTCAGATTTTGGGGCAGACCCTCAAAGCCAGTATGCGTGAGCTTGGATTGCTTATTTTCTTCCTGTTCATCGGTGTCATATTGTTCTCGAGTGCCGTGTATTTTGCAGAAGCCGACGAAGGAGAGTCCCACTTCACCAGCATCCCAGATGCATTCTGGTGGGCTGTTGTGTCAATGACTACCGTAGGCTATGGGGACATGGTACCGGTGACTATAGGGGGCAAGATTGTTGGTTCCTTGTGCGCTATCGCCGGTGTGCTGACCATTGCCCTACCTGTGCCTGTCATTGTATCCAACTTCAACTATTTCTACCACAGAGAAACCGAGGGAGAGGAGCAAGCCCAACTCCTTAACGTGAGCAATCCTAACATCTCCTCTGATTCCAACTCCAGTCGCCGCAGCTCCTCGACTGTCAGTAAGTCTGAGTACATGGAGATAGACGGAGACATAAACAACAGCATTGACAACTTCAGAGACGCCAACCTCAGAACTGGCAACTGCACTATCACTAATCAGAACTGTGTTAACAAAAGTAAGCTGCTAACAGATGTCTAGAGCTAAGTCACGTACTGACTGTCACATATGAATGCTTACTTTACCTCCTCTTGTGAGCCCTTGCAATGCGAATATCTCTACAATGCCAATGAAAGAAAAACAATAGACCAAAACGTATAATATAATGGCACATAATTTAGTATATAGTTAGCATAACAAATTTTCAAAAAGGATGATTCACATTTACCATAAAAAAAAAAACAACCACAGGCGCTCACCAACTAATTGTCTGCAGGCACTGAAGGACTTTGATGTGATTGATAAAACATCACGCATGGACTGCAGATTACATTTTCGCAAGGTGCACACTGCTTCCAGGAACGTGCATAAAAGATCTGCAGGGTGGACACCTTGTCGATAGGTGGTTTTCTTCACAGTTTGAGATCAACTGACCAGCAAAGCACCTTATATGAGCAAGACTTACCTTCTGCTGGGATGCTATGGAGGCCAATGTCATCGCCTCATGGACATCCGCATTGCTGCTATTTTCCAGCAGATGCTGTAATTTAGATATCACCAAGTGATTAAATGCCATGCCCTTTATATATAAGACAGCACAATGCAGAAACAGGAGCCTCATAGATAGCATGTTTAGATTATCCTCGTTTTGATATTGGCATGCGTTGGACATTACCTCATTACGATAGGATATAGGTTCCTATTTTCTTTTCTTTTTTTCCATGAGCTCCCCTCCATCTATCTCCTCTCATTTGTCACCATGAAAAGTGCACTAGTGTGTCATGATTTGAGATGCTTATAATTTAGGTGTATTTAAAGACTGAATGTTTAACCTTACGGGAAACAAAATCTTAATGATATCATAGCATGTCAAAAAGCATTATGGCCTAATCAACTAAGGTACTGTGTATCCTAGTATATTTAATGCATGACATCGGTATAATACAGCTTGTTGCAATTGAGATACCTCATAAAGGTGTCCTTGTTACAATCAGGGAAACTAGGGACTTTGATTCCTGACATTTTCTGAAATGTGACAAAATATATATGCAAGCCCCAGTGCTGGGATGCAAACTTTTCAAAAGTAGTCAAAGACACAGAAAAAGAACTATCAAGAGATTATCAAATGCATATTACTCATACTAAGTGCACCTGTTTAAAAAAATAAATGTAACTTAAATAGTGCTATGCATGGGCATTCTCTCTCTCAAAAAAAAAAAAAAAAAAAAAAAAAAAAAAAAACCTATGGACAATTATACTTCATACTTCCATTTTGCAATCAAATTTAGGATATTATGGATTGAAATATGCTTAATTTACCTTATCAGGATGCAAAAGAAAAACACAGAATAATTATTTATATTAGTTGCTAGTGCCTTTGACCCTCTCAGCAACAGATAGATGAAAGTGCCTATGAGTTAAGACTGAAGTTTTAGGCAGGGCAAGGGAACATTATCTGCTCTAGAACTGTATGTAATATATGTTGGGGCTGGTCATTACAGTGTATACAGAATGCATTTAAGTTTTGTTGTGCATTAAATTTTTTTAAATATGACACTTGGTTGTCAGGCACAAATCCACATTTTCTGTGTTTTTTTTTTTGTTTGTTTTTTTTATATGAAATTGGACATTGGAAGTCATTCACATGAGGGAACCTTTAAGAGTTTAGAATCTGCCTTTTGTTGTGGTTTAAATTGGTTGTGCCATAATATTCTACCTCAGTGAGGTCACTGCACAGCTCACTGTAGAGCAGAACATGAGAGAACATAACAGCCTTTGAAGTGCGATACATCTATGACAAAATTAATACACTTTAAGTACCCCAGAATTAGCCTTTTTAAAGCACTTAGAACAAACGCAACAATACAACCGCCTCTGACCCTCAGATATGTAATGCCCCTTGCTAAGCACAATCAACAGTCAATTCAGTTTGTTTCTGTTTATTAACACAGTGATTTTTTTGAAAGATCTGGGAAGAGATACATTAAGATAACAATACAGGCTTCTCCACAGGGTTCAATTACACCTGAGTTTAAATAAAAAAGAAGAAGTAATCTTTCTTTTTGAAGTATGTCCTCCTTTTTGTAGACATTTGAAATGTCAAAAAGTGGTATTTACCACATTGAAGGAATGCTCTAGGTTCAATACAAGTTAAGCTCAATCAACAGCATTTTAAGCATAATATTGATTACCACAAATTTTATTTTAAACTTGTCCCTCGATTATTTGAAAAAGCTAAAACCACAGTGACATTAAGGCACTTAAATTAGAAGTGAATGAAGCCAGTCCATAAACAAAATAAAGTTTCAAAAGTATAGCACAAGGCATTAACATTATACATGGTTTTAGCATGATAACAGTTTCTCGATCTTATGTCATTACGGCAAAAAAGTTGTAATCTTGGACATAATTTTATACAGATAAGGTTAGTAAGCAATTCTATCACACAAAAATCATGTTTAAGGAATAGTTCACCTAAAAATGAAAATTTTTCTCCATCATGCCACATCCCAGATGTGTATGTCTTTCTTCTGCAGAACACAAATGAAGATATTTATAAGAATATCTTAGCTCTGTAGGTCCTCACAATGCAAGTGAATGGGTGCCAAAATCTTGATGCTCCAAAAAGCAAAAATGTAATCCATGACTTCAGCGGTTATATCTATGCTTCTGAAGTGATTTGATTAGTGTGTGTGAGTAACAGATCAATATTTAAGTGTCCAGTAGGGCATGTATGCATGAAGAATGCGAATCACCAAAAACACAAGAAGGAGAATGTGAAAGTGGAGATTGACTGAGCAGTCAAGGATGCAAGTTAAGACATTACTATGCAAAGTAGAAGCCCTACATCAACACTGTCCAGAAGTGCTGTGTTCTCTGGGCCAAAGAGGAAAAGGACCATCCAAGCTGTTATCAGCATCACATCCAAAAGCCAGTGTCTGTATGGGCCAGTGGTGTGTTAGTGCCCATGGCATGGGTAATTTGCACATCTGTGAGGGCACTATTACTGCAAACAGATATGTACACATTTTGGAGCAGCATATACTGCCATCCAGCACCGTCTTTTCCAGGGACGTCCTGGAATTTTCAGCATGACAACTTCAAACCACATACTGCCCGAATAAGCAGAGAGTACGGGTGCTATATTTGCCTGCCTGCAGTCCTGACTATCTCCAATTGAGAATGTGTGGTGCATTATGAAGCACACAATATGGCAACGAAGACCCCGAACAGTTGTGCAGCTGAAGACCTGCATAATGGATGAATGGGGAAAATTCCACTTTTTAAACTTAACAAACATGTGTCTTCAGTGCCTAAATGCTTAATAAGTGTTATTAGAAGAAATTATGATGTTTCACAGTGGCAAACATTCAACTGTCCCAAACTTTTTGGAGTGTGTTGCAATCATCTGATTTGCATTACTGTACATTAAAAAAAAAAAAATCTAATTCACAAGGTAAAACATTATATAATGTGTAGTTTTAGTGCTTTCAATACAGCAAAGGGTGAATATAATTTACAAATAACTCTTTAATATTGCATCTGATCATGTTGATATGGATTACTTTTATGCTGACTTAAGTGTTTTTTGGAGCTTTAAAATGTTGGCACCCATTAACTTGCATTGTATGGACCTACAGAGCTTAAATATTCTAAAAACCTTTATTTGTGTTCTGCAGACAGAAAGTCATACACATCTGGGATGGCATGAGGGTGAGTAAATGATTAGAGAATTTTCATTTTTGGGTGAACTATACTTTAACACATATAATGTTTACAACTTGTGGCTTTACTCTTGAAACAGTGTGAATTTTAATGGTTATGGACTGGTCCCATTCACTTCCATTGTGAGTGCCTTACTGTAACTGCGATTCTTCTTCTTTTATACGAGGGACGAGTTGAAAGGTTTTTTTTTTGTGTGTGTGGTAATCAACATTATGTCACAAATACTGTCAATTGAGCTTAACTTGTATTGAACCCAGAACATTGCTTTATAATAGCAACCACAACTCACTCTTGGCATAGTCATTGATAGGCCCTTTCCTTACCATACACATCAGTAAATTACCAAATTTTAATGCATACATAATAAAATTTAGAAATATAACTGACTGTGTAATGAATATTGACATATTAAACATTAATGTGAAACAATGCGCTGATGGTTTATGTTGCTAATGTGGACTGATTGGGTTATTCCAGAGCAAAGGCTCCTTCATTTTTATTCAATTTAATGTAATATGTTAAGCAAGTTGCCTGATCATGAGACATTTATTGATTATGGAGGTGTGATAGAAAACAAAGGCAAATAGTTGTATTTTACTTGTGGCAGTTTCCTATAACGTTACGTATGTTAAGTCACCTCTTTCACAGTTTTGTGCCAAGAAGAACTATTCAGGGTTTTCATTAACCAGTTTTTGTTTATAATTCATAACATTGCTTGCTTAAATTTTAACGTGAAATTGAGAGCAGAATAATGAGCCTAGCAAACTTAACATTTTTTTTAATGTAGAATTACATTTTAACTGTAAATAAATGACTGAGAAGTAAAAAAAAAAACCAAGGAGGAACAGTTTCAAGCAGGGTAGGCGAACACTATGGTGCTTTGCATAAGCCTACAGTATATAAACACACACACACATATATATATATATATATATATATATATATACACAGTATAATATATATATATATGCTGTATATATATATATATATATATATATATATATATATATATATATATATACAATTTCACCATAAATCATAGATAGCATTAGGGATTAAGTATGCACTACATGACTCCCTACATCTTCTTTGTGTTGAGAAACTGTAACAGAACATCTATGTCCCCAGTTAAGTATTGCATTAAATATTCTTCCCTCAGTGAATCAAATTATTTTAGATCAGTAAAGTGAAAAGGCTTTTTTTCCTTTCTGAAAGTTTTTTTTTTCATTATAGATTTGCATCGCTTAAAATTTTCATGCAATATATAAACTATTAAAATAGATGTCTTGAAGAGACAGACGGGATGGCATATATTATATGAAAGCAAGTTACTTGTTATGCTCCCAGGTTGTGGCCTTTTGGAGGATGTTGCAAACATACTTATTTTCTTCACCTGCGTGGCCTTGTCGGACAATATTACCATGTTGCGTCCATGTGGCCATAGATAACTGAGCTTTAAAGAACCCATGCCCTTGATGAAACTACAGTAGACTCACAAAATGAGTCCATATGACAAGCCATTACAAATATATAGAAGGATTATAGCTTGTATTATCAATATCATTAAATAAATTGAATAAAATGGCATTGGCATCGAAAATGTACTGTACATTGTACTTTTTTGTAATAACCTAAAACGCCATACTGCCATACCAAACCAAAACTCAACCGCAACCTAGCAATTGCAAAAATGTGCATGGTCTTTGGAAGACTGCATGAGCTTAGCCTTTCAGAACTGAGGATCATCTATATTCTGGTTACATCATATTTTTTAAGCCCTTGCTGTCATTTGTTCCCAAAGCCATCTTCATTACTTAATTGCCAATGTTGAATTTCTTCCCTTTTGTTTGGGTTAAAAAGTTACATAGTCCATTCAACTCCACTGATCAGATTATGGTGTTCATCTCATTTATTTATTTTTGTTTCATTTGTGATTAGCAGTTTGCTTTTAGGATGCTAAATAAAACAAGCCATGATTTATAATGCCACGGTCCTGATGTATTTGACAAAACATTTAATTCTACATAAGAAATTAATGCAAGATACCCAAAATACAATAAATACAGTCATGAAGTACTGACCAGCTCAATTACTTGTTTATGTTAGACAAGTGATGAATCCATGTTAATGTTTGTTCCACATTCATTTGGTCAAACTGTTCATGCTGTTTATCTACGTTTTGTATCTTTGTTATGTTAAATTATGCTACAATGTGTTCATATGTCATACATTTGCAAAGGCATGGTCTGTGATCTATGCAAGGGTTCTTTTGTTTCTTATGTCAGATATGATTTAATCATAAATTTAAATCAATAAATTTTTAATTATCAGCTGTCAGGTGTATTTTAGTTATTTTGGGAGTTGGAACGGTGAAAGTTGAATGGTTTTGGAGAATTACTGCTGATTAGAATGTGAAAGTTGTGGCCTTTTTAAAATCTTTTAGCCTTCTAATGTAATTGATGAAAAAAAAATACATAATTTTCCATCCCTCTGTTTGATTTGTAAATAGAAGCTCCTAAGAAACATGTATAAAATATTTTTCCTACAAATACTTTTCCTAAAAATGTATCTCCACATATGTGGACAGCAGAATTAATTTGTGAAATTTTAAATAATACCAAGCTATAGACAGTCAGATTTATTTTTATCAAATTGTTTATTATGCTTCCAGGAGTTTTGGTTATTCATGTTTTTGAGATGTTACAGACAACACATCAGAAATTAGCATAAATAATTCTTATTCAATGTAATGGCCAGTATCATCCAATCACTGCCAACCATGTTAAAATAAAATTATACATAATAAATTCTGAATCTATGTACTGATAATCATTGTCCCATGTCTGCCAAACATGTAGATTTGTTCAAACATCGTCTGCAACCCGTTACTGAACTCTTGACTGGATGTTGGAGTGAATGAACTTGGCTGCATAGCAAAGCTTTAGGATGAGTCTATAGTTGGAACTGTCCATCTACTCCCTTATTAGTGAAGGACTTAACCTTCAGTGTGCTGTCTGTCTGGACTGGTTTCAGAACAGTTTAAAATGCACCTTATTTTCATCCTAACTCCATATAAAACCTCTAAAAGCAACATTTTCCAGCTTTTGGAAGCATCCGTTGATTCTCAATGTGATTATGCACAGTGAATATAGAAATATAGGAAAATTAGCCTATAGTCCACATGCATGGTCATTGTGTTTAACGGTAGGCCCTATGCCATTTCACGATAAGTCGACAACATTTTTGAAATCACGAGACTCTGCTCTTTTGACTGAAAAACTTAATGAGGTTTCTTACCAGATATAGTTTTGTTGCCATTATGTTGTTTTATCACATGAATCAGTGTCGATATTTTAACTCTTTAATGACAGCCTAGTGTCTCCTGAACTGAGATCAGTGGGTTTAAATTAAGTGAAATTATGCATAACCTATAGTGAAGCCAAAATGTAATGTCCACGTCTGGTCTCAGGAGGTTCATTTTGTTAGACTGGCCCCATTCATTTCTATTGTAAGTGCCTGACTGTAACCGTAAGTTTTGCTTCTTCCTTTTTCTTTTTCTTTTTTATAAATGAGGGACATGTCTAAATTATTTTTGTGGTAATCAACAATATGCTACAAATGCTGTCTATTGAGCTGAACTTTTATTGAACCCAGAACGTTCCTTTAATGTCAATTACCCTTTAATGTGAATGGACAGTTTGCATAGTCAACAAGATCTGCATCTTGTTTCCAATCTATCTACTGTATCTCTCTTTTTCATTTATACACACACTGGCACATTTTTGTTTCCTGAATATTTTTGCACAAACACGAAATTCAAAACATGATATTGGTATTCTTGTGCCTGAAGTACCCTTGATCTCTCATCCTCTGCATTGCCCTCTGAAGCTGCAGTAGTCCTCTGCAGGCTGAAGCTGGGGTGGGGTGAGCTGGCATCAGGCCCAGTGCAGATCCTGAGGCTGAGAGACAGAGAGAGACTGGGGAAGGCAGTAAGCTCTGGGCTCCTGTGTCTCATTCCTGCCCTGGCCTGTCAGACCACATACAGTGGGGAGTCCAAAATGCTTCTATGTTGCATTTTCTAATTGAATAGAGTTTCATTATTACTAATTAAATAATCATAATAACAATTTGAGTAAAAAGTTTAATTGAAAACTGCACGAGTTTCAGAATTTCTTAGTATTCCCCCTTTTTGCTTTAATGACATGTACTTGAACTGGCATGGACTCTTAAAGTTTGTGCAAAATCTGACAATCCATGTTATCCCAGTATGATTTTTGAATGGTCCAAATAGCATCTAAACAATCTGACCTTTTGAACAAAGTTCTTAGATCCTTGTCCAAATTCCTAAAACTTTGCAGTGTGTGTGTGTGTGTGTGTGTGTGTGTGTGTGTGTGTGTGTGTGTGTGTGTTTTAAATACAATTTGTAATAACCAGATTTTCAATAAAGTTTTTCAATTTAAAAAAAAATTAAAAATTCTACTATTTGTGTTCTACCAAGGATAAGAGTGAGCTTGTTTTGTGATAATTTATCTGATTATTGTACAATGGAACAAATATATGATTATATTTGTACCATTAACATGGATTTTCCAGTGATGGACCTGAAAATTCTGCCTTGCAATTAACAGCAGCTTCAGTCTGTATAACCTGCCTGCCTTCTGCTGCACTGATTGAGGATTTCTCAGTCACAGAAACAGACCGCCCTGAATTACATGTTATCTGGGGTCAGGTTGCTGGCTTGAGTGCAAAGTCAGTGTCCTTGGATAATTTAAAGAATAAATACACAGCTGACAACCCAGCCAAAACTGGTTATTAAACCATTGTATTTTTATAGTATTCTGTACCATTTCATAAGTAGCCTGTAAAGAACTTTTGCACAAAAAAAATAGCTCTTTGGCTGAAATTGATTCAAATTGGTTTCACATGTTTGAAATTAGTTTTCTTAACTTAAAATTACAATGTAATCTCAACACAAACTCTTTTTGTGTAGAAAGAAGCTAGTTGAATTGGGTAAACCCAACAAACATAGACTTATCAATGTAACTCAAATTAATCTATTTTAGTTCTTTATGTATTAACTAGTGAAAGTTAATGTTAACGTGATATATACATGTTTGTTGGAAGCACTACAGAGTTTAGTTTAGTAACTCTGCTATGGTTAGCACAGCAGTTTCTCAACACAGCAAGTAGTACATTTCATGTGCAACATCTACCTGTCCTCATCATTAGATAAAGATCCACTCTTCGCTATAATGTTAACCCTCAAAACTCCAACATAACAGAAACTCTTCTAAGCCTTAACTTAAAACAAAACAAAACATTAAACACTAACAAGGATCCCAAATTACACTCATTGAGCACTTTATTAGGAACACTATGGTCCTAATAAAGTGCCCCAGGTGGTCTTCTGCTGATGTAGCCCATCCGCCTCATGGTTCAACATGTAGTGCATTCTGAGATTATATTCTGCTCACTACAATTGTACAGAGTGTTTATCTGAGTTACCGTAGCCTGTCTGTCAGCTCAAACCAGTCTGTCCATTTTCAGTTGACCTCTCTAATCAACAAAATTGTTGTTTTTGGCAGGATTCTGAGTAAGCTTTAGAGACTGTTGTGCATGAAAATCCCAGGAGATCAGCAGTTACAGAAACACTCATACCAGCTCGGCACCAACAATCATGACAAAATCACTGAGATCACATTTTTCCCCATTTTGATGGTTGATGTGAACAGTTAACTTAAGCTCCTGACTGATCAGCAATTCACGTAACACGGCGGCACAGTGGTGCAGCGGTTAGCACTGTCGCCTCACAGCAAGAAGGTTGTGGGTTCAAACCCTGGTTGCCCCGGCCTTTCTGTGTGGAGTTTGCATGTTCTCCCTGTGTCTGCGTGGGTTCTCTCCGGGTGCTCCGGCTTCCTCCCACCATCCAAAGACATGCAGGCTAGGTTAATTGATGTCTCCAAAAATTGTCCTAGGTGTGGATGTGAGTGTGAGTGGTTGTCTGTCTATGTGTGGCCCTGCGATGGACTGGCGACCTGTCCAGGGTGTACCCCGCATTTCGCCCAATGTTAGCTGGGATAGGCTCCCTGCGACCCTGTACACAGGATAAGCGGTTGACGATGGATGGATGGCTGGATGGACCTCTTAACACTATATTCAGGGGTATAAGTAGACCTAAATTTTAAGACTTACTCTTTCTAGAAGGATGAAATTATTATAAATGAATATAGTAATAATAAAAGTAATACACTGCAGAGAGAGAGAGAGATAGAGAGAGTGATATATATTCCAGTTAATAACTCTTTATTGCGCTGGTTTAAGATTGCATTGGTTTAAGATTTAATCCTGAAGAAAACACACAAACCCACACAGTTGTCTTTCTATCATGGTGGTTACTTTTCTTTGACTTTTTCGATTTTCATTATGACCTCAGCTATTTATATGTTTGTTAAGCCATTTTCCTTGTGGGAACATTCGCTGGTCCCTACAATGTAAAAACTTGAGGCACACGCACACACAGTAAATGTAAATACTCATAAATCAGACAAAAAGCAAGTCTAATGGGATTTTTCATTTCCCTTAGTCAGGCCTGTGGCACACTCCCTGCTGCCAGTCACTCCCTTAAAGATGAAAACTCACCCTGCGCCAGATCAATACATGTGAATCAAGCAAATCCTGTTTTTATCATGCAAGAAGTATCCGTGCATCTGAATGCTAATAATACATTTTTAATACATTACTGTGATCATGACCAATATAATTAATTTTATAAGAGGACTATATATTTGGAAAGCTATGAAAAGGTTTGAATGGAGGTGGTGAAATAATCTGAAACACATTACATCACATACTGCATCATTTAGAGTTGCAGATATTATTGTTCTTGCGTGTGTCATGTGTTTTGATTAACTGATAATGCATTTTCTTACCTCTCCCTGTGCCGCTCTGAAATCCGATGAGCTGTGTAATTCAGACATTAATGCATGCATCAATCTATACATCTACCCATCCATTCATTCAGTTTGTGCCTTTCCTTTTGCCTTACTTTATGGGTTTCTTCCTCTGCATAATCTCTATAATGCTGCCGTCAGCAATGCTTAATAATTAAAGGCATGTCCATCAATTCGTCCATCTTATGTAAACTATGCACAATGCTCTTTGTCAAATCAAGGTTCAGTAAAAGTTGATGCTCCAATATGGGTGGTTAATAGGCCTGGACACAAATGTGTGACAAACTTTAGGGAGAAATGGAGAGTTCAGAAGTCCTACAGTCCCCATATGGCAAACATAAATAAATAAATACAAATGTTTCCATTATGTAAAATATTTTGCCAATTAGGTTTCGTTTATATTATCTATATTCACATACTGTACATATGCACATGTATCAGTCAATACAATGTGTACTTGTGCTACTAATTCTCTGTTTATCACTCTGTACATACTTTAATAACTTGCAATGGGTGAGCATTGGTTGACCTCACTGTTCCCAGAATACAGATATCTCCTTACAGTTGTGTCAGCCTGCAGCAACAAGGACAGGAGGAGAATTTGAGTCATCATCCATCACCATATTTATGCGATACAGCTCAGACTGTCGTTTAAGTTCCATTTAACACAGTTTTTGTGGATAATCGGATTATTGGTAATGTGATAATGTCAATTTGCAGAAGTGCTGTGATGTCCTCCATGTGTTATTCATTGTTATGTGTCTGGTGATGCATGCAATGTGATGTAAAGTGACTAGTAAGACAGATGAGAAACACAGATACATGCTGAATACAGCTCCTCCGTCCATACTTTTATGCAAAATAAAAACAAATGCTTAAATAAAGGATAAACCAAACAAAAATAGGTAGATAAAAATTAAGAAAATTATAGAAATATAAACTATATAAAATATCAGAAAATTAAACACTATATTATTTACTTTTGTTTTACAAAACAAAGGAATGAGGATCAATTAGAGTAACAAGTTTAGTATTTTTTCCCAATATTATTTGAAAAATAAAAGAAAGAAAAGTTTAGTTTAAAGAAAAGTTCTCCCCTACAAAACTTTATTTCATAATAATTAATAAATTATTTGTTGTCAGTGTTGCTAAGTCTGTGTTTTTCCTGATATTATACAGTGTATATATATATATATATATATATATATATATATATATATATATATATATATATATATATATATATATATATATAGTGCATTCAGAAAGTATTCAGACTCCTTCCATTTTATCACATTTTGTTATGTAGCAGCCTTATGATAACATTTTTTGAATTGGTTATTTTTTCACATTATTTTCTTCACTCCATACCCCATAATGACAAACATATTTTTTTTACTATGACACTTGATATTTAGCTCAGGTGCTCAGGATCTCAGAGACAAGATTGTGTTGAGGCACAGATCTGGGGAAGGGTACAAAAACATTTGGCTACACTGAAGGTTTCCAAAAGCACAATGGCCTCGATAATCCGTAAATGGAAGAAGTTTGGAACAACCAGAACTCTTCCTAGAGCTGGCCGCCCAACCAAACTGAGCAATCGTGGGAGAAGGGCCTTGGTAAGAGAGGTGACCAAGGATCATGAGTGGAGATGTGACAATCACTGCGACACTCCACTGATCTGGGCTTTATGGCAGAGTGGCCAGGCAGAAGCCTCTCCTCAGAGCATAAAAAAGCACCTAAAAGACTATCAGATTTTTTGGCCTGATTAAATGAAGATTGGAATTTTTGGCCTGAATTCCAAGCGACCATGCACCGCTCATCACCTGCACAGTACCATCCCAATGGTGATGCATTGTGTGGTGATGGTAGCATCATGCTGTGGGGGTGTTTTTCAGTGACAGGGACTGGGGGACTGGTCAGGGTTGAAGGAAAGCTGAATGCAGCAAAATACAGAGATATCCTTAATAAAAACCTTGTCCAGAGTGCTCAGGACCTCAGACTAGGCAAGAAAAACTGTGTCCAGGTGTGCCTAGGAGAATGGGTGATGTTTTAAAGGCAAAAGTGGTCACACCAAATATTGATTTAGCTTTTTTATATTTACTGGGCTAAGAATGACATTAATTGATAAATGCTATAAAACTATTTATTGCATTATTTTTTAAGATATTGTCACTATGCAACATTTTTCACAAATGCCTAAAACATTTGCACAGTACTGTATTTATAAATAATGGCTGCTGATTAAACTGCATTAATTAAGTGCTATTAATTATATAAAACATAATGTGAAAATGCAGTTAATCATGCCCTCTAGCCGTGATTGTTTTTGCGAGTTCCAGTCTGCAGGGAGCAGAAAGCACAACTCCAGCTGTACAAGCAACAAACCGCACTTACAGACAAAAAACAGCACAAGATAAGGACGCTTTCTTGTATTCAACTTCAAACACATTTGGACAGAGCACAACTCTGAATGCAGATGTCTCGAGATGTTTTTTTGTTTTTGTTTTATTAAACAACTGTAAGTTTAACTTGACACAGCATTTTAAAAACACTTTATTAAGTGAGACTCTCCAAAGCATCCATCTGATGCATTTGTACACAGACATGTCCTTAGAAATGCCTAATTCAGTTGCTTTTGTTCAGTTATATGGAAATAAACAATATATTGCCTTCTAAAGACTTTTTTTACTGACTAAACAATGCTTTCCTCATCTGCTACAATAGTGTATTGTAGGCTAATGTATTTTAATTATCTGAATCATTTGATTTATTATTACCTGAATGCTATATATATATATATGCATATACATATATATTATGGCTGTTGATTTAACACGTTAATTCAGTGCAATCAATTTGACAAAAAAATAACGCGTTAAAAAATTTACGCAATTAATCGCACTGCCCCCTGACCATAATAAGGGAGATTCCTGAGAAATGCAAGCTTGTAGTACCACCTGTTTACTCCAGAGGGCAGTAAGTGAAATTTCAGCTGTATGAGCAACGAGCAGTTTATATAGTGAAGAAAACAACACTTCAATAGGCAGAACAACACAAACATATGTTACATTCTTGTGTTCAAAACACTCGGAGCACAAATGTGATCTAAGGGATCTCAAGATGTGTTTAAAGATTGAGTATTAAACTATATTTAACTTGAAACAGTGACCTAAACATTTTATGTTTATGAAGCAATGCACCCGAGACGCTACACAAGCATGTCTGACGCAGGTGTAAATTGACGGCTGTTAAACAAGCCCTCATAATAAATCTCAAACTGATTGACAAATTAATTTATGAAATGTATTGCTGTGAACTGTATGCCAATGATTGACTTATGATCAATAATATGATATTAAACAATACATTTGTTTATCAAGAAAATTCATGTTGGATCAAAATTTCTTTATTTCTAGTAAGACCTTTGATATTGGGGCAAAAATCATACGCTTGATAACAATATTTCTATTGATTTCCTGTAAAAATATCTAAAAATCCTTAAAACAAGATCAATTTGATTGATCTTGTTTTAGAAACAACACTGCATAAGATATTTAGTTTTTTCAGAGAATGTATTTTTAATATGTGTATTTTGTGTATTTGTCACACATGTATAAAAAATACTGTTCATACTGTTAACCTGATATTTCCCTCACTCTCAGGTTCATTAAGACTCCTCCCCCAAATCACATGATCTACATGCTCAGGTTGTGACTGTTGGCATGGTGAA
This sequence comes from Moxostoma hubbsi, assembly GCA_032164185.1. Classification (NCBI taxonomy): domain Eukaryota; kingdom Metazoa; phylum Chordata; class Actinopteri; order Cypriniformes; family Catostomidae; genus Moxostoma; species Moxostoma hubbsi. The sequence goes on along the minus strand of JAVLUX010000049.1, from coordinate 14,833,376 downwards.
AGTCACTCTTCAGTATGACATCATCATCTGTACATCTCAGCAGATTTTTAGACAATTTACACTTTTCAAATGTCCTTGATTCTGATGTCAAGGCAGTTCATGTATGAATGGATCATTTTATCATCTTTATGCAAATATAATTACTTAATGTTAAAACTTATAGTTTTTTTATTCTAAAAATATCAATTTAGCTGAGTGTTTTTCTGAATATCCTACATGTTTTCCTGTTGCTTCCAGAGAATTTGAAGATGTCAAAAGAGCCAAGAATTGTGTAATTCTCTTTATGCAAGAATTTGTTATTTTTATTACACATAAAAACTCTGTTATTGCATAGAAACACACTAGATGAGTGTTCCAGAGTTTCCTCCATGCCTCTGTTGCTTCAAGAGAATTTGAAGATGACAAATGAGCCAAGTATTGTGAAAAGCGAGGAAGGAGTTTTGTGCCATCATGCTCTCTCTCTCTCTCTCTCTCTCTCTCTCTCTCTCTCTCTCTCTCTCTCTCTCTCTCTCCCTCTCCTCTCTCTCTCTCTCTCTCTCCCTCTCCCTCTCTCTCGCTCTCTCTCTCTCTCTCTCTCCATCACTCTCTCAAGAACAGTCAAGGACAGTTAGGTCAGAAAGGCTCAGCAGCTCCCAGCAGCTTCTGCAGACTTCCATGAAGCAGAGAATTCAGCAGTTTAGGACGCCTGTGTGAGTGAGTGATTAAGTGATTGGAGGTGTGTGTGTGTGTGGGGGGGGGGGGGGGGGGGGGGGGGGGGGTATGTGGGTGGCTAAACTCCTGCAGGAGAGCTGCTTCCTGCAAAGAATGTCTCACTCATTTGGCATTGATATCAGTACTGGCATCGGAACAAATAACATATAAATGGTAAACAGTTACCATTGTAACACTTGACAAGAAGGTTGCATATGTTAACATTAGTTAACTCTGTAGTGGTGGTGGTGTGGAGGGCTAAAGCACATAACTGTTAATCAAAAGGTTGCTGGTTCGATCCCCACAGCCACCACCACCATTGTGTCCTTGAGCAAGGCACTTAACTCCAGGTTTCTCCAGTGGATTGTCCCTGTAAGTTGCTTTGGATAAAAGCATCTGCCAAATGCATAAATGTAAATGTAAACATGAACTAACAATGAAAAATACATTCACATGTTAATTTCTACATAAAGTAATAACTTTTATCATTAAAAGTGAAGTATACTGCAAACAGGTATCACATATATTATGAACGCGATTGTCAAAAAGGTATGTACAGAAAACAACACTTTGTGTATTGCATTCATGACACAAAGCAAGGACCTTTCAGCCTGAAAGTGAACCCAGCATCATCTAATACTGCAACATGTTGCAATGTGTCCAGGTGTAATAGTTGCAGCAGTTGCATATGCAAACAAATGTATTCCTCCATTAAAAATTAACTGTGTTATATACATATTTCATTTTTGTTGGTTGAAGCGACATAGAACTTTACTCCCCCATTTTCTCTCTCTCTCTCTCTCTCTCTCTCTCTCTCTCTCTCTCTCTCTCTCTCTCTCTATCCCTTTACTTTGGTGCTGACTCACTGTCAATGGCCCAGAGTATGCTGTCTGCCTGCATTATACCCAGTTCCCCTTCCCACCAATTCATGCTCCTTCAGCACCTAAATTAAAGCTATGCTCTAAAAGAGTTATATGCTAAAATAATATCATTACAAAATAAGATAACACTTGAGCTAATGTGCCATCTTCATCACTCTGGTATATATGTATATGTAATATTAGTATTAGTGAATTATGTAAACTGTTGGAATAAGGTTTATTATGTTAAATATCTGAATGCATATGAATTTATATAACTGATTATGCTATCTAAAGATAGAGAAATATAACCTGTAAATGTGTGTTGGTACTTTTGGTGGGGGTCTAAATTATATCGCGTGGTGGACATCTCACTATTACTGAAGTACAGCATGTACTCTGTAACTGCAACACAGTAAATCTTCAATCTTCCACAGAAGACTGTTTGATGACACAGCTGGTGTGTGGCTGCTGCCATCTACTGGACATAAGATTAACCTGCCAAAGTGAAAGAAAATTGACCAAGACTGAAGAGATCCTATTATCACACAAACAAAAACATGCAAACAAACTTTTTGATAACACCGCATTATCTAAGACAATTCATCTGATGACAAACTAACAAAACCTCAGCTAATACAATAAATTGAGCAATCTAATTGCATAAATAATTTATTTGTATGAGAGGTGGGCCTATTTTTATTTTTACTGAAGTATCAAGAATTTAATCAAATAAATTTGTTGATCTTGGATATTTTGGGACTGTTATTAGAGAAAACAAATTGAAATGATGTTGTAAATATCTCATTAGATTAAATGAATATGCCAGGTTTAATACAAGTTAAGGTCAATCGACAGCATGTATGGCATAATGTTGATCAACACAAAAAATTATTTAGAGTCGTACCTTAAAAAAAAGAAAAAGAAGAAGAAGCAAAAAAAAGTTACTGTGAGGCACTTACAATGGAAGTGAATGGGGCCAAATGTTTGAGGATTTACAAGCAGAAATGTGAAGCTTAGAATTTTATTAAAGCCCTTAAATTAATTCTTCTGTTAAAAATCATGTATTATTTGAGCTGTAAAGTTATTTAAATCGTCATTTCTACAGTCATTTTAGGGTATGTTGACATCACATCGTCGGCGAAATTGCCAGTAAAGGCAAGGGTGTTTTCCAAACGGCATTTTTGCATCCTTGAACAGCACTTCGCGAAGGGATACCACTCGAAAGGTAATCAAAAGTAATAAAGTACCGTTTTTCATAAAGGGCCCTTTCAGAAGATTTGGTGAAAGCCTCATCGGGAGCTCTGTCTTTCTTAGTGAGTAGGGCATAGCGATGAACACTTTTAATTGGAATTCTCTGAGTGATTTTATCACACTAAAATCAAGTTGACAGACATATTATTTACCTCTTGTACCTAAAGATTTTTGCTTTTTTTTTTTTTTTTTTTTTCAAAGAAAAGTCGGGACAAGTAAAAAAAGTTTTTTTATGGATAATCAATATTGTGCCACAAATTCTGTTGATTCTCTTGAACCAGGAATATTCCTTTAACTTCGGGTTTGTCAAACCACCCAATCAGAGCAAAGTTGGTGCCGTCCAACAATTATGACATCATCAACACTATATAAACCGTTCCCGCTTAGGGGAAGTTTAGAGTACTTTTCCTAACCCTAACGCTCTTTGGCTTCCTGTACGGTGTTTGTACTGTTTTTATCTTAAGCTTTCAGTATATTACAGGAAGTGGGTCGTAGATCGGATGCGTCCAAGAAAAGCTATAGAGTACTCTGACGCTCAGGCTCACAGGTTTGATGGTCTCGTGCGTGGACAGCCCAGCTGCCGCCAAGAGTTCGTCTCTGATGCACGTGCTTCAGGTCCGTGTGAGTGTTGCACACTGAGTAGATCAAATTGAGCATGGCGAACTTTTGTGGGTCTTTCCAATGATCCTGCAAATAAGCCTATGCTCAGACATTTGTTTTGTGCAAAACCCGTTTTTGCCTGAGTGGGTACGGCTTTATGCACAGACGCACTTTTTCGTTTTCTTTAGTGAACCCATTAGTTTTTAAGTTACAAGTGAACAGACGACCAATTTACTAGTAAAGTCGATGGAAATGGGTAATATGTAGTGTGTGTGTGTGTGTGTGTGTATTACTGGGTTGATGACTTCAGAATCGTAATCTGGTACTGATTACAAATTTATATTAAAATTGTATTTAGTAGCCTATTGTAATCTCTTGGATTACATTTGAAAGAAACCTATTGATTTATTTCGGAATTCTTATTACCTATTTTTTTTTTTTTTTATATATGTTGGCTTGTCATGTACATTAACAAGCTTGTACTATTTTGATGTAATGTGTAAATGCATTAAAGAGAACTAACAATGGAGCAAAGTGAGAATTTTATGTTTGTGTATTGTCCTATGTTTCTGAGTGAAATGAAGATATTTTAATGTTCTTTTTCTGGCAAAATCTCACAAGAGGTGAGTTTCGGTAAACTAAACGCGGAGTTCAAAAGCAACTCTTTAATCTTAAACCAATTTAACTACTCTGTTTAATAATCTACATTTGTGTGGATTACAGCTCCATCTTCAATGTGATTATGGCTGGTGACTAGTATAAAGTGTGCAATTCTGACCCCATGATTTTTAGAATGGAAACATTTAAAATATTAGTGTTAAATATAAAATGGAGCAATTTACTGCTATTTGTCTGTGATGTATATCTGTCATAATCCAATAAAAGTAACAAAGTATTTTTAAATGTAATTATCTAATTACATGTAGTACATTTTGTAATCCAGATTACATACATTACCAAGCACTGTTTTTGTATCACTTTGAAAACGAAATCAAAGCTGCTGTAACTGTAAAAATTGGAGCATTGTGAAAGTGGTCACTTCTGTCAATGTACAATAGTTGCCGGTGACAAGATCAAGCCAACTTGTGCCTTTTTCTCTTTCAAGTTGATGGGAGTGGCATTTGGTAAATTCATCAGGAAAGTGGTACCTGATTACACAAACTTTATCCCAAACAAACCAAGTAGAGCTTCTCTCATATAAATGAGTCATCCCGAGAAAATCCACCAACCGCTGTATTTCCTACTGACCTGTTTTTGTAAGTCACATGGAAATCGACTAGTCGACATTAGGCTGATTGTGTTGACGTCAAGTGTAATCGGCTAGTCGATTTCTGTAGCAGTTTGCTGATTAAGTTCAATGAGTTTAAATTTCAGGATCATACAAAAACTTATATTGCATGTAAAATGTCTAAAGGCATTCATTATTTTTTGTATTTATTTTTATATATATATATATACACACACACACACTTTTACTCGTAGCACCAACGGAATTGCAACAGTGATAATTTTCTCAACGAGTAACTGTTTGTATCTGAGCAATGCAACAAAAGGTTTTGATGGTTTTCAAACATTGATTTTTGAAAGTTTTTGTTTTAAATGTCATTGTGCTTACGAACATCGCACACATTAGTAACACCAATCATGCAAAGCCAAATAAAAATGCAATTGTTTATGCTGCTTCCCATTTTTCATTAACACAAGATACTTTTTGTCAATATATTTTGAAATCCAAATAAAGTGAAATGACAATGTTATTAGTTTTTGTAATGGGTACACTGGCTACCTATTTTATTAATTTTTTCTTCTCTTGCTAAACAATTTTGTATTTGAGGTAGGTTAATTGGCAATAGTAACAAGGTCGTATAAATTAGTCTACAAAACCGCTGTAAAACCATCACTGTTTTAATGGGTGCTGCCTTAAGGCCAGGTAGGGGGATGTCCAGCCGTGATATCAATTTGTAGGTGATTTGCCATGGGTTCCTTCTGGAATTTCCTATGAGTTTTTTATAATAGGGTTTTTCAATTTGAGTAAAATATAGTCTGACTCAAACATTAGGCCTACTTTGATGTTTTGTTCAACTACATTAAGTATACACAGTCATACCCCAAACAAGAATTTTTAATCCACAGTGTAAGAAATGTTGCTAGATAAGGACTAAAATCCCACAAGCATGTAAGTAAACGTGCCTGACAAAATGGAAAACTGTAGTAGTTCTTATTTAGCCCCAACACTGTGGCTTCTAAATTCACATTTGGGGTATGAATGGGTGTAATTTTTGTTGTAGAACAAAATGTCCAATTATCCTCAAGTAATGGTTACCACAGACCTTATTTCTCTCATGAATCCTAAAACCCATAGGATTATCTCAAGGGAAAACATGGCTTATTAAATGATAATTCTTTACCTGGGTTTTGTACTACAAACTGAACAGCTCAATGAGATGACTGATTTGATTAGATTTCCTAACCTCTCTTAAAACTGTAATCAGATTCACCTAACGTGCATTAAAAATAATTGCATATTAAACAAGCTAAATTTTATTTCTTATTTTTACAAATATTTTCCCTTCTACACTACAGAAGCATTCAGGGGTTTTTACATCCTCATGTGTATTGACTGCACTTGTGGGATTGTCTTAATGCCACAGGCAACCTTTATATGTACAATAATATATATATATATATATATATGCAGTATATTTGTATGCATTATTTTAAACCACATGCATTACTTGTCAATTTGGGGTAACAAATAATCGTGATATATTTAGTTAATATAACTAGGGTTTTCATTAACATGAAAAATCAAGTGGTGGGTAAGAAGAACACCTACACATGACATGAATAAAGTATGAACAACCATTAGCTCAATTTTTAGTGGCTCAAAAATATAACTTGGTGTATTTGAACACTCCTAAATCTTTTAGTTCTAATCGTCTTTTTAGTTTTCTTTTAATTTGTATATTACTAGTAGCTATCATTTTAATTTTCTGTCTCTATGATTGTCATATGTCCTCGCATGCAGAAAGGTCATAGATGCAGAGTAGAGCTCAGCTCCACCAGCACTGTCTACGAGTAGGTTGGAGGAAATAACAGACGAAACGGGATTTTTGTATTAATCGACGTATCACGTGACATTAAAAGGGCATGTTTGCAGAAAACACCACTTTTCGATTTTTTAACGCGAATAAAGCACAAGCTGGATTGATTCGCTGCATCGGTCAAAGGAGCTGTCCACCATGAGGTGCTGAAGAGGCGGCCTTGGAAAACGATGGCGACGGGGAAGTTGCTTTTGTACACGGGTCTGTGTCTGTCTATCGTCGCCTTGTGTTTCCTTACGGTCGCAATCTCATCGGATCACTGGTACGAGACGGACGCGAGGAGATACAAGGAGCGCTGCCGAACGTTCTCGAACCGCAGGAGCGACCCAGGTTTCATTTACATCCCCAACCACAGCCTTCCACTGCGAGCCAGCCGAGCGAGCCTGGACCGATGGCAGAACCGACTACTGATGTATAGAAACCGTCGACAGCTGTTCGCGATGAGCGCGGCGGATGAGTGCAGCAGACGCTACAATTCGACCAACATGGGGCTGTGGAGCAAATGCTATAGACGGGGATTTGACCCAGACATCGAAGAGCTCATTCAGAAAGGTAACAAAAACGACTGAGCCTCAGAGGAATATATGTTTGTTATATATTTTTCGACTGCTCGTTTGAAGCAGGTGCCCAACAACAATTTTTGGTTCCCAAAACGTTCTTTACGGTCCCTTTTTTTGTTTTTAGAAAATAGAACGGTTGCTTTATGTCGTGCATACTAGTTCCCCTAACATTCCCGTAAACTCCAAATTCTGGGAACCTTTCTGCAACCATTCTGCTACATAAAATAATCAATATGCGAGCATATTCTACTACTAGGAGAGCCTGGGAAATGCCATTTCTAATGCATTTCACACCACATATTGCCTATATACACACTCACTGGGCACTTTATTAGGAACATTATGATCATAATAAAGTTCCTGACGTGGTCTTCTGATGTTGTAGTCCATTCACCACAATGTTCGAGGTGTTGTGCATTCTGAGATGCTATTCCGTTCACTACAATTGTACAGAGAGGTTATCTGAGTTACCGTAGCCTTTCTGTCAGCTTGAACCAGTCTAGCCATTCTCTGTTGATCTCTCACATCAACAAGGCATTTCCCGTCCACAAAACTTCTGCTAACTGGATGTTTTTTTGTTTTCACACCATTCTGAGTAAACTCTAGAGATGGTTTTGTGTAAAAATCCCAGAAGTACTCAAACCAGCCCGTCTGGCACCAACAATAATGCCACAGTCAAAATCACCAAGATCACATTTTTCTCCATTATGATGGTTGATGTGAACATTAACTGAAGCCCCTGACCCGTATCTGCATGATTTTATGTTTGCAATGCTGCCACATTATTGGCTGATTATATAATCACATGAATAAATTGGTGAACAGGTGTTCCTAATAAAGTACTCAGTGGGTGTAAATAGACCGATGGATTATAACAGAAAATTCTAAGGAATTGTTGATATATGCAAGACAGTAAGCAAATAGATTTGCAACATATTGATTTTGCAGATTGTAGCGAGTACGCTTGCTTTGTAATACATTTGAGGGATTTAGTGTATATGAGCATCTTGAGAGCATCTGTCTGGTTTACTGATCTAAATATGACACTTGTCCATCTGTACAAGTTCTGAATATCATTCTGGGCGTTGATGAATTTTTCAAAACATTTTTTTTTTTTTCCAGGAACAATCGAGCAATGTTCATTTATAAGGTACTATTACTCCTCTGCAGCCATGCGAAAAGATCTTTCTTTCAACATCACCAAGACTATTCAACAAGATGACTGGCATGCCCTGCGTAAGTGGAACTTGCACTTTTTGGTCTGCATCAGCGTGCTATACTAGATGATACAGATAAATAGTAATGAGTTGCAAACTTTTACAAGTCAGAAATTTCTGACCCAAAAATCATGAGCATGGCAGTCATTTGGGCCCTGGGGAAGGGTCCCACCCATAACAATGTTTTTTCCCAGGCCATATATCAATCTGATGGTCAGTATACAGGCCCCGTTAATTTAAGCGAGGATCTTACATATAACATAGAAACAATTTATTGTGTCCTCCTCCAGATTTGCGTCGGATGACAGCTGGCTTCATGGGCATGGCTCTATCCATCATTCTCTTTGGCTGGACCATTGGTGTATTGGGCTGTTGCTGGGACCAAGGCCTCATGCATTATGTTGCTGGTCTGCTTTTTCTCATGGGAGGTATGTGTATTTCCATATGTGGCTTTCAGACTGTTTGTGGATCCCCCATATGTTTTGTCCTAAAAATGAATGAGCTAATATTTGCCACCATAAAAGTCCCCCTTTTGTGTATTGTTGCACTGAAGTTGTGCAGTGTTTTTGTGCATCCAGTGTTGGGGAAGCTACTTTGAAAACGTAGCTTCCCAAGCTATATTAATAACTTAAAGGAGTATTCTGGGTACAAGTTAAGCTCAATCGACTGCCTTTGTGGCATAATGTTAATTTCCACAAACATTAATTTCTACTCATCCCTCCTTTTCTTAAAACAAAAAAGCAAAAATCGAGGTTACAGTGAGGCACTTACAATGGAAGTGAATGGGGCCAATTTTTGGAGGGTCTAAAGGCAGAAATGTGATGCTTATAATTTATAAAAGCTCTTATATTAATTCTTTTTTTAAAACTTGTGTATTATTTGAGCTGTAAAGTTTTGTCCTTTTTTGCAGGATTACAGGGTTTACAGCATTACGTCGTCATGGTAAGGAAGTTGTAAAATTGGATATAACGTTACACAGAAAAGGATAATATGTGATTTTATCACACCAAAAGCATGAAACATACATATTGTTACTTCTTGTGGCAATACTTTTGAAACAATGAGTATTCTAACATTTACTGATTGGCCCTATTCACTTCCATTGTACAGTGTAAGTAATTTATTTATTGTAACCAGTTCATTTACCTGAACTATTTGACAAAACCGGTGCAATTTGAATTTCACAGAGCTACATGAGAAAGGCCGGTTTAGGTGAGTACAATTGATTACTCCCTCTGCTCCATTGCCTCGTTCACAATATAATGTGAAAAACAGCAATACTCTTTGGAAAATATAGCATTTACTGGAAAAGCTACATTATTGTGAAAATAGCTGAGCTAAGGTCATGCTTCTGAAAAATGTAGTTTGTAGTGTCGCTATTGTGAGTTAGTTCCTCCCAATGCTGACTGCGTCAATGTTTCTTGATTTCTGAGCATCTACCAACCAGTGTCATGTCCCACCACAGGTACCTTCTGCATCATATCGCTGTGCACCTGCGTGGCTGGCATCAACTTCGAACTATCTCGCTACCCACGTTATCTGTTTGGCCTCCCAGATGATATAAGCCATGGTTATGGCTGGTCCATGTTCAGTGCCTGGGGAGGGCTGGGACTGACCCTCATAGCTGGGTTCTTCTGCACCCTGGCACCATCGATTCAGCCTCTACCACCATCTCGTACCTCCTGTCCCAAGTCTCGCATGGAGAATGGAACAGTGTGCTAAAGCTTAAAATTTCTGGATACTTCATACATTGGCATTAACTGCTGTTCATAGACTTCTTCATGGGTATGAAAAGCACCGAGGCTGATGAAAGACTATTACACAGTGAAGGACATACTTTCTGCTACTAGGTGACAAGCCATGTCTTTTGGGTATTTTCGCTATTGGAAGGATATTTGTTATTACAGCACACTTGTACAGTTGTATAAAGCTTTCAATCTGACATAACTTCAGCATGTCCTTGGGTGAAGCAGTTCTTGTCTTTTGTCTGTGTTCAGTAGCCCCTTTATTCCCTAAAGAGTGTGTCCGAGACTTTCCAAGACTTCTCATGTATATATTTCCTATAGATTTCATTATGCGCTGTTGTTGCTTTCAATGTCTATGATTTCTTCATTGGACAATAAAATAAATAAATGCTCAAGAGCACAACCCCACTGTTTGTACACAATGTCAAAAAAACGAGAATCAAACAGAGCCACTGATACTCAATTTTATTTAAGATTTCATTGTTCCAGACCAGCAGAAAAGGGGTCAGTTCTTCTCTTTAAGCTCTTTATTTTGTATTAAATGATCTCAGCAGCATGTTAAACTGAAATGTTGGACTACATTGATTTTTTTTTTTCCTGAAAGAATGAGTGATTGCATTAGATAAATACTGTTTAGTATGGCCACACGGATGAGAAAAGGGAACATAAATCGTTTGTAGGCCCTGGAATGGCCAGATATTAATGTGTGCCTGCCATTTCTCCTTTTGTGTTACTATCATCATCCTTCCAATGGTTCCCGACTCAATTCTTGATTCACACATTGAGTGAATGGCTTATTTTACAGGCAAGCCATTAAAGACCATATCAAAGGTCTTGTTCACCTTTCTTCATGGGAATGGAGTTACTAAAGACACCCTGTAGTGGCATACTAGGTCTCACACACCCATATTTCCCCAAAGATGCTTGATTTTTAAAAAGCTCCTAAATCAGTCTGGACAGTGCTCCAACCTAAGATACAAAGGTATTGTAGCATTCTGTCCCTTCCAAGGAGGACCAGGTTCATCACCCTATAAATGCACTCAAATATCTCACCTGTGGCTCTGTTCCATAAAACATCAAATATGTTAGAAACCAAGACCAATGTATAGAGTGTGTCTGTAACCCCACCCTAACTCACGAGAAGTGTAATGATTCACTGTATTAATTACAATCGGTACCTTGGATGGAGTGACAGCAACCAGATGTGTTATTTGTTAAAGCACATTCTTTTTAGCCATTATATCAGTGTTCATGGTATCTCACATTTCTTTGCACACTTAAAGGGATGGTGCACCCCAAAATGAAAATTCTATCATCATTTACTCACCCTCATGTTGTTACAAACCTGTAAAAGGCAGAATATTAAGGACCAAAAGCTGGAATCACCATTCCCTTCTATTGCATTTTTTTTTTCATACAATGAAAGTGTATGGTAACCTAAATTCTGCCTTACATCCATTGCATTCCATGGGTTTGAAATAACATGAGGGTGAGTAAATGATTACAGAATTATTTTTGGGTTAATTATCCCTTAAACGGTGTCATACACTTCCCCCCCCCAGAATCATGTGTGAAAGTGTGTATATGTATGTTAGGACCCTCAGTGTCTCCCAGGCACCTTCAACATCATCACTACCCTGCACTGGTGGTGCTAGTCATACAGTGATTTATGTGTGCCTTCAAAAAAACCTACAGGAGACAAACAAATCCTGACAGGTAAGCAATGGAGAAGTAAAGGGTAGAAAGACAAGAGCTTGTTACATTATTAATGGAAGGGGTATATTTGCAGTTTTATGTTTTGATGCAGTTAAGTTTAGGTTGGGTTGTCTTTAGTGACGGTCAATGCCGACACTCTGTAGGATGTCTGTGGCGGTCTGCGCTGGGGGTCTGAAAGCTGTCTGAAAGCCTGGAGGTGGGGAGTGGTACTGACTGGGAGTGAGTGTAGGAGGGGGAAGGTAAGGGGCCCAGGCGGCTCTGTGTAGGGAGAGGTGGGCCGCCGCGTCCAGGAGGCCGGTGTGTGGGGGCTGGGACAGTGCGCTGGAACTGGGAGGGCCATCCATCTCTGTGAGGGACTGCAACGACTTGAGCCAGTGCGGCGGATTGTCATCCTGAAGACAGTCTAAACTGTTTCCTGTGGATGCGGGAATACCTGGAGTTTAAAAATGCGTATGTGTAAGACAAGAATGTGGCAGAAGCACACAAGCTAAAGGATTTACAACAGTGGTTTTCAACTGGTGGGACATGACCCAAAACTGTATTGCAGGTCTGTACTTAAAGGGAGAGGATAAATCATATGCTGAAAACAATATTATGTTTTTTCTGGTGAATAATTTACTGCAGAGAGCAAAATAAATAAAAAATATAAACACACACACACATATATATATATATATATATATATATATATATTTTTTATATGAAAGACATTTAAGGAACCAAAACATTTAACTTTCCAACCCAGCTTAAGTAATGTTAATAATTTAGCATAATGTTGGGCCTATATGCAGTTCATGCTAATATTAATACATTTCAATGTTTGATTTTAAGGACAATTGTGTTTATTTTTTTGTATAAAGAACAGGCATGTCAAAAAATATTGATTATCGATTAGCACGTTATTTTATTTATTTTATATTAACATTGGAATTAGAAGCCTAATTTGTGTACTTTCCAATTCACTCAGATGGGCTTCTGTTGAATGTCTGCATTCCATTGGGAGACTACGAGGGGGTGATAGCATATTTACTGAAGAAAGTATCACAACATAGGATGGGTATTTTAGAGCTCCTTGCGCAGGACGCATACGCACAAAAGTCAATGAAGGATGAACTTGGCATTGATGAGTTTGCAGGTTAGTGTATAAATCTGTTGTAACTGCACAAACTGAACGATTAGAAATTATGCAATTTCTCTATTTTTTAAGAAGTTTCATTCAAGCTGTCAAACACCAAAAAGACATACTTGTAACTGAAAATACATTGTGTAGTCTATATGAAAGATGCATATACACAAATAATCTTTGTTAAAAATTGGGTCGAATTTAATGGAAAGCTATGCGAGTTACACTTCACTACAGATTTTTGTGCAGCCTCGAGGGATGGTGAACCCATGGTTTGTGCGTACAAACCTTCATAGAATACAATTTTAGAACCTGCCATGTAGTCCGTCAGACATGTTTGATGTGCGACTCATTTAAATTTACTTGGCAGCTTACACTTTACCAAAGTACCAGTTGAAATCCACTGGTTTTCCAAACGGTGGGGGGGGGGAAGGAAAAGAGAAAATAAATAAATAAATAAAATCGCACCTGTGATAATGGCGGGGTCCATCCAACTGGCCGTACTTTCCCAGCTGAGGCTGTGTGAGACTCTTGTGGTGCCTACCGGCACCCCAATGTGATTGACACTGGAAGTGGAGGAAGAGGAGGATGTAGAGTTTGGGAGGCCTCCGAAGTTGATGTTGATATTTGGTAGGAGTGCTCGCAGTCCATCCTGCCACTCTTTTACATTTATGCTTTCCATCGAGCCGTTGTTTTCTGCTGAGAAATAACATGAAATGAAAACTTTTTGTACCTTTAAAAGTCAACATGAAACTGGAAAATTGCAACCCATTTTAATACCGTAACGTTATGCATTTTAGAGTAAAAATGGATATTCGACTTTAAACTTGATTTTATCCATCTGGATTTGAATGGATTGTGAAAAGTGGGTGTAATATATCAGAATGGAGCCAGGCAGCTAAAAATAAGATGGCTTGGTGATGTCAGCCAAATAATTTTCTGTGGAATAATGTGCACTGATGAATTGTGCACAATAATATCAGAAAAAGATGCCACATAAGATGATTATAAGAAGTAAATTGGATCAATTCTGATTTCATGTTGACTTTGAAAACCTACAGGTTTTAGATGTATTAATTCTTTATTAATAATAAAAAATAAATAAATAAAATAAAACACTGGCAGGGAGTCAGCTTAGCTTGTCAGCTTATATTTAAATTCTGGACAGGATCTTGGGAACGGAGGCATGAGGATACACATTTCAAATTTAGAAGAGAGGCTGGGGCAAAAAAAGTGCCATTACCTTTTAAGGGATCTGAAAATTTTGAATGAAAATACAACTCTAAATACGACAATTAACTATCTGGGAACAGGTTCAACTTTGTATGCATGTTTGTTTCACTGGGTTAAAACTGTTGTACTCTTCTCAGCCTAGGTGTTTCAGTTTTACATACAAATACTCAGAACACACACAGATGGTCACACACACAGGTGTTTCACAAAGAACTGGAGCACACAAGACAGATAAATCCCCTAACCTGATATAGGAATCCCCCCAAGACCGGTACTGTGGTGCTGGGCCGGGATGCTCAGGTCTAAGAAATGGTTGTGTGCGGTCGTATGGTTCAAATGTGTGAGGTTATTGCGGGTGGGGAGGCCCATCCAGGGGTGGCGTGCGGCTGTATGTTGGGGCAGACTGAATGAGTTATAAAGGCCTCTGTGCTGGAAGTGAGGAAGGCGCTGTTGGCCATTGGGTAGGCTGGTCTGGTGGGTAGAGGGTTTGGGTGAGAGTGGGGAGTGCTCCTGGACTGACAGCTCTTTCTCGATGAGGTCGGCCAAGGCCTTCCGTGTGACGTCAAATGGGTCGAAGCCAAGGTCATCGTCTTGCTGCTGCTGCTTGGCCGAAGAGCCAAAACCAAAGGCTGCCTGCCAGTCAGTGGAGGATGATACAGGTATAGTGTCTGTAATAGAAAGAGGGAAAGGGAAGAGAAAAATTCAAGTCACAGAAGTTATAGGACAATCTGAACATCAACATTTGTATCAATTATTAGGTATGAACCGATACTGAATTATTGATATCATATATATATATATATATATATATATATATATATATATATATATCTGATTTACCAATTAATTAGGCTGATAGTTGTGTTTTTTTAACTATCGGCTAAAAAAACAAAAAAGGTCTGGATAGTTTATTTGAATCAATTCCTCTAAGGCGCATGCTGTTCTATAGTCCAGACTTCTTGGTTCTACAGTATAATGACTTCCTCTAGATGCTAAATAAAAAACAATCACTGATAGGCTATGCAGAGGGATGGACGCTTCAAAAGCGGACTTAAAACATTGACAGAGAAAAGCCAAGGCATGCATACAATACACGTTATTATTACTGTCATGTTACAATAAAGCAGTCATTTAAAGGTGGTTTGATAATTTATTTGTATATTACTAAATCACTGCACTGGAGAACTGGAATGCCAACAAGGTGGAGAGAGGATAACATTGGATGGATTTCACTATCACTTGCATTTTCCACAATTCACAGCACATTCCACAGCGCATGTGTCCACTACTGCATTTTTATAGTTGGCACCAACTTCATCCATTGGAATGATGCATTTGTTATAGGATTGGTATCAGGTTAGATAATTTGCTCATGTCCTCATTCTCAATTAAATGTCCCAATACCATGCATTGTACAAATGAGTAGAGCTGGTGTTGTGCAGCGCGAGCGGCCACATCGAGTTTGAGCAAGCACAGAGACATGTGAGCCAAGCACACTCTCCTAGAATGTCTTCTGAAGCGCTGGGAAGTTTATTGATTGGTTTGTTTTGATGAAAATAATTTTATTTTGTGGAACTCAAATTTCAGCTAAGTGGTCTGACTCACTGAACATTCAGTTGACCGTCAAAGGAAACCAAGCACCTTTTTTGCTTAATTTGTGCTGGTTCCGTCTAGCGGCTGGAGTTGTTTTGTGTAGTAGCACTCCTTCGGGACAGTGTTGTGGATGAATCTGCATGTTCTTTGTGCTTATGCCTCCTATTGGCTGAATTTTGTTTTGTTGTGTATTTCTTGCAGGATATTTTGGTGATTGGGTCATTTGTTGCACTCATATAGCAGTCGAATGGGCCAGCTCACTGAATATTAGTTTGACTGCCCAAGGAAACTGAACAGATTTTTTTATTATTTGTGCTGGTTCCGTTAGTGGCTGGAATTTGTTTTGTGGAGGAACAGACCTTCGAGACAGTAATGTGGATGAATCTACACATTCTTTGTGTTTATTCTGCCTATTGGCTGAAATTTGTTTTATAGATTATATTCTGTATCACAAAATTTGTATAGAAACCCTGGACTTCAGTAATCCGACAGCAAAGTTGTCACGGGGGCTCTCATAGGCATAAATGGAATGTTTGAGTTTAGAGGAATTGACGCCAGTTGGCACTGTCATTCGCAGGGTTAATGTGCATGTTTTTCGTGATAAAAGTTAACGTTTGTTTGGTTCAGGGGGAACTTGGGGTTTGATTGTTGCACTAATGTTGGAATGTGCTTTTTATAATTGTATTTTTGACACAATCTATATTTTCTAATATGTCAAAATGTTAAATGTTAATATGAATGGATTTTCTCACTCCATGTGGAATGTGAATGGGTACACCCTATAAAAAGGAAGGTTATTTCTCCTTAAACGCAAGAAATATGATGTAGTGTTTCTTCAAGGAATGCATATTTCCCTGCAGGAAGCTGAAACATTTGGGAATATATGGGGTGGATATGTTTTCTTTAGTGCTGGTAAGAAGAGCAGGGGTGTCATTACTGATAAGTAAGCATCTACAAATCAATTGTCTCAAACAGATTAAAGATAAATTAGGAAGAGTCATTATTGTTTTAGCAGAAATTCAGGGGCAAATGTTGAATTTGGCTAATATTTATGCAACTAATGCTGATGATCAGGGCTTTTTAATAGATCTTGTAGGGATGCTGCAAGCCACTGGCACCCCATGTGATATATTATTGGGAGGAGACTTTAATATATTGATGGACTCAGTCCTTGATCATAGTGAAGCAAAAGAGTGTAAGCCCCCTAGAGCAACAGTGGCGCTTCATAAGATGTGTAAAAATCTTGGTCTTACAGATATTTGGAGACTTTTGAAACCATCTGGTAGGGACTATAAATTTTATTCATTAGTCCTTCAAGATTTATTCTAGAATAAATATTCTAGAATATAAAAGATATTTTTTTTATATCTAATTCCCTCATTTCATCTGTTGTTGATTGCTCAATTGGAAACCTCTTAGTCTCTGATTACTTTGAGTCAGGGGACAAGCAGGGAAGCTTTTGGTTAGATATACAGTACTGTGCAATAGATTTAGGCACTTGTGAAAAATGTTGCATAGTGCAGATGTCTTCAAAAATAATGACAAATAATTGTCATTTATCACTTAATGTCATACAAGTCCAGTAAACATAAAAAAGCTAAATCAATATACGGTGTGACCACCTTTGCCTTTAAAACAGCACCAATTCTCCTAGGCACACCTGGACACAGTTTTTCTTGGTTGTTGGCAGATAGGATGTTCCAAGCTTCTTGGAGAATTCACCACAGTTCGAACAATTTAGACAATTGCTTCTGTCACTATATGTAATCTCAGACTGACATGATGTTCAGTGGGGTCTTTGTGGGGGCCATGATATCTGTTGCAGGGCTCCATGTTCTTCTATTCTAATCTTACTATTTGTAAAAGTAATGTGTTTGGGAGTCTAACATTTATATTTCCTATTGACACACTAAAGATGAAGATATAAATAACCATCTTAAGACAAATGCTTTTGTGAAACATCTTATGTGCCCAAGACATTTGCACAGTACTGTAGATATATAAAGCAGAGAGTCTTTTTCTCCCATTCCCTCAGGGAAATCTTGATCTCTATAGTTCCACATCTTCATCTACTGATGAAAATATTAGAAATTTTATGGAACCATTGGAACTCCCTAACCTGACGACTGAACAAAAAAATGATCTTGATTCTGAGATAACCTTGGAGGAGCTTGGCAAGGTGATTAAGGCCTTGCCTACAGGCAAGGCTCCGGGGCCAGATGGCTTTTCCGCTGCATTTTTTAGATCTTATGCTACAAAACTGGCTCCACTTTTGTTAGAAGTTTATATGGGATCATTAAAGAATGAAAGCTTCCACCAACCATGACGCATGCCCAGATCAGCCTGATTCTTAAAAAGGACAAAGATTCAAACAAGTGTGAGAATTAACATCCAATTTCCCTGATCCAGCTAAATGTAAAAATTTTGTCAAAGTTATGACATCTCTTATAAATATAGATCAAGTGGGGTTTATTAAGGGCCTTCTGATAACATCAGTCTCATGTGGTCAGAGGCAATTGATCAGACTCCGGTCGCTGCTATTTCACTTGATGCTGAAAAGGCATTTGATATGGTAGAATGGGATTATCTTTTTTTAAATCCCCTTTTCTCCCAATTTGGAAAGCCCAATTCCCACTACTTACTAGGACCTCATGGTGGCACAGTTACTCACATCAATCAGGGGGGAAGAGGACAAGTTTCAGTTGCCTCCACTTCTGAGACTGTCAATCCGTGCATCTTATCACGTGGCTCGTTGTGCATGACACCTCGGAGGCTCCCAGCATGTGGAAGCTCAAGCTACACTCTGTGATCCACGCACAATTTACCACGCACCCCATTGAGAGCGAGAACCACTAATCATGACCACAAGGAGGTTACCCAATGTGACTCTACCCTCCCTAGCAACGGGCCAATTTGGTTGCTTAGGAGACCTGGCTGAGTCACTCAGCACACACTGGATTTGAACTCCTAAATGCGATTATCTTTTTAAGATTTTTTTAAATATATGGGTTTGGGAATACATTTATTGGGTGGATTAAGTTACTTTATAGACACCTTGTAGTGGTTTTACAAACAAATTGATTAATTGCAGATGGTTTTACTCTGGATAGGGGTACACGGCAGGGTTGCCCTCTTTCCCCGTTATTGTTCTGTCTTGCCCTGGAACCATTAGCAGCCACGACAAGAAAGATGATTTTCCAAGGGTGGTGGTGGGAGGTATGGCACATGAGCTTTTGGTTTACGTGGATGATATTTTATTCGTCTCTGACCCCACTAGATATATGTCTTGCCTCCACAGGATTATTAATTCCTTTTCTAAGTTCTCAGGATACAGAGTCAATTGGTCTAATTCCAAAGCTTTGTCTCTGACAGCATACAGTACTGAACTCTGACATTGAGAATAGTCAAATTGCATACATACGTAAGCAAAATTGACTTTATTACTGAAAAATACCCGAATCAGATCAAAATCAAAAGCTTGTGAATCAAATTGGGAATCAGGTTTTAACACACAGCCTTATTTGGCTCCAACAGTACTTGTATAGAAGCTTTTATAATACTTGAATTCCAAATACATGTGCCTACCTGAGGTAAAAAGGCTCTGTGGTTCTGGAGTCATGGGCCAGTCGGAGGCTCCCTGTGGTGAACTGGTGAAGGAGGGCAGGCCGCTGGGGATGGGGTTGGGATGCCTGAAATTGCTGTTGTCTGAGAAAAGTGACTGAGACTCTGCTGCCGCCCCCTCAAATGGTGAGCGTGCTGTGAGCTCAGCCACACTGATGGGCATGACGAGGCTGGGTTTGGTAAGGCCAGGTGGAGGAGATGGGGATTCACTACTGGATGTCTGCCAAACCAGAAAGATACAAAGAAACAGTACAAAACCTAAAAACACCACATATTCTTAAGAAATTAATTTACTTTTTTTTGTGCGCAATTCTTACCTGTGATATAGTTTCCCCATTTCCAAAACTTCTGGTTTCGGATGGTTTGTCAATTGGACTTAAATGAAAGTACAGGGCAAGATAAGCATTCAATGAAATGCTCACACAACCACAAAGGAAGAAAGTGGTGTCATATGATTCGTATTTTCGTATTTCAAAAAAATTATTGGACAGGTCGTTGCAGTACTGTACCTGGTTGGCTCCAAGGCTGAAGGGAAGGGTGGGAGGCCTGTGTTCTGATCTGTGACCTGTTCAGGGTCTGGTTCATCTGGAGTCATGTGATCGGAGTCTGTTAAGCAGTCTAAAAAAGGAGGGGACTTGCGATTCTCTGTGGGTAAACCGTTTACCATTTTCCCATAGCTCTGTAATGAGGGCCACCCTTCTTTATTTGTGCTATTGGGTCTGGGAATAAAATAATGTTAAATGTTAAAAATGGGTATCATAACTGTATGTATGATATGTATTATTTTTTTAATTAACGGTTAAAAAAAGTTAATGAAAACTCAAAAGTGGAAAATTTCACTATGATATTTATACATTTAGTATTAATATGGTTATCTGACTGTGTATGCAACAAAATGGAAAATAGTATTTAAAAAACACCTCTGAGTGGAGTTGGGTTTGCTTTTAGACTTCTCTCCACATGTTGAAGTCTGTAAAAAGTTGGGGTTCACTTTATAAAGGTCTTGGAGTAGTTTTTGCTCATACTCTTGATGTTTCCCAGCCTGAAAAAAAAATTATAACATATGGTGTAATATCAAAATGGAAAAGTATTTTTTTTTTTATTGAATTTATGTGGCAGGGATATAACAACAAACGTCAATGAGATCAATGGTAAAAGCTCTGAATTCATTGATTTGAAGTCTAAACATGAGCGCACACCTGCATCTCTTCTTTTGTAAAACTAGCCGCTTCATCCCCCAATTCATGTAAATACATGCAGTCCGGTTTAGGACACTGCATGCTTTTGAGAAAATAACTGCAGTACTTTGTTGTTCCTAAAGAAGCCTTTGAGACAAAACAGTGACAGACATAACACTTCTGATAACAAACAACTTCAAAGTGATAGCAGACGCAATCAATATTATTTTTATTAAATAATACACTAAAGTGTCATGATACTTCTAAACTTTCTAACTTTATAAACAAATGACAGTTCTGTGATGATTTGTGCCTACCTTTAATGTTCTACCATCCACTATGACATTGTTTACACACTGTATTGCTCTAAGGGCGTCCTCGGAACGAATGTAAGTTACATAGGCACTGGCACTAGGACCCTATGGAGTTAAAGTTGAAAAAAGTGGTTGTGGGTTTTTAATGTTAACTTTATAGCCGTAAGCAAGGCTGCTTTCCATGTGCTGCTTACATATAAAGCACAAGGGATTCAGGTTTCAAAAATGAGACAACAAATACATTTCTTACCTGTGAACCTGCATATGACGTGCTGTTATTGATGACCACTTTATGGATTTTGCCGAACTTTCCAAAATATTCTGGACGCTTTAGAACCTAGAAAATGTGCAAAGCAAAGTTTTTTCTTCAAGTGATTTTTTGCTGTAGCTGAGCTTTATAAAATTAAATTATAACATTATGATGTAATGATTTTGTCTTGATTTAGAGTTTAAACCTTGAGGTTTTACCCTTTTGATTGAACATTGTAAAATGGATAAGTTCTGGTCCAAGATGCTGATTGGTCAATACTAGGGCTGGACGATATGATGATAGAAAGTATCTCCTGGCAACGATATCAGGTTTCAATCGATAGGGATTTTGCCATATAGCGTATACCACAAAATGTGCGCGCCGTGGGATTATCTACTTTGCCGCCAAAAGTTTGGAATAATGTACAGATTTTGCTGTTTTGGAAGGAAATTGGTACTTTAATTCACCAAAGTGGCATTCAACTGATCACAAAGTATAGTCAGGACATTACTGATGTAATAAAACAGCACCATCATTATTTGAAAAAAGTCATTTTTAATCAAATCTAAACAGGCTTCATTTCCAGCAGCCATCACTCCAACACCTTATCCTTGAGTAATCATGTTAAATTGCTAATTTGGTACTATAAAATCACTTGCCGTTATATCAAACACAGCTGAAAGCTATTTGTTTCGTTAAATGAAGCTTAACATTGTCTTTGTGTTTGTTTATGAGTTGCCACAGTATGCAATAGACTGGCATGTCTTAAGGTCAACATTAGGTCAAAAATAGCAAAAAAGAAACAGCTTTCTTTAGAAACACGTCAGTCAGTAATTCTTTTGAGGAATGAAGGCTATACAATGCTTGAAATTGCCAAAGAACTGAAGATTTCATACAAAAGTATACTCTACAGTCTTCAAAGAAGGACAGAAAGAGATGTGGAAGGCCAGATGTACAACTAAACAAGAGGATAATTACATCAGAGTCTCTAGTTTGAGAAACAGATGCCTTACATGTCCTCAGCTGACAGCTTCATTTAATTCTACCTGCTCAACACCAGTTTCATGTATAACAGTAAAGAGAAGACTCAGGGGTGCAGGCCTTATGGAAATAATTGCAAAGAAAAAGCCACTTTTGAAACAGAAAAACAAAAAGGTTAGAGTGGGCAAAGAAACAGACAATGGACAGCAGTTAATTGCAAAAGAGTGTTATGGATCTTAACCCCGTTGAGCATTTGTGGGATCAGCTAGACTGTAAGGTGTGGGAGAAGTGCCCGACAAGACAGCCACATGTATGGCAAGTCCTACAGGAAGTGTGGGGTGAAATGTCACCTGAGTATCTGGACAAACTGACAGCTAAAATGCCATGGATCTGCAAAGCTGTCATTGCTGCATGTGGAGGATCTCTTTGAAGTAGTTTAAAAAAATTCAAATTGTAATAGTACATTTTCATGTTATTAATATCCTGACTATACATTTTGATCAGTTGAATGCCACAGGGAGCCTCCGACTGGCCCATGACTCCAGAACCACAGAGCCTTTTTACCTCAGGTAGGCACATGTATTTGGAATTCAAGTATTATAAAAGCTTCTATACAAGTACTGTTGGAGCCAAATAGGGCTGTGTGTTGAAAAACAAATTTATTTCCATAAGAGCAAAATCTGTACATCATTCCAAACTTTTGGACGCCAGTATATGTGACTTGAAGAAACATGGGTTTTTTGGCATTGAAAATTGTTCTGCTGCCACTCAAGCAAATTCAAAAGACACTCATCTTGTGATCTGCACTTTAAAAGCGGTAAATATCCCTCTAATCTGACATGCACATTTGTGTTTCACGCGGGTGTGCCGTGCTATCTCTGGACCTCGCAAGTGCGTCCCAGTCCAGCAAGCTTCCTGATAGTTGTGCTCCACAGACAGGAGAGGGTAGACCGGGATCAATCACGCTACTTAATAATTTTTTACCCTAATGGAGAAAGACATCTCCACAAAACAGGAAGGCTCCCAAACAAGTCAAGAAAGAGGAGTTAGTTATAAAAACAGGTGCGACATCTGTGGCGTGGGTTCACAAAAGCCGGCAGAGTTTGTAATCTGCAAACTGTCACACAAGAAAAATGACTTGTAATAAAAGCGCAATCTGTTTTAGCACCTCAAAATTAAGTAATCAAAAAAACTTTATGAAAGCCAAAAGATGCACTGCATTAATTTGTTTAAAAAAAAATAAAAAATAATAAAAAAAAAACGTTTTGTGTATGAGGTGTTAATTTTCGTTGGACATGTTTTTACTTTGTTGTTTGCTTTGAGGAGATCTTGTGAATCAAGTATAATACAATAATAATACTGGTAGTAGTATAGTAGTGTTTTCATTTATAACATAGCCTATTTAATTCACTGACTGGAGTTTCTAAACATAGGCAATGCAATATGGTTATTTCATCCATAAACCAATTTTTATTGATTTTCCAGAAAACTTTTCCTATATTTTGATATTTTCATATCGCCCACCCCTAGTCAATACAGTGTTCCAACTGTGCTAAAAATACACAATATAGTAACAGCGTTACGACACCGGTTTACAAAGTTACTGTATTTCCAATAGAGGCCGACTATTAATCTTAGTTCAGATGTCAGGGACTTTATCATCTAATAGAAAGATGGCACTTAAATAATATGATTAATAATGTTAATTAAAATGTGTGTACTTAATATTGTAATCATATAGTAACCACTTTATAAAATCAATAAGGCACTCTGATGCACATCATTCCAAACAACACCTTATAGCCATGACTATATTCACAATATGGCAGTGGTTCTTGTACCTTATTGCTTTAGTAAATATGAGCCAGAAAACTATGCAGAATTTAGTTGGTTCAGCTTTCCATACAAGCAAACTGTGAACTGATTGCGCACCCCTGAGGGAGGAACATGTGAGAAATGTCAGTAAAATGTAGATAACCCGGTAGATGAAAACTGTCTATTTCTGTACTAATCTCATTTACCTCCAACTGAGAGTGAGAGATTTCTCACTGATATGATATATCCAAAGCAAGCAGCTGACTTTACATGACTAGTGATTAACATACACTCAAGTTTATTCTAGTGGTTCATATCGGTAGCAATGTCTATTCAGAGGGATCATAATACAAATAATAGAACGAAATTCTTCAATGAAAAGTTGATTACGTTCCTAGATTTCAAAAAAAGTAAAATAATAAAAATCTTAGGTCTACCATCACAATAATACATTATAATGGCTTCTCTAGCTAAAGCTCTAGTAAAGCTTTTTGACAAGCATGTACAAGTGTCCATATTATTCAGGATGGATGGACACCATATTTAATTTTTTCGTAAATGAAAAACGAGGCTGAGGTATAGATGTACAGTTTGTATAACACTTTGGGGTTGATCATTTAGCTGACAAATATACATCATCCAAAAACAATTCCAGAAAACATGTGTTGTGAAATTTAGACTTGATCCAGAATATTTAGCTAGTACAACCCTTTAAACTGACATCATCCATCCCTCACAGCATTGCTTTCAATCAAGGATAATTAAATATGGTATTTACATTGACTAAGGTCTACAACCATGTTAAGTGCACATGTATTCCATTTTAATAATTAACACTGTTCCTCTACCATTAACACTGGTAGAGCTTGGGGGGCCTAGGTAGCTCAGCGAGAACTACTGCCGACTACCAACCCTGGAGTTTGTGAGTTCGAATCCCAGGGCGTGCTGAGTGACTCCAGCCAGGCCTCATAAACAACCAAATTGGTCTGGTTGCTAGGGAGGGTAGAGTCACATGGGGTAACCTCCTTGTGGTCACTATAATGTGGTTCGTGAGTTGTGTGTGGATGCCGCGGTGGATGGCGTGAAGCCTCTACGTGCGCTGTCTCGACGGTAATGTGCGCAACAAGCCATGTGATAAGATGCGTGGGTTGACGGTCTCAGATGCGATGCCACTGAGATTCGTCCTCTGCCACCTGGATTGAGGCGAGTCACTATGCCACCATGAGGACTTGGGAATTGGGCATTACAAATTGGGAAGAAGAAAAAAAAAAAACACTGGTAGAGCTTGGCGCTTGCAAGGTCATGGGGTTCGAATCCCAGAGAACACACTTACTGATAATATATACCTTGAAGCAATGTAAATTACTTTAGATAGAAGCATCTGCCAAATGCATAAATGTAAAATGTATTACTTAAACTGGTCATTATATAAAAAAACCAAACAACAATGACACTGATGGTCACTATCTAATGGGAGCAATTACCTCTGCATCCGCAAGCCTTTGAGACAGGCCCACTACAAACACCAGGTTCCGCTGCACCACGCGGACGCTGGCTAGGTGCTTGCGGTTCTCTGTCACTTTCTGCTTTTTTTCATTCTGCTTCTGCTTTTTCTCATTCTTTATCCTCTGGATCTCCTCTTGTGACAGTGGCTTGTATACTGCTGGATCTTCTGGGTAAGGCTAAAAAAAAAAGAAAAAGCATGCTCAAAGAACTCTGCAAATAGGTCAAATTATCATGCCAAAACTGAGAGTAAATGTAATGAACTACTTTGGGTCGACACTTGGAAAGTGCAGTTTGCCAAGTAAGTGGTGTACCTGGCTTTAGCCTAAGCATTGCATAAAATGGCTTTAGACTAGTGATTGCTTGATCGGTCCAGCTGTTTAATTAGTCAATATTTCATCGACATCTTCCAATGATAGTACCCAACTGACTGATCAAAATAAGTGTTCATTGCATCATCAAATGGTATTATGTTTTATTGACATTTTAATAGAAATCGGCAAGCCTGCTTTTTAAATATCGGTACCACCATTAAAAAACAATATCGGTACCACCATGTGGCGACACATAGCTCCAATGCCATCATTAAGTTTGCTGACGATACGACGGTTGTAGGTCTGATCACTGACAATGATGAAACGGCCTACAGAGAGGAGGTGCACACTCTGACACGCTGGTGTCAGGAGCACAACCTCTCCCTCAACGTCAGTAAAACCAAGGAGCTTGTGGTGGACTTCAGGAAGAAAGACAGAGAACACAGCCCCATCACCATTAATGGAGCACCGGTGGAGAGAGTCAGCAGCTTCAAGTTCCTCGGTGTCCACATTACTGAGGAACTCACATGGTCCGTCCACACTGAGGCCGTTGTGAAGAAGGCTCACCAGCGCCTCTTCTTCCTGAGACGGCTGAGGAAGTTCGGAATGAACCACCACATCCTCACACGGTTCTACACCAGTACTGTAGAGAGCATCCTGACTGGCTGCATCACCGCCTGGTACGGCAATAGCACCGCCCACAACCGCAAAGACCTGCAAAGGGTGGTGCGAACTGCCAGAAACATCATCGGAGGTGAGCTTCCCTCCCTCCAGGATATATATAACAGACGGTGTGTGAATAAAGCTCGGAGGATCATCAGAGACTCCAGTCACCCGAGTCATGGGCTGCTTTCACTGCTTCCATCAGGCAGGCGGTATCGCAGCATCAGGACCCGCACCAGTCGACTACATGACAGCTTCTTCCCACAAGCAATAAGACTTTTGAACACATGATCTCTCACGATCAACAATCAGCACTGCACTTTATTAATCATCACTCTGTCAATATATTCTCCCAATTCAATTAGTGTTTATATATATTTATACCCGTATCTAGTGTATGTGTATTCTACATTGTGTGTATTGTGTACATTTGTTATGTAAATTGTTGTGTAAGTATGTGTACATTTGTTATGTAAATTGTTTTTGTGTAAATATGTTGTTTATTGTAAAGTGGTTTGTGTCTCGTCACTGTCATGACTGCTATGTTACTCGGAACTGCACACAAGAATTTCACCTACTGTTGCACTCGTGTACACAGTAGTGTGACAATAAAGTGATTTGATTTGAAAAAACAATAACGGTAACTTATTACTTGAGTTAATACAGAACAAGGTCAATTTCTCATTCACAGAGTTATGCTGCTCTTAATGGTGACCCAATGGCCTGAAAACACAAGATACATGCCCATATGGAATCTGTGTATGCAGATTTCCACGGATTTGGGATATTTTTGCTAATTTGATTAAGCTTTCAGTTACCATGAAGACTGCATATTTGGGTCATTGACAAATAAAGTTGTCAGTGGTAATAATAATGTGAAATCTTTTTTTTTTTTTTTATCTAGTTTAAAATGCATGTCAAGTTTGTAGGCATGTAATCTTTGTGTCAAATTTGGTTTCCAAAATTTCTGATTTTTAAAAGAAATCAGATAATCGATTTAATAACTTCAAAAATTATGTGTGATGTGCCATCAAGTAAAATTTATTAAAATACAGAGATGCACTGATGTTACTCTGTAGTACTCTTATAGGGCAATACTGGGTGGTAAAAACTATTACTTGGTATCAGTGCCAACATTTCACATTTCCGAGCATAACATAGTTGTTGCACATTCTGTTTAAAAAAATCTAAAAAAACCAATTATCATTTTTATCCATCTTCACATGATATGTATGCAGCTTCTTTCATGTGAGTGCCCTCTCTCTCTCTCTGTGCATGCTTGCTTGTGTGTGAGAGAGAAAATTCGCTTTCACAAGCGCTTGTCAGTCATCCATGATTTCTGTTAACAGATCATTTAAAAATGTTCCTGTCATTTTGACAGAAAAAACAGCAAGAAAACCATTTAAAACTAGCACAAGTTTTTAATCCATATTCTAGTGATTTATGCGGCTTCTCTCTCTCTATCTCTCCAGACACTTGTTTTTGAGGAAGATCAAGAGAGCACTTTTTCAGACTCACACCGGATGGTCGTTGCTGTCAAAAATACCACATCTCAAAAAAATCATACGTGTTATGCAGGATGACCAGGCGTCCCGGTATACCTGGGACAGAGCTGGTTTTAAGAGGTATGTCCCAACAATTCTTTACAAAAATGTATTATGTCCCAGGTTTCAGCTGGAAGGCTCACTGATTTTCTTCATCTTAAATTAAATATCCTCATTGTCCTCGCTATTGTCTTTGGAATCGTTTGTAGAGAAGCAATTTCGATGCGTCGCACGTTGATTTGACCATACTTTTATTCATGTATATCAGCAAATCAGCTGAAATTTATCTAGTTACCATGGTGATGACGTCATGCACTTGGGACTCGCACACTTTGTTGTCCTGTCAGTCCGCGAAAATTAGAAATGCCCAAATAAAAATGCGTTTTCTGCAACGAGCCGAAAGCCAAACAGAAATAGAAGCCGATCTTTGCAGTCACTGTGAATGTTCTTTTCCCCACGAGCATGGAGGTAAATCAGACAATGTCACATTCAGACAGCTTTTTACATCGTACAAGCAGATAAATGTTGAGATGTGGGATTGTGTTTTGAATTTTAGTTTCCAGTGTTGTGAACTTTGTGTTAAAATGTGTACCTGGCATGACAAGTCATTACACATGCAATATGACATCATATGGATAGAATAGAATACGAGTCCCTCAATTGTCAAAATCTGGATCTCAACATCATAGAGCCACTGAAGAACTCACATGTGCAGAAGATGATGGGAAACCAAAGAATGTTGGGTTATCTTTCTTAAGAAAAGTGTACATTGTCACTGCTCAGGACAAAGGGACTCTTGAACAATTATTACACAAACACTTATTGGTCATCGAGCAAGCAACACATCCATCATATTAAGAACCAAGAGAATGTAAGCTTTTGAACAAGATCATTTGTGTAAATTCAGATACTATTTTGTCTTGTGGAATATATGTGAGTATCTGTTGTCAAATAGCTTCTTCAGGGCAGTACTAAAGTACATACACTAAATGCAGTTTTCATGAGATATATATTAGTGCTGCACGATTAATCATATCGAAATCACGATGTCAGCCTGTGCGATTATATGAAGGCAAATGCTGCGATTTTATTAAAAAAAATAAGTGCATTTGTGGATGTGTCAGCCCATTCTCTCTGAGAGCTGTTTGCCCATTTTCTACACAGCTAATAAAATGATGACCAATCAGTCTCAGTTTAGGGAGTGACACGTGTGGTCATATGAGTTTCTAGAGTTCAGCGTGGAAATTAGGTGAAGATGGATGCTGAGCAGACCGACACTGAACTGGTGGTCAGAAACACAGATCACAGCTTGGCGATATGTCTTTATTTCATCAATAATTAAAGTTAATATAATACGGGAGCGTGACATGTAAATAAGCACAAACTACAAATCTATCATTCCCTGTGCGGTCAGAGCTGCTTCAACCAGTCGCGGAAGAGACCCAATCTGAGAAGGAGTCGAGACCGTGAGAGATTTAAAGTTCCGCCAGGTGATGTGCACTCGAACACAGAGACGCTCGTCTCTCACCCCCGCTGTCTGCAGCTTGCAACGTGTTGCATCATTGATGACATCATCATAAGATCAATCTTATGTGAAAAATAACATTAAAATTACAACAACAATAAAATGTGTGTGTGTGTATAATTAATATATATATATATATATATATATATATATATATATATATATATATATATATATATATATATATATATATTAATATATATACAGTGAGGAAAATAAGTATTTGAACACCCTGCTATTTTGCAAGTTCTCCCACTTGGAAATCATGGAGGGGTCTGAAATTGTCATCGTAGGTGCATGTCCACTGTGAGAGACATAATCTAAAAAAAAAAAATCCAGAAATCACAATATATGATTTTTTAACTATTTATTTGTATGATACAGCTGCAAATAAGTATTTGAACACCTGTCTATCAACTAGAATTCTGACCCTCAAAGACCTGTTAGTCTGCCTTTAATATGTCCACCTCCACTCCATTTATTATCCTAAATTAGATGCACCTGTTTGAGGTCGTTAGCTGCATAAAGACACCTGTCCACCCCATACAATCAGTAAGAATCCAACTACTAACATGGCCAAGACCAAAGAGCTGTCCAAAGACACTAGAGACAAAATTGTACACCTCCACAAGGCTGGAAAGGGCTACGGGGAAATTGCCAAGCAGCTTGGTGAAAAAAGGTCCACTGTTGGAGCAATCATTAGAAAATGGAAGAAGCTAAACATGACTGTCAATCTCCCTCGGACTGGGGCTCCATGCAAGATCTCACCTCGTGGGGTCTCAATGATCCTAAGAAAGGTGAGAAATCAGCCCAGAACTACACGGGAGGAGCTGGTCAATGACCTGAAAAGAGCTGGGACCACCGTTTCCAAGGTTACTGTTGGTAATACACTAAGACGTCATGGTTTGAAATCATGCATGGCACGGAAGGTTCCCCTGCTTAAACCAGCACATGTCAAGGCCCGTCTTAAGTTTGCCAATGACCATTTGGATGATCCAGAGGAGTCATGGGAGAAAGTCATGTGGTCAGATGAGACCAAAATAGAACTTTTTGGTCATAATTCCACTAACCGTGTTTGGAGGAAGAAGAATGATGAGTACCATCCCAAGATCACCATCCCTACTGTGAAGCATGGGGGTGGTAGCATCATGCTTTGGGGGTGTTTTTCTGCACATGGGACAGGGCGACTGCACTGTATTAAGGAGAGGATGACCGGGGCCATGTATTGCGAGATTTTGGGGAACAACCTCCTTCCCTCAGTTACAGCATTGAAGATGGGTCGAGGCTGGGTCTTCCAACATGACAATGACCCGAAGCACACAGCCAGGATAACCAAGGAGTGGCTCTGTAAGAAGCATATCAAGGTTCTGGCGTGGCCTAGCCAGTCTCCAGACCTAAACCCAATAGAGAATCTTTGGAGGGAGCTCAAACTCCGTGTTTCTCAGCGACAGCCCAGAAACCTGACTGATCTAGAGAAGATCTGTGTGGAGGAGTGGGCCAAAATCCCTCCTGCAGTGTGTGCAAACCTGGTGAAAAACTACAGGAAACGTTTGACCTCTGTAATTGCAAACAAAGGCTACTGTACCAAATATTAACATTGATTTTCTCAGGTGTTCAAATACTTATTTGCAGCTGTATCGTACAAATAAATAGTTAAAAAATCATACATTGTGATTTCTGGATTTTTTTTTTTTTTAGATTATGTCTCTCACAGTGGACATGCACCTACAATGACAATTTCAGACCCCTCCATGATTTCTAAGTGGGAGAACTTGCAAAATAGCAGGGTGTTCAAATACTTATTTTCCTCACTGTATATATGTATATATATATATATATATATGTATATATATATATATATATATATATATATATATGCACGCACACGCATGCGCACACGCACACACACCAAGAGTTTTAGTGGTTTGATTGAGTGAACCACACTTTTATATCCAGTTTCCTTTTCAAAAGAGTTTCTACAAAGTACAGGTTACATCCTGCTTAAATGTCCCTGTTAGTTTGGACAATCTTATTTTTATGAAAATTTGTACATTCTTATTTATTGTTCTATTTTATTTAGGTGTAATATTGAGAAAATAACAAGTAATACTTATTTTATAATAAAAATATTATTCTGCATTACTCATGCCAACATTTCTTTTTTCAAGAATCTTAGCTTCTAATGAGACTGATATTTTCTATATACAGTTTAAGTACACTTAGGTTAAAGTAATTAAAAAACATTGTTTAACCACTCCACAGATTTCATATTAGCAAACTATAGTTTTGGCAAGTCATTTAGGACATCTACTTTGTGCATGACATGAGTAATTTCACAATATATTGACTATCACATTTCAAGTTGGTCAGAAGTTTACAAACACTAAGTTAACTGTGCCTTTAAGCAGCTTGGAAAATTCCATAAAATGATGTCAAGCCTTTAGAAAATTTGCCAATTAGCTTCTGATAGGAGGTGCACTGAATTGAAGGTGTACTTGTGGATGTATATTAAGGCCTATCTTCAAACCCAATGCCACTTTGCTTGACCTCATGGGAAAATCAAAAGAAATCAACCAAGACCTCAGAAAAAAACATTGTGGACCTCCACAAGTCTGGCTAATCCTTGAGAGCAATTTCCAAATGCCTGAAGGTACCACGTTCATCTGTATAATCAATAGTATGCAAGTATAAACACCATGGGACCACGCAGCCATCATACCACTCAGGAAGGAGACTCGTTCTGTCTCGTAGAGATTAATGTAATTTGGTGTGAAAAGCGCAAATCAATCCTCGATCAACAGCAATGGACCTTGTGAAGATGCCGGAGGAAACATGTAGATAAGTATCTATATCCACAGTAAAACGAGTCCTATATCGACATAACTTGAAAGGCTGCTCAGCAAGGAAGTAGCCACTGCTACAAAAACTGCCAAAAAAAAGCCAGACTACAGTTTGCAAGTGCACATGTGGACAAAGATCTTACTTTTTGGAGAAAATTCCTCTGGTAATAAAAAAATGTAAAACTTTTTGGCTATAATGACCATCAGTATGTTTGGAGGAAAAAGGGTGAAGCTTGCAAGCCAAAGAACACCATCCCAACCGTGAAGCATGGGGGTGGCAGCATTAACATTTTATGTTTATACACACCCGAGACGTTTAACATAGGTGTAAATTGACGGGTCCTTAAACAAGCCCTCATAATAAATCTCAAACTGATTGACAAATTCACTTGTGAAATGGATTGCTGTGAACTGTATGCCAATGATTGACTTATGATCAATAATATGGTAGTAAACAATACATTGTATTCTAAAGCCGCTTTTTGTATTATTTGTCTTATCAATGATTAACTCTTCTGCAACAGGAATGTAAAGCATTATCTGAACATACACACACATACATATATATACACACATATATATACACACACATATACATACATATATATATATATATATATACATACATACATACACATACATATATACATATATATATAATTTTTAAATATTTAAAGATAACCATGTATAATTATATATTGAGTTATTGTTATATGAGGGGCTTTCTCAGCAAATATTTGTATATGCGATTAACTAATTGGGACACCGTGTAATTAATTTGATTACAAATAGTAATTGATTGACAGCTCTAATATATATATATATATATATATATATATATATATATATATATACACACACACACACACACAGTACTGTGCAAATAAGATGTTTCACAAAAGCATTGTCTTAAGATGGTTATTTATATCTGTCAATAGAAATATAAATGTTAAGACTCCCAAACATTACTTTTGCAAAGAGAAAAGACTAGAATAGAAGTACAGGGAGCCCTACAACAGATATCATGGCCCCCACTGAACATTGTGTCAGTCTGAGATTACATAAAGAGACAGAAGCAATTGAAACAGCCTAAACTGTGGTGAATTCTCCAAGAAGCTTGGAACATCCTATCTGAGAATGGGGGCTGTTTTAAAGGCAAAGGTGGTCACACCAAATACTGATTTAGCCTAGCTTTTTATGTTTACTGGACTTTGCATGACATAAAGTGATAAATGAAAACTATTTATGTCATTATTTTTGAAGACATCCTCACAAGTGCCTAAATCTTTTGCACAGTACTGCGTAAGTGTGGGGTGGTTACACCTTGGGATGGTTAAACAATATGACATTTTTTTAGCTTTAAGCCCCAGAAAATATATCAAAATTACTTTGAACTCAGTAATTGAAAACATGTTTAGCATAGAAGTGTTTTGAAATAATTGTTTCATGTGAACTGCATTTTTAAATCGCTCAGTATAAATAGATTACAAAAAATTTGTAATGTCATCGACCCGTTTACTAATTGTTGAATAACAACACGTCAAGTCACAATCACCAGAACCCTTCAAGCTGAAGGCTCTTACCTTTCTGCAGGCAGGGCAAAGGCCATTCTCGTCTGTACGGATACGGTGCCAGCAGAAACGGCAGATCTGGTAACCACAGGTGCAGGGGAAGAAGTTGACATCGTCAATCTCCAGAGGTTCCATGCACAGTGGGCACTCCATTGGATCTTCCTTCAGTTCCGGACTGCGGGACATCCTATCATACAGCAGGTTCAGGATAGACTCTGGTTGCTCAGCCAAGGTGCTAATGCAAAGTTAGAGGAGAGACAGAAGTGATGTGGGAATGAGGTTTGGTTGAGATATGTTTTCCAAGACAAGCTATTAAGCATGTAACAGCCCTGATAATCACAATACTTTTAAGAAATTGGCTGGAGAGGATGTCCTGCAAAGGGACTGTAGCTATAGTCAATAATTGCCACTGGTAATGCATTTATTTATTTACAAATTACAAGCAGTCTGCTCCAAACACATTGTATTGGTGTGACAAATGAATGTGGCAAACTGTCAAAGCAGGGAAGTTCATACAGTTGCTACCACAAGGTCCATTAAACTTATTCATAGTATAATTACCAAGTGATAACCGTCAGCTGTGGCATTACCCTTTTTTCGAATGCTAATGTATTGGGTTTACAGATAAAATTTAAATGTTGTTACATAACATGTAATATCTGCTCATAAAAAAATATATAAAAATGCTATATATAAATTTAAATATTTATTTTATATTTAAAAAATGCACATTAGAAAGTGTATAAAAAGTGCAAAAATGTTTACCAGCATTGTTTTTTTTCCTACGACAGCGTAAATAAAACCTTGAGTCTCTCGCATTTGTCCAGACAAAAATACTAGTGTAGCAAAAATGCTGCCATACGCCACTGTATCTACGTAGTTAAACGTAGATACACCTTGTTAGAGCCTGTTTCTGCTTCAAAATTAAATTAAGTAAACAGATCATTCAAACCTTAATTAAACGTCTCTATAGTTTTATTAAAAGTACATATGTTGATATGTTACATCATTTAAGTCTAGCGTGTCAGATGCTTTGAAAGCCGGTCAGGTGCCTCTACATCTGGGACAGACTTCAACTGACACATACAACACAACGCCTAAAAACATCAGTTTAACCTAACCCACAAGCACTAACACACATCCTTACGCTCTTGAGTATTTGAAATAATTGTAAAAATAAATAAATAAAACGACAGCTTTCTCACAAATACATGATTGTGGAGGACTATTTTATAAGCTTTTCTGTTTTGCGGCCTATATGCAGCTCAAGCCTGCGACTCTCCCAGTGATCGGCGCGGCGACAGCGGAGGAACCGCCGCCTGTCTACCTTCGACTTTACCCTCTAATCAAACTTAAGCTGTGATGCCTTAACCATGGAGTGAGTCTAGTCTCAAGCACATAAAAACCTAATTCGGCTGAAGTAATAATACAGATGCACTGATCGCGATTAACAGTTGTTTTGTAGGGTACTCACTTCAACTAGCTTGTCCTGTATTGCAGGGATTCCACTCCAAGGTATATTCACTCTAGTTTAGTCTGGGGTTTCTGCCTTTAAACTGATCAGATGTACCTATCTGATAGTTTGAAAATATCACTATTCCACAGCACAGATGTTCAGTATTGATGAAATGTTTTCCTACTCAGTTTTACTGTTTATTTAGGTAGCAGATTCTTACCACCATCTTACATTGAAATGAGGAGGGAATATAGTAACCAGTCACATCTCACTGAGTTTGCGCAAGATACGAGAAATGCATTGTGGGGGCTGTAGTTTATTAAGCATTGAAATTGATTTTGATCAACATCAGCAATGAAATAACATAAACTACGGAGCCCCTTAGAGGACAGGGCGAGAATATTTTTTTTCAAAATAATTTTGCCTTCACTCGCAATACATTTATCATTCTTTTACTACAGTAACCATACTTTATACATTATATTTACTGTAGTTAAAACATAGTGATACTACTGGAAATCAAAACTATGGTTAATAAAAAAAAAATATTTTGTGGTTATGTATTAATATACAAATATCATAGGTTAACTATGGTTTTACTAGAACCATGGTTATTGTTGTGGTTACTATGGTTTTACTACAATTACCATGGTATTGTAGTAAAACATAAAAATATTTTTATATCAAAATAATAGGTAGGAGTAGCGAGATTGAATCCAAGGGTGCACTGAGTGACTCTAGCCAGGTCTCCAAAGCAACCAAATTGGCTCAGTTGCTAGGTAGGGTAGAGTCACATGGGGTAACCTCCTCATGGTCACGATTAGGGGTTCTCACTCTCAATGGGGCACATGCATGGATCGCAGAGAGTAGAATGAGCCTCCACATGCTGCGAGACTCTGCGGTGTCATGCACAGCAAATCACGTGATTAGATGCGCTGATTGACTGTCTCAGAAGTAGAGACAACTGAGAATTAAGCTGTGTTCACACCGCCAGCTACTTTGTCACTGCATGTCACCAGTGGCTGGCAGTTAGATCACTAGTGGTGTGTATAGAGAGGCTAAACAGCCCCGTTTCTTTACAATTAATATTATTATTAAAATATTAGGATCCTGTGAGCTCTACCATGTTCTCGTGTTATTGGCTGTTGCTCCCGAAAGTCTCTCTTCATTTGCAAAAAGTTAAACATTTCTCAACTTTGTCAAGTCGCTGGACACGCCCACATCCGGTCGATCTGGCGACTTCCGGCAACACGAGCGACGGCGACCATGACCGTATGTGGGCCTGTCCAGCGAAGCGACAAAGTTGAGAAATGTTTAACTTTATGGAAATGAAGAGTGACTTTCGGGAGAGACAGCCAATACGAGAGAAGATGGTAGTGCTCACGTGATCCTAATATGTTAATAATAATATCTATTGTAAAGAAACAGTGCTGTTTAGACTCTCCATACACAAAACTAGCGACCTAACCACCACCCACTGGCGACATTCAGCGACAAAGTAGCCGGCAGTGTGAACGCAATTTTATCATCCGTCACCTGGATTGAGGTGAGTAACCGCG
The DNA here is from genome assembly GCA_032164185.1 of Moxostoma hubbsi. Lineage (NCBI taxonomy): Eukaryota > Metazoa > Chordata > Actinopteri > Cypriniformes > Catostomidae > Moxostoma > Moxostoma hubbsi. The sequence continues at coordinate 14,796,547 of JAVLUX010000049.1, read as the reverse complement.
CCACCGCGCGGATGTAGAGCGCATTGGGAATTGGGCGTTCCAAATTGGGAGAAAAGGGGATAATATAGATTAGGTTAAAAATATATATGATTGATTGCTTGTGCTTTTCTTTTTAAATTTTTAAAACTACAAATATCCCATGAAGTAAATAAATATGAGGTCATAAAAATATTAATTCTTGTACAAGAATTAGAAAATTGTTGTTTAAAATAGTTTTACATTAAGTATAGTATGTTACGCACCAGGACTTGACTGTCACTGCTTGACATGTCTTCTAAACGAACAAACATTCCAACATTCAAAATGCAGTGTAATACATTTTAATTCAGATAATTAAAAACAATTAAAATCACAATGAAATGTTCAAAAAGTTCACATGTACAAAATTAACCACCTATATTTGAATAAAAGCCCACAAAGTACTACATTTAATTGGATGTAACTATGTGTAGATTTTAGTCACTGTGACTTTAAGACAGCAGCTGGTGAGATTGCTCTCTGTACAATTGATCATCAGTCCTCCATCCACATGCATGTAGGCTTAGACCACATTTGAGAGTGCAACATCTCTGGATGGATGGCATCTGCTGTCAAAGATGGATCTATTGGGTGAGGTGACAACAAGGACATGCGGGCAGCAAGGAGACCCATACGCACACAGCTGTCTGTGCCCCTTTTTTGCATGATCCCAGACATCATTGCTCCTGCAAAACTATTAGAGAGAAAGTCAGAAACTCATTAAGCAGGCTAAAGTGAGTTTAGTAAGCTTAGCTGTGTTGTTAAATACTTCAAAATTCACATATCAAAATACCTGTCACCAGCTCCGGACACATTTACTGTTTCATTAGAGCTCACAGCTAATGCAGGATAATGGAGCGCACACAATCGCCCTTTCTGTTTTAAAACAAAGCATATACTATAACAGGTTACATCAGAGCCATACCACCATAGGCATTGAGTGGGACATGTCCGTCCCAATATTCACAATAGTGGTTGATCAATATAGGCTTTTCAAATGACTATTCCTAGATTTTTATATTTGGTTCCCCCCAACCTTGAATATTTGGTTTTAGCTATCACCATGTCACATCATACTCAATAAAAAAAAAGAAACTACTGTTAATGTATAATTCTGTACATTCTAAATATAACAACTTACAAAAACATTTAATGTCATTATTTATCAAGTGTGTTAACTTTAAAAATGTCATACCTGTTTTTGCTTTCGTGGTTGCAAATTAACAGTGCCAGCCTCATGCTCTCCACACACTAGCACACCCAGCGAACCAAGAGTAACCACTACGCAGTGCAGGTGCTCCAGCAGAGGGCGGGAGAGAGCTGGTACACAACTCAAGACGTCTTCGAGTGATTTGGGCAGCTCTAAAACGAAATCTTGCTTAGACTACATTGAACATTCGCACTTGCATTTTGCAGATTTTATTCAAAACGATTTACATTGCTTTCAAGATGTACATTTTATCAGTATGTGTTGTGTTAGTGATGGGTGATACCATTTATTTTGTTTTCAATCCAATACCAAGGCAAGTATTGCCAATAAATACTGATTTCTGAGGATGGCATGGGTAATTATAGACATTTAAAATTCTATTTAAAAGCCATCATAATATAACAACATAACAAGAACTTCAGACCATGATAAATTGTACTTTACATACTTTTAATAAACATTTATAAACATTATCACGGAACGCAATTATCAAAAGTTATCACACACATATATTGTGACATATAGTGTAATGTACTGAAAAAATCATTTCAGATGATGTTTCTCAATGAGTGATGCTTGTGATGGCTGTGTTTCAGCATTTTTGGGCATGTTAATCTCGTCTCATGTTTCATATGATACGCCATTTTAAAAAAAATGAGTGAACATGGGCAGTTAAACACAATGACCATGTACATGGACTATATGCTCATTTTCATATATAATATATATATTATATATTATATTATATATATTTTCATATATATAATAGCCTAAATTCACTGTGCATTATCACACTGTTAATCAATAGGTTCATCCAAAAGCTGATAAATTTAGCTTTCAGAGACTTTAAATAGAGTTAGGATGAAAATAAGGTGCATTTCAAACTGTTCTGAGACCAGTGCAGAAAGACAGCACACTGGAGGTTAAGTCATTCACTAAATAAGGACAAAGGAAGCATCCTATAACTTTTCAATGCAGCAAAGTGCATTCACTCCTAAAATCCAACCAAAAGTTCATTTTCAGGCTGCAGATGATGTTTGGATCACTCAACATGTTTTGCAGACATGGGACACTGTTAATCAGTACATAGATTCAGATTTTATCATGTGTAATTTAATTTTTAACATGGTTGGCAGTGATTCGATGATGCTGGACATTACTTTGAATCAGAATTAATTAAGCTAATGTCTCAAAAGCATGAATCTGACTTTCTATAGCTTGGTATTATTAAAATTTTCACAACATAGTCCCACTGTCTATGTGGTAATTACATTTTAGGGAAACTATTTGCTCTATAATTATTATATTTTTTGCATGTTTATTAGGTGCTAGTAGCACACAGCAGTTACACTCAGTTCTCAGGAGGTTAAAGGTACACCCACTGTAACATGTCACTCTAGTATTAGTACCTTATCTGTTCCTAAAGCGTAGCTACGGTGGGTGTATCTTTGAGGGTACTGCCCCAGTGGCAAGCTGCTTTTTACAAATTAAGCAAAAATTTGCTGATGGTGTAAATGACATCAGCATTGCTATCAGATTGGTCTGCACAACCCTAATGTGTGTTCCCTGAGACTCAAAACATTGACCTTCTCATTGCTAATTCCACGCTCTAGCAGTTGAGTTACAGGAAAATGAAGTGACAAGAATGCAATGTATGATATTAGATTCACCAATGTTTGGCACATAGGACCATAGGTTTACATATACATCATATTATCAAAGTGTCATTTATTGATTTGATTTTATTTCATTGCTAACTTTACAGTAGTACCTGAAGGAGTGGGTAGACCTATGGTTTGATTCATGGTGCAGAGCTCAGCCAGGTTGGGGGAGGTGTAGGACAGGGATTTCCAGCTCACTGACAGGAAGGGCTTACAGGCCTTATCTGCATCTGTTGGCTCAAACCACACTGCAGCAAAACAGACAAGACATGCATGTAACAACTGATTAAAAGCTATGATGTGAAAACTTTGAATCAGTATTAGATAAATCAGCTCTACCTGGGACTGAATGATTCTTGGCAATACCACATACATAATCGATGGTTGAAACTGGAATGTTGCCATCAAGAACTATAAGAGATGCAGATGCAAGTTGATCCTCAAACTGAGAAACCTGATCAAAATGAAAACATTACAAGTAGCAAAACTAGTTTTTACTGTTGAAGTCAAGATGAAATGTCATGAAGAACCATTTTACTTCCTTAATGTTACATATTTTCGGGTGAAACAGGATAAATGAGAAAAAAAAAATGTTGGGCAGCACATGATTTTATCCATCATGTTAGAGTTAATTGGACAAAAAATGGCTAGCATTAACCAATAGACTGCAAAGCCTTGGTGACATCATCTGAAAAGGAAAGTCGTTACAAAGATGGAGCAAGTTTTGATGAAAGATGATGAAAAACATTTGTTTTTCTTTGGAATAACATGCACTGATGAATCATGCCCAAAAAGTTCAGGGACGTCTACAGTAAATTGGGTTAATTTAGATTTTATGTTGACTTTTAAATGGTTCAAATACATTTTAAATATACATACATACTGCTCTTGTATTTGCTGATGGATATCCATGTCCCCCAATCCCAGGCTCAGCTCTCCAGACTCAGCTATCACAGCACAGTAAGTTGCAGTCCTTTGATCCTGTAATCTAGCAACTCCACTCATATCCTGATGAGTATAAAGAAAAACACTATAGACGCAATCTTTTATTTTTTAATAATAAAACTGTTATTATAATGTTAGTAATTTAATGATTAGAAGTAGTGACCAAAAATTGCCTACAAAATGTATTAGGAGTAAAGTGTTCAACCAAAATGCGGTATCTCACCATGTGCTTACAATAGCTTAACACAGCATCACTATGAGAGTCTTTTCCGATGGCAGAGATGAAGAGTGGTTTGTGTCCTAAACGGCTCAAACTGTCTACAAGAAATACAGGAAAATTGAGGAACTGTACACACTCAGAAACATCAGAACTGATTATTGTGCCATTCCTACCTACCAGCAATATTTCTGCCCACTCCTCCAAATGACTGGCACACACTTCCTGGATTTGTCTGACCAAACTGAATTGAATACAAAAATAAAATAAAAAAATAAAAAAAATGGATCACTCTTGAAATGTATAAAAAAGTGAAATGTTATTATTTGACCTACCACCAATTTCTTTGTTGTTCCTTTAGCAATTAAATCCACATTTATTCCACCTATAACAATCTGAGACAAATAAAATGTAATCAACATTTTGCTACAAATGCTGTCAATTGAGCTTAACTTGTATTGAACCGAAATATTCATTTAACACATTTTGTTGACACCAACTGAAGCATACAAAATTCATGCAAGGAAATTGTATTTACTACTTACAGTTTTAGAGTACATTTCCTGGCCCTTTGGCTTTAAGGTCTTGGTGCCACCTCTTACGATGCTTCCACTATTTTCTTTGTGTTTAGAAAGGGCACGTGCTATCTGACTGCCCACCTTAGCATTATTATGGATTAGTGCTATATCTGAAGATGAATGAACTTAAGGAAAATACAGTGAAATGATACAGACCACTTAAATAAAAACAAAACTATGCAATAGGCACATAGTCATTTCGCAATAATCCTGACACATGGAAGAAACTAAAGAAGCATCAAGTTAATATCAATATCAGTAATCCAAATTAACGTTGATTGAGAATATAGAGTTTTATCACAACAATGTTTTGGCTCTTAGATGGATACTAGCTTGTAAGGACATTCCTTTAGTCAGTTCACTGACACACTGGAGGATGAAAGGGGTGACATCTCTTCCTGTGATACCTTTTAATCTTTAGATATACAGAGAGAATGTTTTTGTTGTTAATTAGAAGGGGGTGTCCACATACTGGTACATTTGTCCATATAGTGTATGACAAGAATATTTCCTTACCTGGCCTCAGACACAGCGATATGTATGGCATCTTCTATCTGCTGTCCTGTGGCTGCATGTTCTTCTGGAATGGGAACAGCCAACAAAAGGCCACTCTGCAACCCTAGAGATAGTGTGATTGCTGCAGGGGAAAGGGTGAGAGCTTTTATCGAACGAGTAAGCATAAGGAGTTTACATTAGAGAAACATAATCCATGGTCTCGGTTTCAATCAACTCTCTCAATTAGAATTACAGAAGTATTCAGTAAATGTATAATATTGACATTTCCCTCAATACAAATGCAGTAAAATCTTAAACACTTAAGACTTGCCAATAAGATCTGCTGCTTCTTGAGGACTAGAGACATGGTAAGGAGAAGTGAATCCACTTTGCTGGGAAAAGAAAGCAGGGAAGCATTTTGAATCTCCATACGTGGCCACACACACACCCTGAGTTTCCTGTAAATAATGGAATTGATCTTTAAAATAGAAGTTCATCACATTAAAACTCAGAATCACTGATTGTTTACAATTTGCATAGATCTCTATGTGAAAGCAATTTAACCCAGTGTCATCATTGTGTTTATAAGAAACTTTTAAGGTAAAATGTGTAATTCCTGTGGCAGCAAACAGAACTATCTACAGTTCCCCATCTACCATTGCTTGGATAAACAGGCTTCCATAATCAAAATTCAAGGTATTGGTAGAAAATTTTAATGTCCAGTCTGGCCACTCAACAAACAGATTGCAATTCCATTTGGTGCTGTTGGTGGCTCAGATATTACACACTTGCCCTTTAAAATAGTGATTTGGCCTGTACACTTACTAAAAACTCAAGTGTGCGTCCGATATCTAGGATAGATTTCACCCCAGCAGACACAACAGCAATTGGAGTTCGACCCAGTTCAGTGAGGTCTGCGCTCACATCCATTGCTGTGAAAGATATTGTTTTAGTCATTATATATAGAACAAACCATTTTCATGGTAAAAACACATTTTCACTTAAAATCTACAGTTAAATGCAACACAACATACTGTAGATAACATGTTCTGCATATGAGCAAAATGTTCATGTGGGTTACTAATTAAAGGAAAATTCCAGGTTCAAAACAAGTCAACCTTAAATCGACAGCATCTGTGGCATAATGTTGATTACCAAAAAGAATAATTTCGACTTGTCCCTCCTTTTCTTTAAAAACCTACTCATTGTTTCAAAAGTATAGCCACAAGATATAAACATAATTTTAGTAATATAATATCACTTACTAACAACATAACATGATGATGTAACACTGTAAACCGAAAACAACCATAAAAATGACCATTTAAACAACTCTACAGCTCAAATAATAAATATGTTTTAACAGAAGACTTAATGTAAGTGCTTTTATAAAATTAAAAGCTTCAGATTTCTGCCTTTAATCCCTCCAAAAATTGGCCCCATTCACTTCCATTGTAAGTGCCTCATCATAACGTTGATTTTTGCTTCTTTTTTGTTTTAAAGAAAAAGAGTTAATATTATTTTTTTGTGGTAATCAACAATGTGCCTCAAATGCTTTAATTGAGCTTAACTTGTATTGAACCTGGAATATTCCTTTAAGTTTCTCATATTAATCATAGTTAATCTGATTAATATGACATAATATAATAAAATATTGACAGAATTAGAATAATCTTACAGTTCTCTCCATCTCTGTGTACTCCTCCAATGCCTCCCGTTACAAATATAGGGACCCCAGCCATCTGAGCAGCAATCATAGTGCCGGAGACAGTGGTGCCACCAGATAGACCCTGCATCATCAAAACAGATGTACAACCAGTACACATAAATCTATACACTCACATTGATACACGTGAAAGAGGTGTATTTGGTTCTAAACCTGGCTGATGACATAGGGCATGTCTCTTCTGGACACTTTTAATGCTTTTTTACTGTGTGCCAGAAAATCCAGTTCATCTAAGGAAAGGCCCACATGAATCCTGCCCTCAAGAATTCCAACAGTAGCAGGGACTGCACCCTCAGCCCTTACAATGGCCTCTACTTCTTTAGCTGTGCTGAAAGACGGAAACATTTAATTTGGTACAGTTGAAGTTTACATACAGATGAAGTCAGAAGTTTACATTCTCTTAGGTTGATGTCATTAAAACTCTTCTTTTTTTTTTAACCACTCCACAGATTTAACATTAGCAAACTTAAGTTCTGGAAAGTCGTTTAGGGCATCTACTCTGTGCAAGACATGAGTAATATTTCCCACAATTGTTTACAGACAGATTGTTTCACTTTTAATTGACTATATAACAATTCCAGTGGGTCAGAAGTTTACATACTCTAAGTTAACTGTGCCTTTAAGCAGCTTGAAAAATTCCATAAAATGATGTCAAACCTTTAGATAATTTGCGGTGTACTGGTGGATGTATTTTAAGGCCTATCTTCAAACCCAATGCCTCTTTGCTTGACATCATGGGAAAATCAAAAGAAATCATCCAAGACCTCAGAAAAACCGTTGTTGGCCTCCACAAGTCTGCTTCATCCTTGAGAACAATTTCAAAACAACTGAAGGTACCACATTCATCTGTACAAACAATAGTACGCAAGTATAAACACCATGGGACCATGCAGCCATCACACCACTCAGGAAGGAGACACATTCTGTCTCCTAGATATGTATCAGTTTGGTGCGAAAAGTGAAAATCTATCCCAGATCAACAGCAAAGGACCATGTGAAGATGCTAGAGTTAGACAAGTATCTATATCCACAGTAAAACAAGTCCTATAATGATATAAACTGAAAGGGTTCTCAGGAAGGAAGAAGCCAATGCTCCAAAACCACCACAAAAAAAACAGACTACAGTTTGCAAGTGCACATGTGGACAAAGATGTCCTCTGGTCTAATGAAACAAAAATGTAACTGTTTGGCCATAATGACCATTGTTATGTTTGGAGGAAAAAGGGTAAGACTTGCAAGCCGAAGAACACCATCCAAACGTGAAGCATGGGGGTGGCAGCATCATGTTGTGGGGGTGTTTTGCTGCAGGAGGGACTGGCACTTCACAAAATAGATGACATCATGAGGAAGGAAAATTACGTAGATGTATTGAAGCAAAATCTCAAGACGTCAGCGAGGATGTTAAAGCTCAGTCGCAAATGAGTCTTCCATATGGCCAATGACCTCAAGCATACCTCCAAAGTTGTGGCAAAATGGCTTCAGGACAACAAAGTCAAGGTATTGAAGTGACCATCACAAAGCCCTGACCTCAATCAGATAGTAAATTTGTGGGAAGAACTGAAAAAGCATGTGTGAGCAAGGAAGCCTACAAACCCGACTCAGTTACACCAGTTCTGTCTGGAGGAATGGGCCAAAATTCCAGCAACTTATTGTGAGAAGCTTGTAGAAGGATACCCAAAATGTTTGACCCAAGTTAAACAATTTAAAGGCAATGCTACCAAATACTAACAAAGTGTATGCAATCTTCTGACCCATTGGGAATGTGATGAAAGAAATAAAAGCTGAAATAATGTTTTTTCTCTACTATTATTCTGACATTTCACATTCTTAAAATAAAGTATTGATCCTAACTGACCTAAGACAGGGAATGTTTTCTACGATTAAATGTCAGGAATTGTGAAAAACTGAGTTTAAAAGTATTTGGCTAAGGTGTATGTAAACTTCTGACTTCATCTGTAAATGGGTGAATGTAACAAATTCACCCCCCAAAAATATACAAGAAATTATATTTCGCATAACGAAAATAAGGTTTTTTTACTTTAATTTTCAACGCAAATGTATTGATAATTAATGTTACTGTAAAGTACTGTAAAAACTGTAAGGTAGAATTTGTTATACACCCTTTAATAATGCTTATTTTAATAATACAAAATCTTTGTGTTTGGACAGAATAATTTTCATGTTACTGTATTTAAGTGATGAAAACCCAAACAAACTTTGGCAAACTTTAGAACAATGTGAAGGAATTTGACAGCACCGTAAAACGTGTAATGAAGTGTAAAGATTTAGCATATTTTGGTACCTCAGATTGTGAGGGTAAGGCATTCCATGTGTAATAATAGTGCTTTCCAGTGCCACAACTGGCCTGTGATCAGATAGGGCCTCTTTCACAGCAGGATGGACTGTGAACAGGCTGTCTGTACAGGAGATATGAAATAGTTCATATCAGAGAGACCTGTATTCAAACCACTGAACAACTACTTTCAAACCTTGCAGCCAGCTTAAGTGGGTTTTCGAATGAATTGATCAGAATGCATTTGAATGTTTTGAATTGACAACAAATACAATGAGATTTGAGAGTGAAGATTTAGATTTTCAGTAAATAACTGCTGTAAGTAACTGCAAAGTAAAACTTTGAAAATAGACCACAAGATGTATGGACTACATTTATGGTATTTCTACTGAGCTTTTTTGTTACTTTTGGAGCTTGGTAGCCTCAGTCCCCATTCACTTTCATTGTATGTAAAAAAAAAAGCAGACTGGAAATTGTGCAAAATATATTCTTCTGTGTTCAGGATTGGGACAACATATAGGTAAATGATGAGAACATTTTCATTAACTAGTCAGTGATTGACTGTAACAGATTACAGTAGTACAACTAGCCTAAGAGATGCATTGCATATTCACATGACATTTGAACATGGTTTATTGTATATTTAAGCTCAATCCTATAGCTATGCCACTAAATGTGGAGCTACATTATGTAGTTTGTGCTGCTTTACCATTTTTCCCAAGTCTGCTGCTGGATAAAGTTGACTTGCAACGTCTTAAAACTGCCGAAAATCTCCACATCTTCAGAACAGGATTTTCACGTCAGCACAACTCAATGGTTTAAAAACAACATAAAATAGCATCACAGTCCAGTCTATGCCTGCAAGTTTCCAAAACATTCAGAGGGGTCGATTTGTAATGCTCTACTTGTTTGAGACAAGTAACATGCAGAGATAATAGTAACAATCATACACGTGTTTGAGTAAAGTTATAGGCTCTGCAGGTTATTGTTAAATATTATATGATGAAAGACCGCAATCCCCAAAATATAAAAACAACATACGGGTCCTCAACGTAAACACTTCAATGGCACCGCTAACTTCAATGAGTACAGACTGACAGAAAACAAATGCAAGTGCTCATTAAAACACTTCTCACGTGCTACTTACTCTCAATTTGTCCACGCAAATAATGACTTCAATCACAGTGCGGCTAAAAACAACCAATATAAAAAACTACTTGTGAAACGACGTATTTATTTGTACACAAATGAAGCTATTTGCTAAATTCTTCTTTGCTCGACTCTATTGGATTGAACTTTGATCCTGCCCGTTGGGTGTTTGAACTAGCAGAAAATCGTATCAGTCGCCTTTACTCAGAGTTTGGCCTGTATGGTTTTCATGCTTAAACTTAGTTTTTAATGTTATTCCATTATACGTTTTGAAGCGTGTTAAATTTAATGATTTATTCATTCTTTTTTTTTCTTTTTTTTCTTTTTTTACTCTCAAAATAAGTGTACAATGTTAATCTCACGCTATAAAAAAAGTGATAATGTTAAAAAAAATATTTAAAAGTGCACTCAGTAATTAAAAAAAAAATATTGAGTCTTAATTGCATACTACGCATACTACTTCTGCCATGTTCTGTCTGTAGCAGAATATTAAGTAGTGTCTGGTAGTATGCAATTCAAAACTCAGTGTTATTTTTTGTTGGTAGTTTACTTTTCTAAAATTTGTTTCATTTATATATATATATATATATATATATATATACACACACAGGTGCTGGTCATATAATTAGAATATCATCAAAAAGTTGATTTATTTCAGTAATTCCATTCAAAAAGTGAAACTTGGATATTATATTCATTGATTACACACAGACTGATATATTTCAAATGTTTATTTCATTTAATTGTGATGATTAAAACTGACAACTAATGAAAATCCCAAATTCAGTATCTCCGAAAATTAGAATATTACTTAAGACAAATACAAAAAAATGATTTTTAGAAATGTTGGCCAACTGAAAAGTATGAACATGAAAAGTATGAGCATGTACAGCACTCAATACTTAGTTGGGGCTCCTTTTGCCTGAATTACTGCAGCAATGCGGTGTGGCATGGAGTCGATCAGTCTGTGGCACTGCTCAGGTGTTATGAGAGCCCAGGATGCTCTGATAGTGTCCTTAAGCTCTTCTGCATTGTTGGGTCTGGCGTATCGCATCTTCCTCTTCACAATACCCCATAGATTTTCTGTAGGGTTAAGGTCAGGCGAGTTTGCTGGCCAATTAAGAACAGGGATACCATGGTCCTTAAACCAGGTACTGGTAGCTTTGGCACTGTGTACAGGTGCCAAGTCCTGTTGGAAAATGAAATCTGCATCTCCATAAAATTGGTCAGCAGCAGGAAGCATGAAGTGCTCTAAAACTTCCTTGTAGATGGCTGCGTTGACCTTGGACCTCAGAAAACACAGTGGACCAACACCAGCAGATTACATGGCACCCCAAACCATCACTGACTGTCGAAACTTTACACTGGACTTCAAGCAATGTGGATTCTGTGCCTCTCCTCTCTTCCTCCAGACTCTGGGACCTTGATTTCCAAAGGAAATGCAAAATTTACTTTCATCAGAGAACATAACTTTGGACCACTCAGCAGCAGCAGTCCAGTCCTTTTTGTCTTTAGCCCAGGCGAGACGCTTCTGACGCTGTGTCTTGTTCAAGAGTGGCTTAACACAAGGAATGCGACAGCTGAAACCAATGTCTTGCATACGTCTGTGCGTGGTGGTTCTTGAAGCACTGACTCCAGCTGCAGTCCACTCTTTGTGAATCTCCCCCACATTTTTGAATGGATTTTGTTTCACAATCCTCTCCAGGGTGCGGTTATCCCTATTGCTTGTACACTTTTTTCTACCACATCTTTTTCTTCCCTTCGACTCTCTATTAATGTGCTTGGACACAGAGCTCTGTGAACAGTCAGCCTCTTTAGCAATGACCTTTTGTGTCTTGCCCTCCTTGTGCAAGATGTCAATGGTCGTCTTTTGGACAGCTGTCAAGTCAGCAGTCTTCCCCATGATTGTGCAGCCTACAGAACTAGACTGAGAGACCATTTAAAGGCCTTTGCAGGTGTTTTGAGTTAATTAGCTGATTAGAGTGTGGCACCAGGTGTCTTCAATATTGAACCTTTTCACAATATTCTAATTTTCTGAGATACTGACTTTGGGGTTTTCATTAGTTGTCAGTTATAATCATCAAAATTAAAAGGAATGAACACTTGAAATATATCAGTCTGTGTGGAATGAATGTATACATTATACTAGTTTCACTTTTTGAATGGAATTACTGAAATAAATCAACTTTTTGATGATATTCTAATTATATGACCAGCACCTGTATATACAGCAGCAGCGTTTTCATTCTTTTTATCTTTAATGAGATATGGAGTAAATGTATGTTTCATAAAGTTTTATGAAAAATAAAACATAATAGTTACAATAGTTGAAGTATTTTCTCTTTATCATTAAGCATAACAAATGAACAGTTGTGAAAAGCTTAATTGTATTATGATCATTGAAAAATTATTCATTTTTTATTTGTGCAAATATTGCACAAATAATCTGCAAATATTTTATTAAAATAAGCATTATTAAAGGGTGTATAACAAATTCTAGCTTACAGTTTTTACAGTACTTTACTGTAACATTAATTATCAATACATTTGCATTGAAAATTCAAGTAAAAAAACAGATTGCACATATATATATATATATATATATATATATATATATATATATATATATATATATATATATATATATATTAACTATATAAAGATTACAGAGATGATACAATTCATGAAGCCACACAAATAATGTTCATGACAAAATGTCTGCGACAGCTCCCGAGTGCTCTCTGAAGCATGGAATTTACGTCACCGTCTGAAATCGCTCACTCACTGCTGAAATATAGTGCACTCGCAGCCATTCTCTATATAGGAAATTGTGTATGAGTGAACGAGTGTGCGATTTCAGCCACAGCTCGTGTATGCTTTCTAGCAAGTAATTCCACTGGCGGCCATCTTTGGAACGCTCAAGGGAGGCTATTTCCAGTCATGCCAGTGCAGCTCCTATCTACTGGAATGGGTGAGCACCAAAATCTCAAAAACAGTTGGTCAAGATCAAAGAATATATTTCAAATCAGCAATAAAATTAGATACTATTAGAATCATAATTTGTGATACATAATTTTACACTAAAACATGCAATTTTCCAGGGTTGTATAACTAATGCGCATGTGCTTTAGCGAGTTGATTGACTGGCGATGTCTGTATCTAAAAGGTGATTGGCTCTATTACCTGTAAGGCGGGACTTCTTTTTTTTTTTTTTTTACAACCGTTGGGCGCTACAATTTCTTGGCTGGGCGTTCCACTTTCTCCCATACATTTAAATGGAAGTGGCCCATCTCTGCTAAATAGTCTAATATGTCATCTTTGGATATACACTGACACATAGATGCCTGCAGCATCATTCAAACACACTTTTTCCATTACTGATAGTAATGTAGAAAATCACTGTTCACAGTTAGTGATTCATTTAATCCGTAAGTGAAAGTGTCCAATAACAGTTAAATAACTGAGGTTAAAGGAATAGTTAATCCAAAAATGAAAATTCTCTCATCATCTCAGATAGCAAGAACCTTTGGGCCAACACATCGGGCCAAGATCTAGCATGGCTAGACATGTGGGCCATACTTTCATATATGTTTTGCCAAAGCTGTAGAATGGGTGGGAATTTTTTCTTGGGTCAACTGGCATTGAGGTCTATGGCTCAGATGACAACACATATTGTTGTCATGTAGGCAGGTGTGGGAGTCCACACCTCAGCCTGTTCAACAATGCCATTGGTTGTTCTCGTTGTTGTAGCATCTTCTTTCAATTCCTATTGGTGGCGGAGTGAAACTGTCACCTCCGCAGCAACTTAAATACTGTACAGTGGCCATTTTCTCACTCTTTTCTCATCTCACAAGTGTCATATCCTGACACACCCTTAAGTAGCCTCAAGTAAGTGAGGTTTTGTCATTTTAAAATCCTTTTACAGATATATTCATAAAATTCAAAAAAGAAAATTAACTTTTTTTTTTTTTAGCTTAGGAACAAAAGTGTTAGGCGTTGATGATGTGTGTAGTGTTTTTCAGGTTATAAAAAGTGTCTAATATGTGACTAATTCTATCTAATTCTGTTTTCTTCCTAACAGGTTGTGAGTGAAAAAGATATTGCCCACGGGTGAGATTTTTCTAATATGGCTACCAACATTAAGCTCTTAATGAGTAGGGTCTAAATTCCTCTGCAGTGCCCCCTGGAGGGAGTTATTTTTGCACGTGACACTTCACAGCCGGTAGAGGGGGCAGAGTGTAGAAGAGTATTTTTTTTATTATTATTTTATTTTCACTTTTGATTTCTTGTTATAAAAAATATTGTATATAGTAAACATGTGAAGACTTGGATCGTACATCGGATAATCACGCTCGATCAACATGTTTTCACTTTGAGTATACACGTTTTCCTGGTGCTTTTGTGATAGTTTGGCTATCTTTCAGAAACCAAACATATATGCATGAAAAGAATGTCTTTGTTGCTGTTTGTGTGAATGAAAACCACAGCTGCATCCAATCAGCAGACGTGGCTGCATGCATGGGACCATTTACCATTTATATGATGGCTGTGCATATGCATGCAATGAACTGTAATCTTGGTACTTTGGTGACAATTTGGCTGTTTGTTACATAAAATAAAGATATTATGTGCTTGAAAAGACTGTATGAGTAACTGTTTGAGCAAATATAAATAACAGACGCTTGACCAGCACAGCCTGTGTCGGTGAGATAACAGATTTCAATCTGGCAGCTTGTAACGCAACTGGCTGTTGCAGAAGCACACATGTGGGATGCTACTCCGCGGGGCCCAGTTATTAACATCACATATTTGTGTTATTGTAAGTATGTTCAGATCATGCATTAGACATTTCAAACCACTTCCACTGTTACTACCAACATCAACACACTTCTGTAATGTTTAACATGTTATTTTTACTTAAAATAATAAAAGATCGTGATTTGAAACATTTGAAAATAGAAAAATATCTGGAAGTCTAATATCATAGTCACTGTAATCTGATATGAAAAAAAAAAATAGATTCACAGATGTGGTAAGCATAAATCATGGTGTGCCACAGCTTTTTTTTTTTTTTTTTTTTTTTTTTTGTGCTAGTAAACTTTTCATATCAAATGGCTAAACTATTCAGTTTTGGACTACTATACTGTACATCTGTGGTAACAACTGAAGAATACTCTTTCAGTAGTATGCTTGTCTCTTCAACTGAAGTCATAAAAACATGCTCATCTTTACTCTGACACTTAATCATATTGATGAGTTTTTGACCTTTATGCTCTTCAATAAATTGACAACATTCAGCGACAGGATTGCAGTTCATGTCTGTTGGGAAGATTGATTTGAAGCTGGTTGCCTCTTCTTGATCATCTTTGCCCAAAAGCTCCATTTCAAACCAGTTTGGATTCTTCAGCTGGTAATTTTGAAAAGTTTCAATAGCATTCCAAAGGGCTTTTCCCGAAGGACAGTTGAAGTAATCATTCTCCCCAATACCCTTAATGCATTTAATCTGTCCTGGCTTATGTTTTTCCATGTCCAAGATTCGGAAGTACAGTTCCTCAAAGTGCTTCATCAGCTTGTACTTAACTAAAGCATTAAATGGTGCCGGAACGTCATCCTCACAGCACACGTCATCAAAATAAGCCACAATGTACTTCTCAAAAGATGAAGCTTGAACAAAATCCGGTATTATGAGGCTCAGGGCAGGGGTGAGCATATCTCCAATTGGTGAATGTTCATCTTCCTTCAGTCTCACTCTGTGCCCACCACACATGGCCTTCCACTTTGCGTACACACCTGGAGAGCACAGGATCAGGGCTTTATCTGAGGTCTTGGAGATCCGTTCTCTCTGCATGTCCAGCCACTGAATTCTTCCGATGGTGCTGAGCCAAGCAGAGTCTAGGAGATCCAGGGTGACATCTGTGCCACATTTAGCTCTCAAGAAGGCACATAACTTTAGGATGATCTCTTTGTACAGGGGGTGGTCCAAAGAGTAGATAATGAGGACTTTTTTATGCTCTTGATTGGGATTCCATTCCACCTTACTCTTTGGACAGGTAAAGCTGTCTATGGATAGTGTTTCTGTCAAAAGACATGGTTCAAAATTAGATATAAATGTTGAAACTTGTAGCATTTTAAACTATTGAAATAATAGTTTGCAAAATAATACAAATGTTTAATATCAGCCATAATGTCATGTTTAAATGTGTTCGTTCATGTCTTCAGGTGTTTTATTTTGAAATTTGTTTACTTCCTTGTCTAGTCATGTGATATTCCTGTTCCCACCATGTTTTTTGTTCTCAGTGGTTACTTTCTTTATTAGTCTTGTTTTGTTATTGGTTCATGTTTCATTGTCTTGCTATATTGTTATCAGTCTTGTATTTACATAATGGTCTTGTTAACTTGTTACCCATTTCAGAGTATTTATAGCCTTTATTTGCCTTTGTCGAGTATTATTTTGGTGTAGTGTAGTCAGGTCGTTTATGTCCGTTTTGTTTTCACATTGTATTTACGGTTTTTGGATTTCACTTTTGTAATTAAACTGCTCTTGGGTCCTTCACATCATCTCGTCTTCATCTGCCTGTCATTGCCATCAACGTTACACATAACATGAAAATTTACATTTCATATTATTATATTATTATTATTATTGGCCAGAATGTGAATATCGATACATCGCTACTAATGAGTGGAACAGGTTAATAGATAAACTGAGTGCAGATCAAATTTGTGATAATGGAAATGGTATTTTCAGGATCATATTGTATAAAGTTACACATATATTGTATTGGAATTTTTGTTTGCACTAACCTTTATGTAATTTTTTGTACTGCAAAAATCCAATGCCGCAACCAACCACAGCCAGTATTGCCAACAATGGTTCCAGTATGATCAAAACAATAAAAAGTGAGGTATCTGGAAGATCTGACATCAAAATGTTAACAGATATTATACATTAATATGCATTAATGAATGCTACATAACAATCAGTAAGGGTATTCACTGTAGTAAATAGAGACGATAAAATTAACTTGATTGGCACTCATGACAAAAAATTGCATTGCTGTGAACTTTAATTTGTATTTCCACTTGTAAGTTTCTCTGCATAGGAATACTGGCCATAATAACTCAAATTGCTGTAAATAAGAATTTCAGTGTTACTGTGTGTGTAATACTTACAGGGACAGATATCAATTTTCTCTCTGTAAATCAAGCAGTCATTCATGTATTGTACTGAGTGTGGCTTAATCTGTTGAAAAAAGCATTAAAGATAATTTCATTAGAATGGGCTCTATCATTAACAATCAGGAATCATATATCTTATGAGAACCCACCACCAACTCCAAACTGCAGTGAGTTATCTTCCATGCTTCCAGTGTGAAAGTAAGTTTGAGAAGTGTCTGGTTGTCCTTTAAAACAGATTTGTAATCATAATCTTTTAAATTCTTATGTATTTCTATATGTTCTTTAGGAAATAACAGTTGATACTCAAAAAAATGTAAAGAAATATTTTTGTTGCTATATATATGCCATATTTGGTTGGTCTTGAAAATTGAGGGTACCTTTTTAATAACTTTAGATGGTTCTGGGTGGAGATCAGGGCTGTGGACAGAGACTATGTATTGGTCTGAAAACTCTTCTGATTTGAAGGTGATAGTTAGAGTCAAGTCATTTTTCTTAATATTTCCCACTGACCAGTAGGGTTTATGATTCCAAATGTTCTCTAAAATGACAAACAGATTTACTCAACTGATGTTTTATTTCAAGAATACAAAATGCAAATTTAAGAATTTAATTCAAGCTGTTCATTCTAATAGAAGGTAACATAAAAAGAGTTATAATCATGGGCAATATTGTGGCCTAATTATTTTTTACCAAAAGATTGCCATTCCCAAGTCAGACATTAAAGAATTTGATTTGGATAACAAACTCAATTCATTACAAAGACTGCTGGAAATCAGAAAATACACAAAATGACAGTTCTCAAAATCTTTGTAATGATTACATAATTTAATAGTAATACCTACATACCTGGAACTGTAATAGTGGTTATTGTTGTATAGCTCCCTATGTCTGGCTTTGGTAAATTGGTTACAAAAACCTGGTATTTAAAGTTTGTGTTGACCACAACTCTGTCCAAAAAAAAAGTCCACTAAAAAGAAGAACAAAAAAGAAACAAAGGTGAAACATAATTTTACATAGTATATAAAGAACATGTTTTTACATGTGGAAAATAGGTAATAGTTTGAATATTAATTTTCCAACTTAGAATCACGGGCACTCTTACCATGTCATGCTTTGGGTTTGTCTTTTGAAGTGCGTTGAGAAAAATGTAACGAACACATACACTGTTATTTGTGGCCATTTCAACCACACGCATTTCAGTACCTTTTAGGGAAAATATCGTTCCTGTGAGGAAAAAAAAAATGATAACCAAAGACAGAATACTTTAAATAAGTATTTATTCAGAATTTTTTTACATTTTAAAATATTACTAATAGCTGCATCATCATACATGTCTTACCATCAGGTAACTGACTCCATGTTAGGTTTAGAATTGGCACAAACTGTCCACTCTTATCCTTGTATGCAGTTACTTTAGTTGAAGTTCCTCCAGGAGACCCTGGGACTTTAATCCTTGGCATCACCCAACCCTCATCTGAGCAGTTACCTGGGACCATCAGTGAAAGAACTCATGAAAATAAATCTTTGCATAATGAGAAACATCACATTACTGACAATGAGAATATTGAAAGGATCAGACTTTACTTGCCTATTTGAACCCTACAGGCTAGTCCCTGCCAGAAAACAGCATACCAAAACAGATTTGCATTTATTGAGAAAAGTAACTTGTTTTTATAATAATTAATTATACTAATGTCTTATCAATAAAAGAGAGCAAAAATCTGTATTTACCTTTTGAGAACATTCCATCGAAGGGAGATCTATCAGATGCAAAGGTGATGTTTTCAGTACGAATGATGCAAGCATCAGTAACAGAAAACTCACATTCATTGTATTTAAATAGTATATTTCTGAAACAGAAACAAGTTGTTGCTGGAAAAATAGAGCATCTCAAGGCAGACTTTGCAGATTCTATCTGTATTTAGAGGAAACAAACATATCAGATAAGGGGAGAAGGAGGAGGGGTTTGAACACCTACAGCTTCAGTTAAAATGAAAAAACTTTTTTCTCACAAAAATATTTATATTTTTCTCTACTTTGCACAGTCTACCTTTGACTGTGCAAAGTATCGCAGGGTAACAAAAAATAAATAAATAAACAAAATTAAGGTAATAAAGTAATTCTACTGTAAACATTAAGTTGAAATTGAAAGATATACTGTAAAGTCAAAACTACAAGATATAAAATTGCAAATGTGGGATATAAACTTAAAATTACAAACATAAAATATATTTTTATATAACAAATTGTAAATGATGTAAAATTTTGTGATATAAAATTAATTTCACTAAACTGCAATTTTATATTACACAATTGTAAGTTTATATCATGCAATATCGACTTGCAATTCTGAGAAAGATTTAAGTAAAAATTGTAAGATAAAAAGTAAAAAAAAAAATTGTATTCCAAGGTAGGATTCGGCTTCCATACAAACTAGACTTTAGCTATGTCCCCATCCTCCAACTGGCATCACCGTTGTAAGGAATGAGGCTGGTATCCCTTCACCCGACCACCAGAGGGAGCCCTCTCCCGAATACTATACCGTTTCTTCTATGGTGACTTCCTGTTTGCACTATATAAATAGCCATGATTCTCCATTGTGACTTTGCGTAGTATTGCCAGTTTCGCTGCCTTATCAAGCATTATTCTCATTGCCTGTTTATTGCCTACTTGTTATGACCATTGTGCCTGCTTTCTGGATTACTGTTTTTCTCTGTTTGCCTGGTTGTACTGATTACATTTTTAATGACTAATTTGCCTGCTTCAATGGTTATGTCTCTGCCTTGATTTTTTTGCTAATTATAATAAACTTCTTGCATATGGATTCTACCTTCGCCTCCATGTCGAGTCCCTTACAGCTGGCAAGTAGCTGTGTCTTTAAGGCCTAGCCTATACAATCTGGAGGGAGTCCAATAAAATTCTCCCTTCTCCATGTTCCAGTACTAAATTCAAGTCTCTCTCCCATAACATCTTAAGAGATGTTAAAACCCCATCACCTAAACTCTGAACACTGAAGCCTCATGACCCTTTCCAAAAAGAGCAAGCACCATCTCAAGAATTTCTACCGCTTTAGCGGCTGCATACTACACCCAAAGGTGGTGCAAAGTAGATGGCGCAGCTACCTGAAGAATTGAGATCTGGGAATCTCAAATCACTGTATAATATTTTAAATAGATCTCAACTCTCCATTCTCATACAGGTCACCCAGCTTAGCATCTCCATTCTGTCCAACAGAAAAGGGACTTGTTTATGCACAATTTAGGGTTTAACCAAATACTTGCGGCAACGTGGAATTGGATATGTGAGAAACTTTTGCCCACACTAAATACATGTGCAAGATAACGGAATGTGTCTTTACTTCTCCGGGCAGCTTGGTAGAAAGACTTTGCAATGGCAAGATAGGGGCAAAGACCTCCTTTTCAATAAAGAGCCAGGGAGGGTCTCTCTCAGGTGGAAGCGACCACTGAGCCAAATGACTGGGATTGTATGCATAATAATAAAGAAAAATCTTGGATAGGCTTAGCTCACCCATGTCAATCGGCCTATGTAATTTGTTGAAATGCAATCTGGGACATTTACCATTCCAAATAAATGACTTTGCTATACTATCAAATTGCTTGAAATTAGCGAGGGGGACATCTACAGGGAGAGACTGTTGCAGGTAGTTGAATTTTGGAATACAATTCATTTTAATAACATTAACCTTACCTATCATAGAGAAATGTAATGAAGCCCACCTGCCCACATCGCTCAAACCTTTTCATTAAAGTGTCAAAATTAACTAACTAAATCACACAAATTTGCAGAGAATAAAATGCCCAAACACTCGATGCCCTGTTTGGGCCTCTGGAAGCTGCCCGGTTGAAAAGCCATTACTCGGCAGTACGCTGTCAGAGCCAATGCTTCGGATTTAGACCAAATTACTCTGTATCCTGAGAACTTAGAGAAGGAATTAATAATCATTTGGAGGCAAGTCATAGATCTAATGGGGTATATAAACAAATAATAAAATATCTCTACGTTAAGCAAAAGTTTATGTCCCACACCTCCCGCCACCACCCCTGGAAAATCATCCTCCTTTCTTATCGCAGCTGCTAATGGTTCCAGGGCAAGACAGAACAATAATGGGGAACGAAGGCAACCCTGCAGGTGCCCCTATCCGGAGTAAAATAATCTGAAATGAATCCATTTGTTTTTTACTGCCGCTACCAGGTGTCTATTAAGTAACTTGATCCATTAAAAAAAAAGTATTTCCGAACCCGTATATTTCGAAAATCTTAAAAAGATAATCCCATTCTACCATAACAAATGGCTTTTCTGTGTCAAGTGAGATGGCAGCGGCCGGAGTCTGATCATTCGCCACTGACCACATGATATTGATGAAACGCCTAATGTTATCAGAAGAGCTACAGGCCCAAATAAACCCCACCTGATCTACTGTAAATGTATAAGAGGTGTCATAATTTTACTGAATCATTTAGCCAAAATTTTTGGCACAATTTTAACGTCTAGCTGAATCAAGGAAATTGGATGGTAACTCTTACACTCGCTTGGATCTTTGTCCTTTTTAAGAATCAGACTGATCCAGGCTTGTGTAACTCATTCTTTATTGATTCCGTATAAACTTCAAGCCAGTTCTGTGGCATAAGATCTAAAAAATTCAGCGGCAAAGCTGTCTGGCCCCAGAGACTTGCTTGTAGGCAAGGCCTTAATTACCATGGCAAGCTCATCCAATGTTTTTTTAGCTCTGTCGCCAGAATAGGGAGTTCTAATGGTTCCACAAATTTTCTTAAATCTTCATACGAAGACATGGAACTATAGAGATCAAGACAGAATTCTTTATAATAATTATTAATATCAATGGCTGAGGTAAATATTTCACCACCAGCAGATTTCACAGAGGGAATGGTATAAAAAGACTCTCTCTGCTTTAAATATCTTGCCAGAGGTTTTCCTGCTTTGTCCACCAACAAAGAGATATGTATTCTCAATATGGAGGGAACATCAGTGCAAAAGCGACCTTCCATTGATGTAAGTGTTTCTTGCATTCCTTGAATCGATCACGTTTCTCTCTTGTTGAATTTAAAAAGTCTGGGAACAAGAAAATGCTGTGATTTTTCCAAGAAAGCCTTCCTTTACTCAACACAAGATCTTTATCGGATGATCGTAGAAATTTGGCCAGAATTAATTGGGGCTTGTCTCCCTCCGCAGATCTCCGAGCCGGGTCCCTGTGAGCTCCCTTGATTTCCAGCTTATGGCCTATTATGTCGAGCAGACTCTAGAAGAGCTCAGTAAGAGCTCATCTAGGAATTTCTCCATATTTCGGTGTTCTTCATGCTCAGGAATTTTTTCCGTATACGATTCTCAGAGTCTTCTAACTTTTCAAAAACGTGTTCCCATTCAGATTTGGTAGCTAGTCTCTGATGACTCCAGATAATTGATCAGTTTCTCGACATCCCCCATTCTTGTAACCAACTCAGAGATACGACCTTCGTCAGCATTACCGACACGCACGACAGTTGAACCTCTCCTGCTGCACCGTCCAAGCCGAGTCTCCGGTCTGCGGTCCTGTCAGGGTTGTCAGCTTGAGCACGAAAGTGTCTCCAGAGCCTGAGGATTTTTAATTATTTGACATATTGTCTTCATAGAACAGTTATGGCACTGGGTGTATCGAAGTACTAAAAAGTACTAAAAATTAGCAAAGTGTGCAGAATAAACTTTTCTTAATAATTAGTCTACAGTATGACAATGACATAGTTCCATTGGTCTTTGAAAATCTGGAAATTTCAAAATTCTTATTTCCGGGCTTTGAAAAGTCAGGCAAATTAGTAAAATCTTAAAAAGTGATAAAAACGTCTGTAGTAAATATACATTTCTCTAGTCTTGCTCTGCTTTTAAATATGCCATAGCCTTGATATTACTTATTGTGAGTGTTTTGTAGAGTAAAACTTACCTGAAAGCCAGTGTAAAACATCAGTCGCTTTATAATGATTTCTACTGTGTATATATACTATATAGAGTTTTGAGGCAGAGTAGTTTTAGACGACAAATCTAAGGGTAAGTGCTTTACAGTACAGAAATCTTTATAATATTCTGTTTGTCTGTAAACTGAAAGGGATTGTTCACAAAAAAAAATTAATTTATGTAATTTTTCACGCCCTCATGTTGTTGCAAACCCATATAACTTTCTTTTCTATGTGAAACACAAAAGGAGAGGATGGTGACCAGTGTTGGGTAATTATTTTACTGTAATCTAATTACTTTTAAAGTAAAAAAGTAGTTTAATGCATTACATCTTGTAATCAGATTACATTTAATTAATTCAAGTATTTTTTAAGTACATTATTTGCACTAAAGTATTGAATAATACATTTAAAATAATAATTCATTTGTCTGTTAGCGTTTCTGTGACAGCTGAAGTGTGTTCAACAATGAATGAGGAGAAAATAGACATTTTGAATTTGAGAAAAAAATAAAAGATATTTTCTAGGAAAGGTGTTTAAAAACGAAACGTAAAAGTTAAATATTTAGAAATGTGATTACTTTTTAGATTAAATAATCAGTAAAGAAATATAATTACATTTTCAGAGAAGTAATTAGTAATTTGTAGTGGATTGTTTTTTGAAGTAACTTTGATGGTGACTGAAGCGGTTGTTCTTCTTTTTTGTGTCATGGAAGATTTAAGGTCATAAGTTTTTGGAACAAAATGAAGGTGAGTAAATGATGAAAGAATTTTCATTTTTGGGTGACTCTAAATGAAATTACTCTATAAGTAGCAACATTAGCCCTACTATTGGTTGGTATAATAGACCAGAGAGAAAGGAATTGTATGAGCCTTGTGCTAGTGTGTGTAATGTGTTTATGTCCTTGTCCTGGAGGACATGCACACTCTGTTAAAATGCCACTCAGGAAGCGGTGGAGAAAAAATTGTCTAGATATTTGCACATGTGAATACAAGAGGCGTAACAGGGGGTCTATTTTGGTAAGCCATTCACACGCAAGATTCATCCCATAAATCCATCATGAAATTCATAAAATTATTTTTCTGCTTCGACACAACCTCACAACTCATTCTCCCTGATTGCGTCCTAGTTCAAGGTAAGCCAGACCAGCTACTACATTCATAGAATCAAGTTTAATAGATTCACACATGTTGTCATAAATACCCATGGGTTTTTAGTTTATTAATAAACATTTGAAGGAATTTGTATGTTTATGGTCTGTTCATAACTCTTGATTTACAGCAGGATTTTGGACTTTGCAAACAATCACACCTGCACTGTAGAATGGGATGGATGCATAAACATCTTACATTCTCCCATGACAGGGCCATACATGACTCCCTGCAGGGATTAGCAAGAACCACACTATGTATTTCTGTAGCAAGCTGCCTGTGTCAACTTTAGGGAATGTGTGTTATGAAATACTTTAGCTGGTTTCTAACAGAGAGACTTGGAGGAGTGCAGTTCCAAGATCAAGTGTCTTTTGAATTGTGAGTAGGGTAATGTAACTGGAGAACATCTCTTAGCCAGAGACTTGGCTCCTGTTTTTTATTTTTCCGATCGGGTTGGTTATTTCCTTTTTAAACTACATGTAACCAGTTAAGTTTAAAACTCTTGTTTTAGCGCAGTGGTGCTTCACTGCTGTTCAAACGCATTTGAACTGATGAGCTTTTATTATAAGCTCAGTGTGGTCACGTGTGTTTTCAACCACCTCCCAATGTGGTTGACGTGGACAAATCTCAAAACATTTTTAGCATTGTCCAGGTTCAAAAGGATCGCCCAAAACACATCTTACAGTACACCACATGCAAACTAGGCCTATGAGAGGACAAGGAGCAATATCAACAATAAGACCTTGAAACCATTTCAGAGTACAGCAGACTTTAGGATGTCACACACTTCAGCACCTTCATTATAAGCTTTCAAGTGCTACCTAATTCACCCTAAAACTGTCATAAAATTCGCTCTGGTGAGTGACAGAAAAAAAATATTACCTGGCCTATTTGATTGACTGCATGATTGCTAGCTTCATTTTTTATGTACGAATTATTAGCCATACACAAAATAGTATTGCCAATTATTCAAAGCTTTGAAAAGAAAAGCTACATTTCCAAAATGGAAGCACAGGCTTTTAAGGTCTATAAGTTATTAGTTAGCATCCAGTGGAATGGGGTCAAGGCTAGAGCTTGAAACAAAGCCATATAAAAGAATGGCAGCAATGTAAAAATTTAGCCAGGCAGGGAACACCACCATTTGCACATTAGATCCAATCACAATGAATAGGCACGGACGGAGCACTCTGTAGAAGTGCTCTGTTTGACTGTCTACAAACAATCTTCACAAGGTCCCCAAATAAAACTCTCCTCTACATTGTGACAGTATCACTCGTCACCATTGCAGACAACGTTCTATGTCTGGACTGTAAGATTGTTTCCTAGTGACTCCCAAGTCTGACGCACAGATTGAAGCTCAATTTCTTACAATGAATGATCATCATCTGACTTAAAATAACATATAATATGAAAGTCACTTGACTTTGCCTGGCATTGACCTCCAGCTTGTTTGAATTATAAAACATAGGTTACTTTGAAGTTAGGAACTTTTGAAAGACTTGCGGGTGTTTCTTATGACAGGATAAAATTATATGATACTCCTAAAAAATATTACCAACTATCTTCCCTTTTGCAGGATCTATTAAGAGGAAGAGACATGTCTAATGGGTAAATATTAACTTTATTTTCAACACATCATAATGTCTAATAGATCATAATGTGGATCGATTTGTCTCTTTTGCCAATCATTGTTTTTCCAAATCGCTTTGCATCAACATTCATTGCTGTAGACCAGTAAATTGGTTTCCATTCAGCAAGCTTCATGACAGCTCAGATTAAGATTAAACATTTTGGGCAATGCAGAGATCTATAGTGTATTGAGACTGGAATGAACTGACATACATTTTTTAGATATATATATCCCTTTCAGAAAAAGACTAAATATACTGCCACGTGGCGACTTCTCTTAAAAGTAAGATCTTTGCTTATTTTCAAATGGATAGTTCACCCAAAAATGATTTATTCACCCTCATATTGTTCCAAACTCATATAATTATCTTTCTTCTGTGGAACACAAAAGGAAATGTAAGGTAGTATGTTAATCTCCATATTCAATTACTTTCATTGCATCTTTTTATACAGTACATACAATGAAAGTGGAGGCTGTCATTGTGTTTAACATATTATTTTGCGTCATATGGGTTTGGAACAATATGAGGATGATTGAACTGGTTGAATTATACCTTTAATAAATATCAATTGGTTTTAACAAGGGTATATGAACTGTTTGCTTACTAAAAAATAGCAAATGCAACTCTAAATGGAAGGGCACTTCACGATAGACTTGAAATCTAGATAAAAGGTCAGTTGTTGCCAGTGTCCATGCTGTAGGGGCGGAACTGTGTGCTAAATCTACTGGAACTTTATGTTAATACCAGTGCTGTTACATTACAGACCAAACTATTGAAAACGGTGTTGTCTATGCTAGCAGATGAAAAGCAGAGAGAGAGAGAAAATGCTCTTAATGAGAGAGTTCCATCTCTTTTATTTTATTCTGGTAATCAGTTAAAAAATGAGGATTTTTTTCCATTAAACCAAAGACCAAAGGGTTTATTACAGTAAATGTTTGCATTATACCACTCTATTTTTTTGTAGAACATGTGTAAGTGCTTTGATCGTGGGTGTTATTTTGTTGGAAAAAGTGGTGGGGACAAATTCAAGAACTCTTAATAAATATTTCACATGATTAATTTGATAACTTGATAAATACATTTAACACTGACAGTACTGGGATTTTGTTTGTCAGTAGATTAAAAACATGGGTCATTCAGATCTAAGCCAGAATGACTGATTGGTCCCATGGTAGAGTTTTGCCTCTAATACTGGATTTCTGAGTTCTGGATTCGTATCCATACTAAAACACCTTTTTATTTTAGTAAACAAAGATTACGTCTGTATGCTAGTTTATGTACATCATGAGTGGGGTCAGTTTGGATTTTGCTTAATATGTAAATGGAATGCGATTTAAATGGAAAGGAGAGCGCAATGTGGAGCAAGTGAAGTGTGCGCGCGACTGCATGCGTGAGAGAACATCGCCACCTGTTGTCAATCAACACCCCAACAAGCATGTATTATAACATTAAAAATAGCAAACTCTAGTACTGGATCGCCAATTTTTATAACCCACACGAACATAATAGAAACTCCTGCTCAAAAACTGGAGATGTTTCTTCTGCATTAGACACTTACTTGACAAAAGGTATTTTTAAAAACTGGTGGGGACAAAATTGGCTAAGGCAAAAAGTGGTGGGGACATGGCCCAACCGTCTCACCCGTAAATGACGCCTCTGGCTTTGATCCTGAAGGAAACCAATGCATCACACATATCTTTGCCCAATTGCATGTTGTGGAATTAACTCTTTATATTTTTGGGGATATATTTAATATTAAGAATACATTTATTGAAAAGACGGTATTTTAAATAATCTACTGTGTACTATGCTTGTTATGATTTCTATGCGTATCAAAAATTGGACTGCACATTTTTGCTTATTTTGGTGAGGCAAGTCCTTTTGAGCTTGTTTTTTTTTTCAGACCAGGAATGAAAAAATACTTTTGGCTATTGTGAAAAAATACTGAACTGAAATGAAAAGCATTTAGTTTTTAGACCATGATGAGTATAAATATGCTAAAACCAGCATATATGCTAAACCAGCTGTTTTTGTTCCTGTAGCTCAATTTGTAGAGCAAGTTGCTAACAACCTGTTTCAGATCCAGACTCAGACCCAGAAGATTTGTGACATGAAGGGTTAAGAAGACTGCTGATGCTATGTTTAGTGCTATGACAAAATCCAAACTGTCATCAAAGTCCAATTTTAAAGCTAACCTAAAAACATTAATGAAAGAAGAAGATAAGTTAATGCATCTTTTTTTGTGTAAGGAGACGTGCACACAGGACACATGTTTGAATTCAAAAACAGCAATATACAGTGCTACAACAAAAGTGACTAGAATGCAGGTGTCTAAAGATGTGTTTTTAAAGTTGGACTTTGGTTATCTTGACTTGGCATACTAAAAACACGGCCCTCACGAGATGCTAAAAGCACATTGAGATGTGTCAATGGTCAATGGCATCCGTCTAGCGCACAGACTATTTAGAAACAGTACAGAAATGGATGCAAAAATCGTTCATTGTGTGAATATTACTTTAGAATTCTAGAATTTTAAATTGATCATCGTAATCAATCGCAGTTGTTCTTGCCAGCATTCTTAACATCCATTTTGCACATTTACAGGAAGAAGAGGTGACTGACTGGTGTAAGAATGTGGAGGCCATGTCTAGAATGGAGGGCAGGAAGAAACTCTTTAATGCTGTTCAATAAAAATGTACAAAGCAACTTTGTCACTTGATGTATAGCATAAAGTATTTAATGGTTTGCATTTCTCAGATATTGAGTGTTTTGTGAAGCATTGTAAAAAGAAGATGACATTGTTTTCTTTCTTTCAGTTAACTCTGTACATAGAAAAGGAAATGAGATATGTATACCAAGACTAGGAGGCACCACTTAATTTATGGTTCTATGTAAGAAAATCCAAACTGTACAAATGTGATTTAATTTGTTGTTACTATTGCCCATTAAACACAAAAAAAAACACTGTTTATATTGTTCATAGGTGTGTGTTTTTGTAGGAGACCTTAGGACTTAGTTTGTCTTTACCAGTGCCTCCCCTTTTCTGCAATTTGTATACAGTCTGTACAAATGTATATTTGCACTCTGAAACCAAATGTTTGGTGTATTGAAATGCTAAATGTGTGTCAACATGCAATTCCTTTGCCAAACAAATGGTGTCCCTGTGTTCCTCAATGACAAGCATTGCTGTTACTCATTGTTGGTTTTATGTTACCACATGCTGTGTGTATATTTACCCAAATTCCATGTGATGCAGCCTAGTTAGAGTTGATACTTCAAGTGCAATTGGTTAGAATTTTCAAAACATATGGAAAACCTTTGTGAACCTAGAGGGAATAAAAGCCATATATTATAGAGTATAAACCAACAAGAAGATACACTTGCATGCCAGCTTCACATCTTCAAGCTGATCAGGTGACTGAAACAATGCAACTTTTATTGCTGATGAAATTATAACTCAAGGTACACTCTGATCACTTTCAGAGTTGCATAGAGAAAAGGTTCAGAAAAGCCTTGATGGTCAAACAATGAGAAATAAAAAGAGCCAAGCTGTGGACAATGTGTGCAATTGTGTTTTGATTATATGAAGTTGAGTGAGCCTCAGGGCATAAGGGTTCAGTCTATTTTAGTGAGCCACTCAGAGGAGACCAAAGAGGCCATAAAATTTGCTTGAGCTTCCTTGTCCTCTGACATTGTCACACTGTACTCATTGCCTTGGAGAGGTCTTTGGAGCAACAGGTATGAACTATCATACACACTGGCACTGTTTACAGTAAAACAAATATAGTGGATTCCTCTAAAAAAATAATATATTTACTCATGAGATAATTGTTGACATACAGGAATAGGACAGAATTATAAAATTAATGTGGATAAAATAGCCCTAATTTGGTCTTTGTAAAAATTGATAAAAGTCGATTGCAGGCTTTGGTATCATGGCAATTCCGAATAAAGTCTGAGACTTTGTTGAGATCAGGACAAAATTTGGAGAAACAGAAGATTGATTTGCTCTCCATTTAATCTCATTGCCGTCTTTGAGAAAAATAAAAGTGATATTAATGAAATATCATGTGCCATTTTTCTAATTTAGCTGGTTTTCTATCTAGTTTCTCTGTCAGGCATATGTGTGTTCCTTTGGGTAATTTCTTATTTTTTTTGCATAGTTTGTGAAAGTGACATTTACCACAAAAATAATGTTTATGAAGTGCATTTTTAGTTACTCTATCTTGAGTTTTAAATGTAACTGCTGTTTACGCTTTGAGCAGATTTTGATCAGTGATTTGCATCAATTTAATAAAAAGGTTTCCTCTCTTCTTTAAAGGAAATACGTAACAGGTCACAATGTCTGAAGCGTGAGTATTCTTTCTTTAAAGTTTAATCTCTAGATTCATATCTGTTTTCTTAAATTATCATGATGAAAACTTTCCTACTTATTCCCTTTCTCATCAACTAAAACTTGCTGGTTTAGACCGGTTAGTGGACTTTATTACTTTCACTATAATAACTTTATTCTTTACATATGTCAAAAATGTCAATATTTTCAATAATCCCCTGCAATTTCCTCTTTTAAACCTTTCAGAGACCCAAATCTAAGATATCGGCATCCAGGAGGTTGTTCCTAAAGGTATAATTTGGCTCTCTTATTTTAACAGTGAAGAAATACATTCTAACAATGATACATTTCACAATGGGCTACCTTTTGAATATATTTTGCTTTAGACAAAACTCCTGAAGAGGGCAACCTCTATGCTAGTAACTGAGAAAGAGGAGAAACAGAGGGAGAGAGAGACCACTTTGCGTGAGAGAGTGCCACCCCTACAACTGTCTGGTTTGTCTGTTCAAGAACTTCAGGTGTGTGCAGATAACTACAATTATGCTTTTTTGAATATGGAAAATAATATGGAAAAAGTGGCACAAAATATTTAATGAAGTTGCCCAGTTTCATTTGCAATCTATATGCTTTCACTAAGAAAGGCAACCTTTGAGCATACATGTATTGGAATACATATAGTGTGTAGCTTCATAAGAAATAGCATTGTTGCATGACACTTTCTCCAGGTACATTTTTTGAACAATATTATTTCCTCAGGCTCTCTGCAAAGACCTCCATCAAAAGATTGATGTTGTTGATGAGGAGAGGTATGACATCGCTGCCAAGGTGTCCAAAAATGAAAAGGAGGTACTACACCCTCTATCGATGAGCATGTTATACTGACACCATCAGGGAAATCATATTAGTATCTCATTAGGTTTAATTAAAATACACTATAACTAGCTTCATGTTACTCCACTTTAATAAATTCATGAATGTGCATTGACTTCAGATTACAGATTTGAACATAAAGATTACTGAACTTAGAGGCAAAATGAAGAGGCCTGCACTCAAGAGAGTAAAAATATCTGCTGATGCAATGTTGGGCGCACTTCTGGGCTCCAAGGTCAAAGAGTCTGTGGATTTCAAAGCCAACCTTAAGACAGTCAAGAAAGAAGAAGAGAAGGTATTGCATTCCTTATCCTTTGTCAATATACT
Source organism: Moxostoma hubbsi (assembly GCA_032164185.1). NCBI lineage: Eukaryota > Metazoa > Chordata > Actinopteri > Cypriniformes > Catostomidae > Moxostoma > Moxostoma hubbsi. Next base: position 14,764,801 of record JAVLUX010000049.1, on the reverse strand, counting down.
GTACAAACTATTTTCAAGCATGTTTGAAACATGTTCACTTAAGTTTAAGCGGTATAATGTGTTTTATGACATGATATTTTAAAGCATATCTGTTTTTACACATGTCCCTCTTATAGAAAGAAGAGGTGACTGACTGGCGTAAGAATGTGGAGGCCATGTCTGGTATGGAGGGCAGGAAGAAGCTGTTTGATGCTGGTCAATAGAGGGTAAAAGAAAACTTTCAAAAACATGAATAATTTTTACACTGATCTTATGGTTAAGAAAGTCTTTTATTAAAGGAATTGTTCACCCAAAAATGAAAATTCTCTTATAATTTAGTCACCCTCATGCCATCCTAGAAGTGTATGTCTGAGATATCACCTCTATAGGTCCTCACAATGCAAGCAAATGGGTGCCAACATTTTGACGCTCAAAAAAGGCATAAAGGCAGCATAAAAGTAAACCATATGACTCCAGTGTTTAAATCCATGTCTTCAGAAGTGATATGATATGAAACAGATCAATATTTAACAAAATGTTTGCTATAAATTCCTCTCCCTGCCCAATATGCATGAAGAAAGTGAATCACCAAAAACACAAGAAAAAAGAATGTGAAAGTGAAATCTCACATTTGAGACTGACCCTGCGTTCCAAACGGGATAGATCCACCTCCGAGGAGCACTTAGAAGGGAGAACAATTGTGGCCGCCATGATGAAGGGTTATTCTAAACCGAAGGGCTCATAAATAGCTGCTTGAAAGTGCCCTTCGATACAGGCATTTCCGTAGGGTTTAACAGATGGACATTTCGCTGCCAAGCGGCCCAGAACTGGAGCATATGTCACAAATATGGAGGTTTGCCAAGTGTAATATCGTATAAATTAAACCAGCTGCAACTGCAATCTGTTTCTATAAACAAAAAACATGTGGCATCCCTTTTAAATAATTTATTTTCAGTTTATTTTCTGAAAGCAGTTGCAGCATGCAAAATCATGTGTAAATATTTCTGATTAGGTGCAGGGGATGTTCATTAGCGTCAGTCAACCTTTTGCGATGGCTTTGCTTGGATAGATGATGTTGAAGTGAGTTCCGAATTACAGATATTTTTTAGCCCTATACCCTTCAACTCTTCGAAGCTCTCACTCTGGAGGGTAAACCCTCTGTAGGGATTATGGCATTGGGATGAGCCCTATGGAATAGAACGCACGCACCTTGATTGAGGAGGAAAGAGAATTTATAGTAAAAATGTACTCACAATTGATCATATCACTTCTGAAGACAACGGTTTAACCACTGGAGTCATATGGATTACTTTAATGCTGATTTATGTGATTTTTCGAGCAACATAATTTTGGCACCTATTTAATTGCATTGTATGGAACAAACAAGCTTAGATATTCTTCTACTAAACATCTTCATTTGTGTTCTGCTGAAGAAAGAAAATCATACACATCCGATCCGGGATAGCATAAGGGTGAGCAAATGATGAGAGAATTACAATTGTTTGGCGAACATGAACATTCACCTTTAAGAATATTTGAAATATTACACCTGGTATGTCAGTACTGAATTTTATTTATTTTCTTACAGGTAAAAACTATCAGATGTGACATCAGGAATAAGGGCAAAAATTAGGGATTTTAAAACTATTGAAAATAACTGTACAAAGCAATACTAAATATCGATATATTATTTGAACAACCACCCTTTATGTGAATATTTATTCCTTTGTTGTTCATAGCTTTGGATTATGGCCTAATGTTAAGGACTGTCAGTATATTATTTAGTTTGATAAAGGCTCTGCATGTTTTCAAAGTGATTTAGACCAGAAAACATATCTCAAAACCTTTGTTCTTTTAGTGTCACAAAAGTTCCTATGATGTCTAGTTAATTTTCTGTCTTAAAAATAAATGCTATCAAAGATGATCTAAATATTTTGTCTTTTACTTCAATCAGATTTACTGAATGTTTGAAACTTCAAGAGCCCATATCATGCTAATTTACAGGTTCATGATTTTATTTTGGGGGTCTGCTAGAATAGGTTTACATTCTTTAATGTTCAAAACACACGTTCTTTTTCTCATACTGTACGTTGGTGTAACCCCTATTTTCATCCTGTCTCTTTAAAGCCCCCCTTTCCAAAAATCCCAGTCTGCTCTGATTGGTCAGATGACCAAGTCTGTTGTGATTGATCAACCGCGTGTCTGAAATGTAACGCCCCTTACCATAACTGAGTTTCAGGCTCCCTTAAAAGCTGTAAACTCTACTGTAACTACGGTAACAATGGCGTCGGTTTTTGCCATACCAGTTTGAGTCCGAGTCTGATAATGAAAGTTTGGAAGAATAAGCTGATCGACCTGAAACATTATACATTATACAGTGGTAAGTTTTATTTTGTAGCTTTCTTACAAGTACCCTGTTGATTATTGTGAACCTAGCAAAGCTTCAAGTAAAAGACATATAGTGCATCTAAGTTGGTCATCTTTTGCAGGAATGGGTGTAGCTGAACTTTTTTCGCCCGAGCTATGAACGGAGAACAGAGGCTTACTCCCGGTTAGTGAGCAGGTTAGCCGTGGACTACTGTGGATAATGGCCGTAACATTACAGCTTGTAATTATATAATTATATAAGACTCTTGAGATTGACTATTTTGTTACACAGTTTTAGGTAAAAGCTGGCCCAAAGCCTTAATAGTAAACCCTTACCAAAACAATAACAATACATGGCAAGTTAGCTGTGCACTACTGTGGATTGCACATGTAAAATGACCTTTTGTAAAAATAAATCCATCTCCACACTTGATCACTATTCATGATTGTAAGAATGACAAACAATCTGCATAATTCTACACAGTTGTAACTAAAAGTGGGCCCGCAGCTGATTAGTAAAACTATTTAAACACAATAACTTTAGCTAGCAGGTTAGCTGAGACCTACAGCTGTGCACATGGTGTACACCATTGCAACAACACAAAACTCTGCATTTGAACTCTCGGTAGCAGATAAATCCACAAATAATCAAACCTACTTACAGGTTGTGATCCTGAAGCACCAGATTGCCCCAACAAAGTTGCAGGAGTAACCGCCTTAAAAATCCGGTATTGGTTGTAGTTGTACTTCTGTAGAATTATGGAAAAAATCTATTTTAACACTGATTCTTCAATTTGTCTGCCTTTGGAAATCCAAACATCCAAACAGCGTCTTCTCGACATGGTGACAACACTGACCCAACTCATCCTGGCAGGTGGGCCAAAGTAGCCCTTAGCCAGGCATTATGCAAATGTGTTACATAGTGACAGATACTTAATGGAAGAAATGGCTGGCCAGCTGTTTTGTGTAGTTCTTGAGCAGTGTTGTCTGTGGGAGAGATTAGCTCCCTTTTGCGTGGACTTTGTGCTTTGTAACTTTGCAGATATTTTGCATGTACAAACAGATATATTACACACTAAAGGGAAGGTAATATCCCAAAAAGCATAATAGCGCCTCTTTACAACTTAAGAGGTGTAGCAGAGGAGAACACCTGTGAAAATGTTTAGATACCATGGACCCAAATAAAGCAGAGTCATTAGGCTCTGGACTTTCAATGCACCATTGCCTTCATCTGTCTCCAACCTCTGTCATATTCCCTGTTGTTTTTTCAACATTTTTGAAAAGCAAGAATTTAACCGAATTACATGCAAGTGAGCAGAGACCAGCTACACACAAAACGCCAACCACTTCCGCTAGCCAACCGGAAATTCTGCCCACCTTGCGAAATGCAGTGGACTTGTTGAGATATTGTGGATAGTTCCATCTAGACAAAAATTCTAGTATTTGAGAACTACTGTTTGCCTTTTTTTTTGTTTAGTTTTTTTTTGGACAAACAAATATTCAAAATTCAATCATTTATTAATTTCAACTTTAGACTCTATAATAACTAAACCAATTCATCACTCTTTTCTGAAGGTGAACCTGCTTTACAAGATCAATAATGTGCATAGTCAAAGACTTTATTTAAGCAATTTTTTTGCAATATACACTTGTCCAAGACTCTTCATTTATTTAATGTTACTTAAACTTTTAAAGCAGAAATGTGTCTTTTCTATGCCACAATCATCACCAAACGCTTGCAAATTGGTTTTTAACAGCTTTACGAATACACTCTTTATATGCCATTGGTGGAACAAATATATTGTCACGCCCAAAACTCACACCTTTGGTTGATCCAATGTTTCTGTTTTGGGCTGAACGGGCCACTCAAACAAACAGAGCAATAGAGTCTGCAACTGAAAACTGGAAGAGGCTTTAAACGCAGGTAGGATGAAAATAAGGTGCCTTTCAAACTGTTCTGAGACCAGTTTCCATTCCTTAAAAAACACTGTAGGTAAGCCATTAACTGATAAGGCAGCAAGTCAGTTGCCTACTTTTTCAGATGCAGCCATTGAATGTGTCACAAAGCCACAGGGGTTTACAGTTGCATCACATTTGTACAATGTGTTTCGGTGCAAATAGCAGCATCTTGTTCACTTACCACTCACAATCTTGTTTAACCATTAAATGCATGGGTGTTTCTTTAGAGACCTGACACATATATCTATTACAAATTGATGTACAAAATGCCTAAATAGAGTGACATTTCAAAACATTTTCAAGATAATTAGAAAAGAATAGAATAGAATACATTCTGATATTTTTAATACATCAAAGAGATGATGTAACAAATATAGAAAAGGATTCATTTCATACACACTGAAATTTCATGAGACGCAACTGGCTGTCAAACAAATATTGAGCTACACATGACACATAATCTACATAAGCTACTCTTATGTCATTTCTCAGGCACTTTTTGAGTCTAAATAGACACATAATTTCAGTAGTACACCCAAATGACAACAGTAATATCATTCTGTTCATGTTACACTTGCTATAGTTTTTCTTCCGTTTTGCTTCTTCATCAAATAGCAATGTCAAATATAAGTCAATCACTGAAACAACACTGAAACATTGAGTAAGAAATAGCTATAGTATGTGGGAATACTGATAATTCACCATCGTTTCACAGAAAGTTAACACAATATAGTAGCCATTTTTATGAATATAGTGTTCATTAATCTTATAATAACATTTAACAAAAAACAAAAAACAAAACAAAACAAAACAAAAATATATATATATATATATATATATATATATATATATATATATATATAGCAATATTAAACTTATATAGATATGAAATAATCATAAAAATTTGATTTCTGGAAGATTTTATGAAAAAAAAACAAAAAAAAACACTATTATTACATGTCTAGGGTCTTTAATGTACCTATACACTTTTGGTAACTTAAGCAGTTCTAAAAACATAAAGTATATATAGAAATGTACAGTATATATCAGTTTATAATATCAGTCAAACCGATTATCAGACTTAATTTTATAATTAGTATCATAATATGTAAGTAAGGAAGTTGGGTTTAGAGGATTCATACTGGCTGTTGCCACACGGGCAGTTTTGATATGAACCCTTGTACAAAGCCAATTTAAGAAAAGAACTTCTTGCATTTGGCAACTCTTCGTCGACTAAAAATAAATTCATGACAAATGTCAAGCGCTAATTCACTCTCAGGGAGAACGAGGTGTGACTTGGGCAGCTCACATTGCAATCAGAAAATGCTGCCACCTGCTCACTGTCCATTTAACACAAAAAATTATTTATACTGCATTGTCCCTTTGCCAGCTCTTGGTTGTTTAAACATATTGAAATAGCACGTTCATGAGATGACTATCATGGCATAACATTTCATCGCAATTGACTGGCTAAAACTGATATTGCAAAAACTATTTGCCAGGATATTTTTGGATCAACCTTTTTTCCCCATCTTTATTTTAATGTTATGATAGACTGACTAAATTTTCAACACCAGCATGAGAAAAATTGCTACTAACTTATGCTGATACTTCTAAACTAATGCTGTTTTTATAAGCATTTAAACATTAATATGATTAAAATGTAAAATAATTTAAAAACAGTGAAAAGCTTAAGAGAAATGGTGACCAGTACAGCATCTACTGTAAAATATATCCTTTCCCTTATACATTCATTTGCATTATAACCTAAAAACTTGATGCTGACTAAAGAAATATTCAAGGGCATCAAATACCCTCTTACATATTCTCATTGGCACACATTTATTTTATCATGGCAAGCATCCTTCACCTTTTGACCTTTAAACTGTGCACTCTAACCAGCTAAAAAAAGAGGCATTTGAACCACTCCGCGCTGCATTGCTACATGTCTCTGTCCTAATGAAAGTTGTTTTATTTCACTCATTTACTGTTGTGAACAGTAAATGTCATTAGAGTGGCAAAGGCAGGGGTCTATTTTAGTGAGATGGTCCTATAGATGCTGAAACTAGAAATTTAAGGATTTCTCCTTTCTTTTGGCAGTCAGTTAATTTACTCTCCTGTCTTTTCTTCTTCTGCCAGGGATGTCTTTTTCAGTGGTGATATACAATAAGATTAAAAAATATGTGTTCGATTAAGTGTTGATGGCAAATGTTTTGTTTGCCAGTAACATGTGTTTGTTGAGAATTCAATGATTTTAGAACAGGAAGCGGCAGAGATGGATTATTTTGCTGCAAAAATAGGCTATATATTGAGTGATTTAATTGTTTTGATCCAAAACTGGAAGGAAACTGGTTAAAATAATGACTTATTTAGATTCCTATTAAATTAGTGACAATCCAGGAAGATTTTCACCTATGCTAAAACTAACAGACACTATGCACAGAACTCTTACTGCTGTGTAGAGCGCAAATAGGAAAAAGGTCAAATGGATTAGCGGGTCCAATTATATGTCAGTAAAGCTTTAGAATTAATTTATGCATTATCCTTAAAAGATTGAATAAATGATTGATAAAATATTAAACTTTTTGCATATTAAACATGCAAAAAGGATTTATTAGGAATATAGGGATTTTTCTATGGAAGTGTAACTTAAACATTATCTTTAGTCTAATGTCTTTTTGTATGCACCATTTACATATTTTCTTAACCCACTATAATAATACATTTCAAATAGAACCTATCATTACAGTAAGTGACACTTGTGACTCGAATGCAATATATTATTTCACTTTGTTGGACCACAATGGCCCTAAGAGATGAGTGTGTAATGCTTTTTAGCTTTAATATTCTCATTTGTTCCTTTCCTTAGATGTTTTGCGGAGTAGATGTGAGTAGATATTACAGTAACACTTTACAATAAGGTTCCATTTGTTAACAGTCCCTAACTGTATGAACCATCACAGACATTTATAATTTATGATGTCTGTAATATGTCTGTTCACATTGTCTTCTCTCTGTGCGCCAATGAATACTTCAATTGAAGCCCCTTGTAAAAGCCAAAATCCAGTATTACCTCAGTTCATCAGCTAGGGTTGAAAATGAGAGCCACCTATTGACCAAGGCTTAAACACTAATTTCCTGGACCCTTTCTCTCTTTGCAAGGTATGCTTCCTATTGTAAATGTTCTACAGAATAAGTGCTCAAATAGAGACAGAAAAAAGTTACAAAAATATTTCACTTTTACTTGTATGGATAAAGCAAAAGTATTTTTTTTTTTTCCATGATTATAATGGACCCGTCATCATCAAGATCAGACTGCTGTATATTGCACTGGAAAAGCTGATAGTAGAGAAGCAGGTGAAAAATACAGAGAGAGAACAAACACTGAGTTAAATAATTACTTTGCCCATACTTTTCATCTTGTCTATACAAGAATTACTGGTACAATTTCAAAATCAAATCAAAATCAAATCCCTTTATTGTCACAAAACCAACATGTGTGAGAATGTTGAGTGGATGCTCATCAACTATGCAGTGTGGACAAATATCAGACCTCAAAATACACAATAGATGCTTGTACAGTATGAACAATATTTACATATACAATATACACAGATATACACTTAGACACAGTACTAATCTACAGATAATATACAGTGCACAAGGACAAATGTATAAATGTGAATCTATACAATATACTGAATATATAGAATAATGATATATATATTATTTATAAAACAAATCGTCTCAAACATTTCCTGAGCCGCCTACTGCTCCAACCCCTGCAGCTCTGCCTCCAGAGAATCAATTCCCTGAGCCAACTGTGACTCCACCCACTCCGCCTCCTGCAGTGCTTTCTCCTGAGCCACCTACTGCTCCACCTCCTGTGGCTCCACCTCCAGAGACTCAATTCCCAAAACGTCATCTGGCTCCTCCTCCTGAGACTCAAACCTCTGCCGCTCCAGTGGTTCTGCAGCTCCACCTCGGCTACGCCTTCTGAATCTCAACTCCCTGAACCAACTGTGCCTCTGCCCCTGGGTCTTCACCACACTATGGCACCACCCCTGACCACCTGTCAGTTCCATCCTGGTGTCCTGATACTCAGCAAGTTGTCTTCCTGGAGCCATCTCCCAAACCGCCAGAACCCCGAACCCTTCCTGGAGCCGCCTCCCAAACCAGGGTGGGGGGGACGGGGGACGGGGGGGACATGAACCTTCATGTTCATGGGCTCTTAGTTTGACACTGTCATGGACATTTATGTTGTAGTTTTTCCCCACACTACATTTCCCAGCATGCACATCATCATTACTTTCACCTGTTTCCCATTAGTCTTCCCTGCTATGAATTCCTGTGTTTGTATATATTCCCTGTTTCCTCAGTCGTTGTCTCATGTATATTAGCATGTAACCTATGGATGTATTGCACGCATGTGTGTGTGTGTGCGTGCGTGTGTGTGTGTGTGTACAGTTGTAGTCAGAGGTTTACAATTTTTTTTAACCACTCCACAGATTTCATATTAACAAGCTATATAGACTTGGCAAGTTGTTTAGGACATCTACTTTGTGCATGACACAAGTAATTTTTCCAATAATTGTTTACAGACAAATTGTTTTACCTTTAATTGACTATATCACAGTTCCACTGGGTCAGAAGTTTACATACTCTAAATTAACTGTGCCTTTAAGCAGCTTGGAAAATTCCAGAAAATGATGTCAAGCCTTTTTACAATTGGCCAATTAGATTCTGATAGAAGGTGTACTGAATGGGAGGTGTACCTGTGGATGTATTTTAAGGTCTACCTTCAAACTCAGTGTCTATTTGCTTGACATCATGGGAAAATAAAAAGAAATCAGCCAAGACCTCAGAAAAAAACATTTGTGGACCTCCACAAAGTGATGAGGAACACTGTGACTTTTGAATCAAGGTGGCCAAAAATGACAGAGATATGAAATAAATAAATAAATTATGTAATATATCTGACAAATTTAGGTATTGTGTGCTCTTAGTATTTAGTGAAACAGATTGTTTAGTTGGAATAACCCTAAACGACGTAACTCAAAGACTTGAGTTATGGTGTAACATCTAATGTTTGTGCTGAAACAGACACAAGAAATTAATCAGAAGATCTTTGAGATGAAGAGAGTAAAACTGTTGCCTGTAGACATGCTGAGTGTCCTTTTGGGCTCCAAGCACTCACAGTCCATTGACTTCAAAGCTACCCTTGAGACAGTGAAGAAAGAAAAAGAAAAGGTAGGGCCAGTCAGCTATGGTTTCACTCCACAGCATAGAGGGCATGACTGGAACCACATGCTCAAACCACACTATCTTCCATAATAAAGGCATAATATTAATTGACAGTTTTTCATAAATTCACAGCATGAGGTCAACAGATACATTTCAGCAAAATATACTTTCAGCACATGTAAAATAATAATAATAATAATTTAAAACAAATATATATATATATATATATATATATATATATATATATATATATATATATATATATATATACAGTATCTCACAAGAGAACACCCCTCACATTTTTGTAAATATTTGATTATATCTTTTCATGTGACAACACTGAAGAAATGACACTTTGCTACAATGTAAAGTAGCAAGTGTAAAGCTTGTATAACAGTGTAAATTTGCTGTCCCCTCAAAATAACTCAACATACTGCCATTAATGTCTAAACCACTGGCAACAAAAGTGAGTACACCCCTAAGTGAAAATGTCCAAATTGGGCCCAATCAGCCATTTTCCCTCCTCGGTGTCATGTGACTCGTTAGTTTTACAAGATCTCAGGTGTGAATGGAGAGGAGGTGTGTTCAATTTGGTGTCATCGCTCTCACACTCCCTCAAACTGGTCACTGGAAGTTCAACATGGCACCTCATGGCAAAGAACTCTCTGAGGATCTGAAAAAAAAAATTGTTGCTGTACATAAAGATGGCCTAGGCTATAAGAAGATTGCCAAGACCCTGACACTGAGCTGCAGCACGGTGGCCAAGATCATTCAGTGGTTTAACAGGACAGGTTCCACCCAGAACAGGCCTCGCCATGGTCGACCAAAGAAGTTGAGTGCACGTGCTCAGCGTCATATCCAGAGGTTGTCTTTGGGAAACAGACGTATGAGTGCTGCCAGCATTGCTGCAGAGGTTGCTGCTTGGGGGGGGTCCAATTTGATGCAGTGTGCAGCGTATGGTCTGAGCACTGGTCTGTCAGTGCTCAGACCATACGCTGCACACTGCATCAAATTGGTCTGCATAACTGTCGTCCCAGAAGGAATCCTCTTCTAAAGATGATGCACAAGAAAGCCTGCAAACAGTTTGCTGAAGACAAGCAGACTAAGGACATGGATTACTGGAACCATGTCCTGTGGTCTGATGAGACCAAGATAAACTTATTTGGTTCAGATGGTGTCAAGCGTGTGTGGTGGAAACCAGGTGAGGAATACAAAGACAAGTGTGTCTTACCTACAGTCAAGCATGGTGGTGGGAGTGTCATGGTCTGGGGCTGCATGAGTGCTGCCGGCACTGGGGAGCTACAGTTCATTGAGGGAACCATGAATGCCAACATGTACTGTGACATACTGAAGCAGAGCATGATCCCCTCCCTTCGGAGACTGGGACGCAGGGCAGTATTCCAGCATGTTAACGACCCCAAACACTCCTCCAAGATGACCACTGCCTTGCTAAAGAAGCTGAGGGTGAAGGTGATGGACTGGCCAAGCATGTCTCCAGACATAAACCCTATTGAGCATCTGTGGGGCACCCTCAATAGGAAGGTGGAGGAGCACAAGTTCTCTAACATCCACCAGCTCCATGATGTCGCTATGGAGGAGTGGAAGAGGACTCTAGTGGCAACCTGTGAAGCTCTGGTGAACTCCATGCCCAAGAGGGTTAAACCAGTGCTGGAAAATAATGGTGGTCACATAAAATGTTGACACTTTGGGCCCAATTTTGACATTTTCACTTAGGGATGTACTCACTTTTGTTTCCAGCGGTTTAGACATTAATGGCTGTGTGTTGAGTTATTTTGAGGGGACAGCAAATTTACACTGTTATATAAGCTGTACACTCGCTACTTTACATTGTAGCAAAGTGTCATTTCTTCAGTGTTGTCACATGAAAAGATATAATCAAATATTTACAAAAATATGAGGGGTGTACTCACTTTTGTGAGATACTCTACATATATATATATATCTATATATTTATTATTATTATTATTATTATTATTACAAATTATTGAAAAAAAAAGAGAGTCTTTATGGTTGTAATTATTTGTGTCTCTTTATGCACAGAAAGAAGTGGTGACAGACTGGCATAAAACGTGGAGGCCATGTCTGGTATGGAAGGCAGAAAGATGCTATTTGAGGATGGAAAATAAAAGGTAAATACAAAAATTAGCATATATTCAAATTTAACTGAATTGTTTTACTGTATGTTTTATTTTATCCATTTTATTGCACAAACATCTTTCTAAGTGTATCACAATTGAGTATGGTTAAATGATTGGTACAAATATAGATTGTGCTGTTATGGATTACATGAAATAGTTAAAAGCACATCACTGTCAGATACAAATCTCTTAAAATGTTTTGCAGATTGTTGGTGATAACAGAAGTTATTCTGGCTCACCAATAGCAAACCAGCTGATGATGACACTGAACCCAAAAACATTGTAACCTGTCAGCCATCAAGTACGGATATGAAATTATGTATATTTTCAAATATTTATTGACTGAATTATTCCAAACAATCTTCAAATATAATTAAATATTGCATCAGCCCTCGTACATTGATCACTTATTTTTGAAGACCTTTAACCCAGATATGCGTTCATCTCCGAGATGTCTGTTTAAGAGTTTCATCTGGAAAGCATCTACATTTTTATTAACATCTGATAAAAACTTTAAAAGAGTAGATTTCCCTCATAGTTCACGTTCATCACTCAGGTATCGATTTGTTTGTTAACAGCTGGTAGATAGCTGTGCAGTAGGAAAACCTATCTCCCCTGGCCTCAAGAGGCGCACTAGCAACTGACGCGATAGACTGTAGAATTTAACCTCCTCGCGCGCCCACCTCCCGTCAGAGACGCCGAACCGAATCCGCTCGGAGCAGGTTGAGCAGGACCGGTTTCAGTGGTGCTGTGACCTGGATGGGAGTGAGGTTTAGGGGGGTGAATTTAACAGTAGCCAGCAGGTAGGTAGCTGTGCAGTGTGTAAACCTCACTCCCCTGGCCTCAAGAGATGCACAAGCTAGAGACGCTATAGGTTGTAGACTTTAGTCTCCTCGTTAGCGCGCCCCCCTCTCAAGCAGGATTAGCCGGTTTGCATACCGTTCGTAGCGGATCGAGCAGGATTAATTAGATTAACAGATGAAAGATGATTAACAGATGAAGAGATTGAAAGATGTCTATTTAAGGCTGTCTATTAGACGTTTCCTCTCAGATGTCAATAAGACCGTTAGCAGGTGTCTTTAAAACCTTTATGATTTTGAATGTTTGTAAATCATATCTTTTTAAGATGTTCAACAGATATTTTATATATATATATATATATATATATATATATATATATATATATATATATATATATATATATATATCCCATTTCCCCCAATTCCGAATGCCCAATTCTCACTACTTAGTAGGTTCTCGTGGTGGCATAGTTACTCACCTCAATCCGGGAGTGGAGGACAAGTCTCAGTTGCCTCTGCTTCTGAGACTGTCAATCTGCACATTTTATCACGTGGTTGCATGAGGAGGCTCATGCTATTCTCCACTATCCATGAAGAACTTACCATGTGCCCCATTGAGAGCGAGAAACCTTAATCGTGACCATGAGGAGGTTACCCCATGTTAATATACCCTCTCTAGCAACTGGGCCAATTTGGTTGCTTAGGAAACATGGCTGGAGCTACTCAGCACACCCTGGATTTGAACTTGTGACTCCAGGGGTGGTAGTCAGCACCAATACTCGCTGGGATACCCAGGCCCCCTGTTTAGCAGATCTTAATTAAAATGTGATGCTTTCCAGAAGAAACAGTCTTAAAGGGATAGTTCACATAATTTACTCAACCTAATGCCATCCCAGATGTGTATGGCTTTCTTTCTTATGCTGAACATGAACACATTTCAAACACATTTTGTTTAGAAATTTATTTCAGCTCTGTAGGTTCATACAATGCAAGTGAATGGTGACCAGAATTTTGAAACTCCAAAAAGAAAATAAAGGCAACATTAAAGTAATCCAAATGACTCCAGTGGTTAAATCCATGTCTTCAGAAGCAATTTGATAGGTGTGTGTGACAATCAAGGTTAATATTTAAGTCCTTTTTACTATAAATTCTCCTCCCTGCCCAGTAGGAGGCAATATGCACAGATAATGTGTATCACCAAAAACAGGAACAAGTGCTGGCACCATTCACTTGAATTGTGAGCATCTACAGAGCTGAAATAATCTTATAAATATCTTTGATTGTTTTCAGCAGAAGAAAGAAAGTCACACACATCGGGGATTGAGTGAGGGTGAGTAAATGAGAGGAGAATTTTCATTTTTGGGTGAACTATCCCTTTAAACATACATTTAAGAGATGTACGTGTGTTATCTGGCTTACATTCTATATCATAAATGTCTCAAAGGCATCTGCTGAATGTCCTTTAGACATCTGAGAGGAAACGCCTGATAGACATATTGCTGATAAGCAAACAATCTAAAGTAAATAAATATATACAATACAATACGTCTTCCACATGTAAACACACATCAAATAGATGTCTGGGTGATGTACATGTGCTTTCAGTGTAATGTCCTTTCAACAAGGACATTATATTTTTAAACTTTCTGTGTAAACAATTGTCACATGTGGTAATCGTTCTCTTCTAATGAACGTGTATACAAGATCTAGTGCACATACACCCTCAATAATGTTTAAGTAGCCTATTGTTGCACTCACCTTTAGTCTACAGAACATTAAGCACAGGTCAGGTCAGTATCAGATGGCCCATCACATTGCTGACTAGCTGCTGCTCAAAGCCGTCTAGGATGCAAAGCATTTGAGAATGACATTGGTGTGGACACTGGTCTATTTTAGTAAGCCTCTATCAAGGGCATCAGAATCTATAAATTTGCAGAGTTTCTTCCCTCTAGTCATAACAACGTCATACTTCCATCATCTGAGAGGTGAGTAGCCTACTTTCAGGTTATAGCCAGGGGTTATTAACAAATAAACTTAATATTATTTTGTTAGTATTAGATAGTAGTTGTTGAGTTTTTAGCTTCTTAATAAAAACCTAAATATCTATTTTAGTCTGCTTAATCTTTCAAAGACTCCATTTTAAAACTAAAAAATATATACTTTTTGAAAATGGACTAAAACCAAACTCTTTACAACAGTAAAAGATTTGTTTACACAGAGCATTTGATTTTTAGGAAGTCAAAGATGTACATTTTATACTGTTTTTGTTGAGTAATAGTGCACCTGTAAATGTAAATTATGCATTGCATAACAAAAACTGAAGTATTCTGTCATTTGGAAGTCACCAGGAAAAACAAAGGCACTAACATGTCTGAGTCAACGTAAGTATTTTATGTACTCAGCAACAGTGTTGGGTGTATTGCATTACCAAGTAATTAATTACTGTAATTAAATGACTTTTTCATTGAGTAAAGTAAGGGATTACTCTTAATTTTTCAGTAATTTAATTACAGTTACTTATTATGTAATTGTGTTAAATGCTTAAACTATTCAGTATAAGACAATAGTGAATTTAATGTCTAATATATATGTTTTCTAATTTAGCTCTGCCCCCTTAAATTCTTTGGCCAGTTCATTAATAATTTATTCGATTTTATATGATATTTGAAAGAATTAAAAGAACAGTTTCACGTCTATCCTTGTATTTTTCATCTGGCCGATGTTGATAAGGGTTTTAGAAAGTAATTACTAATAAGTAATTCGATTACTTTTCAGACAGAGTAATCTAATTACACTTTAGATGTAATAGTAGTTAGTAATTAATTACTTTTTTAGAGTTACTTACCCAACACTGCTCAGCAACAGTTTAATATTTTAATATATTTATATTTTAAATATATTTCAAAGTTAACTTGTTTATCCCATTCTCTTAAATGTGTGTGTCTGTATGTGCATACTGTGTGTGTGTATCTTTTGTGTTAGTCCGGTGAGTATCCTGTACTCTAACAATTAAACAATGTGACATTTTTGACAGGGTCACACTGTTGTTCATTTCATATTGGCTCTCTTCCTCAGAGAAAGCCAAAGATTACCGCATCTCGTCGGTTATTCTTAAAGGTGAGTATCTATTCTGTATTTTAAAGATATTTGAAAAATGTTAATTGTGCTTTAACTCTTGAATTTTTGACATTGTCTGTACTCGCATTATGAACATGTTTTATGTTTGGAATAAACGGTTCACCATGAATGTTTTATATGCCCATGTAAATAGTGATATTATACAACATTGTCACATGACCTTTACTGAAACTGTCTTATGAATACAGTTAGTTGTGTTGTAATGTGATCAACTTCACTGGGGTACATTTATGATTGTATCTTCATACCATATCATTGTTCTGGATCAGCATGCTTCATCATTTTGATGCATTGATTTTCAGACCAAAATACTGAAGAAGACCAGCACATTGCTGGTGGAAGAGAAGGAACAGAAAAAGATTGAGAGAGAGAGAATTCTCAACGAGAGAGCTCCTCCACTCAATCTGTCTGGACTATCTGTACAGGATTTACAGGTTGTTATTTTTTGGTGAACGAAGATGAAAGGCCTTCGTATTTTGTCAAGATGTATTTGACTCTTACTTGCCAATGTTGTTTTACAGAATCTGTGCAAAGAAGTACATCAGAAAATTGATGTTGTGGATGAGGAACGATATGACACTCAAGCTAAAGTTTCCAAATGTGAAAAGGAGGTAACTTTTAACTGTGGAATTGAACATTCATGTTTACATTATGCAAGACATGTAAACAAAGTAAACTTCTTTTAAATTATTTTTGTCTGACAAAATTGTGGTTACACTTTACATTAGGTGCATTTGATATTATGAGCTAAAAATCATAACTTTTTTTTTTTAACAGTATTTGTCCATCTTTTTTGTTGGTTGCTAGTGCATGTAAATTTATAATGCATTACCTAAAGCTAAAATTTATATATATATATATATATATATATATATATATATATATATATATATATATATATTATGGCTGTCAATTTAACGCGTTAATTCAGTGTGATTAATTTGACAAAAAAAATGATGCGTTAAAAAAAAAAAAAAAAAACGCAATTAATTGCACTGCCCCCTGACCATAATAAGGAAGATCCTGAGAAATGCAAGCTTGTAGTACCGCCTGTTTACTCCAGAGGGCAGTAGGTGAAATTTCAGCTGTATGAGCAACGTGCAGTTTATACAGTGAAGAAAGCACATCAGTAGGCAGAACAGAACACAAACATGCGTTACGTTCTTGTGTTCAAAACACTTGGAGCACAAATGCGAACTAAGGGATCTCAAGATGTGTTTAAAGATTGAGTATTAAACTATATTTAACTTGAAACAGTGACCTAAACATTTTATGTTTCTGAAGCAACGCACCCGAGACGCTACACAAGCATGTCTGATGCAGGTGTAGATTGACGGCTCTTAAACAAGCCCTCATAATAAATCTCAAACTGATTGACAAATTCATATTGTGGATATTTTCATAATGGATATTTGTGAACTGTATGCCAATGATTGACTTATGATCAATAATATGGTAGTAAACAATACATTGTATTCTACAGCCGCTTTTTGTATTGTCTTATCAATGATTAACTCTTCTGCCACAAGAATGTAATGCATTTTAATTATCTTAATATTTTTTATGAGATATATATATATATTTTAATATTTAAATATAACTATGTATAATTATATATTGATATAAATATGTATAATCATTATATATTGAATTATTGTTATATGAGGGGCTTTCTCAGCAAATATTTGTAAATGCGATTAATCGCAATTAATTAATCGGGACACCATGTAATTAATTCGATTCAAAATTTTAATCAATTGACAGCCCTAATATATATATATATAAAGAAATACTTTTTAGTGTTAAAAATGTATGTATAAGTTAACATTATCCAAGATTAATGAATGCTGTAAAAGTATTGTTCATCATAATTCCATGTTAATTATAGAGTTACCCCCAATTTCCACCAACTGCGGAACGGCTGCAGATCCGCTCCGGAACGGCGGCGGAGTCAATAGGTTTCCATTAAAGTCAATGTGTGTATTTTCACTGACTGCGGAACTTCTGCGTTCCGACTCCGTCCCAGCTCCGGCGACCGCAGCCCTCCTGAGCAGATGCGCATAGTTTCTATTTTTGCCGGATGCCGGAGAGCACCGCAGGAAGTCGAGCACAGAAACAAAACATTATTGTCACTCATAAGTAAAATTTAAACCACACCAATTTTGTTTTATATACTTTTTCCTTTTCCAACAAGAACAATAGTTAACTTTATTTACACCTACTATTTTCCCAATACATTCTAACCCTAACCCAAAATAAACATTTAGCATTTTTTAAGTTGATTATATAATTATATATATTGTACTTACCCATGGTTGAATCACAATAATCTCCGCAAAAAACGGAGATTAGCAGGTCAGCACAGAGTTGTTTCCCCTCCACTCCTCTGGATGGAAACAAACTGTTGCTGGTTTTGTGGTTCTTTTTAAAAACTACATCCTGTTATATCGCGCGATCATACGTAAATTCGCAAGATATCGTGTGTCCACGTGACTTCAGCTGTCAGTCATAGCCGCAGCCGTTCCGCAACAAATCCGGATCTGGTAGGTATTGAAGGACGGCGGAGCACGGATCCGACACGCAGCGGAGCCGATCCGCGGCTGTTCCGCAGTTGGTGGAAATTGGGGGTTAAGTAATTTGAATGTACAGCATACAACTGTCAAGGGTTTGGGGAGAGGAAGGACCCAAACGTAGAGTTCAAAAAACCAAAAACACTTTAATGAAGAAAAAAAATCCCACGATGGTGTAATCCAGTAAAAGTAATCCAGGGAATGGGAGGGGTCAACGGGATTCTAGCACACATGCAGAATTGACGAGAGAACAAGGCACAAGACGAAATGACAGTGGACAGCAAACACGAGGAGAGAAATCAAGAGGGTAAATCCAGGACAGCTGTTAACAATGAAACAACGAGCAAACGAGGCAGGGGTCAGATCGAGTAGCACGCGGCGCCTACAGACACAATAACAAAGCCGCGTGCTCTCGCAAGCAGACAAAACAACCGCGCGATCACACAGAGACAGAGAAGGCACCGTCAGACCAAACCCCAGACTGACAGAGAGACAGCCCGTGACAACAACCTTGTTGTAATGTTTTACCAAAATTGACGTTTGAATCTGAGGATGATTTGAAAAGTGAAGGGAGGGAAACGTTATTTAAAAAAGTTATCTCAAATGACTTTTTATTTAAAGGGATAGTTCACCCCAAAATGAAAATTCTCTCATCATTTACTCACCCTCATGACATCCCAGATGTGAATGGCTTTCTTTCTTCAGCTGAACACAAATGATGATTTTCAGAAGGATGTTTCAGGTCTGTATGCCTATACAATGCAAGTGAATGTTGACCAGACATTTGAAGGTCCAAAAAGCACATAAATGCAGCATAAAAGTAATCCATATGACTCCAGTGGTTTAATTCATAACTTCAGAAGTAATATGACAGGTGTGGTTGAGAAACAGATCAACATTTAAGTACTTTCTTTTTTACTCACCTACTGGGTAGGGAAGTGAGTTTATAATAAAACAAAGACCTAAATATTGATCTGTTTCTCACCCACACCTATCATATCGCTTCTGAAGATATAGGGCCCTATTTTAAGAGTGCAAGCGATAAGTGCAACGCAATACCTTAACTCATAAGCGCAAAGTCAATGGGCATGGCCACGGCATTTTAGTATTTTCGTGCAAGCAAGCGCTATAGGCGCAAGTGAGTTTTGCCAAATCGCTTTTGCAAGGCGCTAATCTGGTCCATGGAGGTCTTTCTCCGGCACTGTCTCCATCCTATACAGTCAATTTCCTGTCAAGCTCCAACAATGAAGAAATTGGTAGTGCAAATGTTCTGTATGCGACGGCTTAGAAGAAAAACAACACGGATTAACATTATATTCTGCATTAACTGTGTCCTTGGGACACGCTCCTTTTACGCACGGAAAATGTGGTTAATAGTAGGCTCCGTTAAATTACAGAGAATTTAAGTACTACAGGTAAAACATTATTTAAAATGCATTTAATTTATCTATTGAAATACAGAAATATTAAACCAAAGATATTTCTAAATTCAAATTACAATTTAAAAGAAATGGTCAAAAATATTGCACTAAATCCAAACATTTTACTCTCTCCAACTGCTTCCAGCCCCTTTTGCAGTGACTTTAAATTCACTTTATGAGAGGTGGAACATTAGTTAAAATTAAAAATCATAAATACATTTGTAAATATACCAGAATAATAATACATATAAACATAATAATAATTATTGAAAAAATAAACCATGACCTCTAGAAAGTTTAACACAAATCTCATATTATTATTTTTTTTTTAGCAAATGGCTTTAACAGTGATCTTCAAGGACATTATTTGATGTTTTTTTCAGAATTTGGACATTAACTTTATTACTACCTGCTGGTGAAATCTCCAAACTGTAAATGCAGGAACTAAATTTGGACTTTGCACTGAGTTAAGACGTGGTATTGAGACGTCTTGGGGCAAGACCAAATTCTGAGGAATATTGCGCTTTGCACCACTTCATTTACATACAATACACCCTCAGTTTGTGCGTTTACACCCTCAGTTTGCTCAAAAACTAAAAAATTGCACTTAGTATTTGCGCACTCATGAAAAGAGCCCTTATATTTAACCACTGGAGTCATATGGATTACTTTTATTGCTCTAATAAAAATCTTAATTTGTGTTCAGCAGAAGAGAGAAACTCCTAAACATCTGGGATATCATGAGGGTGAGTAAATGACGAGAGAATTTTTATTTTTGAATGAACTATCCCTTTAAAAGTATCTCATTATGTCTCTCATTTATTTTTTCCTATGCCCCTGATAAACATACTGTTGTGAAGAGCCCCAATACAGTTTAGTCCTAAATAATCAATGTTTTTTTTTAGATTGCAGATTTGAGCCACAAAATCTTCGACCTTAAGGGTAAAATGAAGAGGCCTGCCCTGAAGAGGGTGAGGGTGTCTGCTGAAGCCATGCTTGGTGCCCTGCTCGGTGCCAAACACAAAGAATCAATTGACTTCAAGGCAAACCTTAAGACAGTGAAGAAAGAAGAGGAAAAGGTAAGAATAAACATACCTCAGTACAAAGATATGCTTACTAGGACTAGATGTTACAATCCCTTGATATTCAGCAAGTGCTGTTGTTGGAGATGTCCTCTTGAGTGGGGTTGGATTGGGGGATGACCGCTTGGTGCCTCCAATACGATACATCCTCAGATGTGCACCCCGGCCTCATTGGGTGTTTCGGCCTTTTATCACAATACACCCTCACCCTAGGCTGGCCCACCACAGGCTGATCAGACCTGGGTGTGTGTCGCACCGGAGGCTCCATGAGGTCACTTGACAGCCCATACCGTCTCCTTCCGCTTCAGCCACAGCCAGTGACTGCTTCTTTCGGCAGCAGTTGCAAGGTCTTTGATGGTCTTCCGCTGAGCCTGTCCTCTAATTCCAACCTCCGCTAGTAGCCTTGTGGTGGAACTAGCTACAAAGCCCCTGCTGCCCACTTCCACTGGACGCACGTTTACCTTCCAACCCCGGTCCTCTGCTTCGGCAGCCAACTCTGCATATCGCAACCTTTTCCTTTCAAATGCCTCATTGATGGCTTCCTCCCACGGGACTGTCAGCTCCACTATGAAGACACTTCGACAGGATTTGGACCAGGTCTGGGCGCAGGTTGGTCGCTGCAATTTCGGGTGGGAAGGTGAGCCTCTGACTTAAGTCTACCCGCATTTCCCAGTCCCGGTCTGCATTCAGTGGGCATGAGTCTGGAGGCAGTCGATTGGTCGACCGTTTCTCCCCTTCCCGGACGAAGGATGTTGGTTGCCGGAAGGTAGTCTGGGCTTCCAGGGGCATGGCATTGACGGTTACTCTCTTACTCTCCAGTGTAGCGGCCAGGCACTTCAGTACTTGGTTGTGGCGCCAGGTGTATCTGCCCTGCGTAAGGCTGGTCTTGCAGCCCACCAGGATGTGTTTCAGTGTTGCTGGGGCAGAACACTGGAGACAGGCTGGATCCTCTCCAAACCAGAGATGTAAGTTGGTTGGAGAGGGCAGGACATCATATGTGGCTCTGATGGTAAAGCTCAACATATTGGACTCCATGTTCCACAGCTCGCTCCAAGTGATCTTCCTCCTCTCTACACCTTCCCACCTCATCCAGCGGCCTTGCTTGGCTTGGGACACCGCTCTGGCATACCTGTCCGCTTCCTCCTGGTGGCGCACCTCCTCAACCACCAGGCGCCGGCGTTCAGCTGGAGTAGCCTTCTGCCATGTGGGTGTTGTTGCTCCCAACCCTAGGCCCCCTCTGCCTTGTTGTACTTGGCCCACTATGTCCCGGTGTCTCAGAGCGGACTTTGCCTGTGCCACTGCTACACTTGGCCTCCACCTCCTCCCTGTGGCTAAGGCGGGAGCTGCCCCTCTGACGAAGGGATCCCGGGATTCTGTGAGGGTCATTTGGAGCCTTGCTTTAGAGCATTTGTACTCCTCCACAAGGCTTGAGATTGGCAGAGAGAGGGGTCCATTGCCATACAGGCCTATGCTACTTAGGCATCTGGGTAGTCCAAGCCACTTTCTCACCTGCACATTCACCAAACGCTCTAACCGATTGGCGTGGGATAGGGTGACCTCATAGATGGAAAATGGCCACAAGAGGCAGGGGAGCAGCCCAAACTGAAGACACCAGAGCTTCAGCTTCCCTGGGAGAGCAGTGCTGTTGATCTGCTTCAGGCCACTGATGGTATCCAGCTTTAGTTGTTCCACCTGTTCAGCGTCTTTGAGCTCTGTGTTGTACCACCGACCAAGGCTTTTAATGGGCTTCTCCAGAATAGTTGGTATCGGCTCGTCATTGATGTGGAACCTCTCATTTACGATCTGGCCCTTGACAATGGAGATACTGCGGGATTTGCTAGGTTTAATCTCCATTCGTGCCCATCTGATGTTGCTCTGGAGTTTGTACAGCAGGCATTTGGTGCATGCGTTAGTCGTTGTTATGGTCGTCATGTCATCCATATACGCCCTGATTGGAGGAAGACGCAACCCGCTCTTCAGACGTTCCCCTCCAACCACCCATCGAGATGCCCGAATTATTAACTCCATCGCCATGGTGAAGGCCAGAGGAGAGATGGTGCAGCCCGCCATTATGCCTATCTCCAAGTGCTGCCAGGCGGTTATACTAGCCTGAGTTGTAACACAGAACTGGAGGTCCTGGAAATAGGCTTTGACCAGCCTTGTGATGCCCTCTGGGACTTGGAAGAAGTTGAAGGCTGCCCACAGCACCTCGTGAGGCACTGAGCCGAATGCATTGGCCAGATCTAAGAAAACCACATGCAAGTCTTTCTTTTCCTTCTTGGCTGTTTGTACTTGGTGCAAGATGACATTTGCATGTTCCAGGCATCCTGAGAACCCTCTTATTCCTGCCTTCTGCACTGAGGTGTCAACGTATTTGTTCTTTTGCAGGAATGCTGAGAGACAAAACAATGCTGACAAGACATTCATAGCTTACCAAGGCTTTTTTACTGAAACACAAAATTTGAAATAAGAAATAATTCCAATGTTAAATAAAATAGTTTAAATTGTTTTTGTTTGTTCTTTCAGTTAAGCTTTTGTTGAAAGTAAAACATATTACCTATCACAAAAATATGTTATTCTTTAAATGGATGCAATAACAGTTTATGGGCTTTACCTTTATTCCACACAGAAAGAGGAAGTAAATGACTGGCGTAAAAATGTGGATGCTATGACAGGCATGGAGGGCAGGAAGAAGTTGTTTGCTGGACCAAACGCTCAATAAAAATCCTATTTAAATAGGCTATTTAATGCTATTTAAATATATTCATGTGTAACTAATACATTTAACTGTGGGTATGTGTTTGTTTTATTGTACTGTATGAGTTGGATAAATGAGAAAAAGAAAATGATTGAGCGAAGAGAAAGAAATATAGGGCAGAGCACTATTGTTGCACATATCACATTTATAAGTTAAATTGTTACTAATGATATGATTATTTTATAATTTCATCCTGTCATTATATAGTAATTTTTACGTCATAATATTTATATGTGATTAATTGTGTGTGTTTTGAGAAGAAATAAAGCTACATATGTTTTCACAACATTCTGAGTAATTCTAGGTTTTTCTACTTTTAGGTAATGCTCACTTTTCGGGGTTTGTGGGTGTATAAATGGCACTTCCCATTATTATAAGAGTCTGTTAAATGCTTCAACAAAAGACAACTAACATTTCAAATGAAGTAGATCAAAATGTAAGGTTTGCTTATAGGAATTTAACAGTACAACTGGACCTACATGCATAAAAATGAAGTCAATAAAGATTTCAAATCCTGGACAAATTGATTTAAACAATGTGCAGCACCCTCAAATTAACGCCACAATATGTTTACACACGCCTACCTCTGGAGATTTGCATATGTGATTGGCTCACAGAAATGTCACTCAACCATGCGTTACGTGTTTGTTGATGGTAGCACCAGTTCCTCTTGCAGTGCTGCTGTTACCGGGTTGTGCGATTTCTCATCTAAAGGTAAGCTATTGTTTATTGTAAATTTACAAGAATACAGCTTCTTAAATCATCACTTAGGAGCATGACTATTAGATAGAAGCCATAATTATATAATTAATGTTATTTGCTTGTACGGAACTATTTTATGATGTGGCATGATAGGAAGCTAGTCCAGTTGTGTCTGAATCTGTATTTTTCGTCACAGCCCTTCTGTTTAGGTATATTTCTCTTCAGTATTTGAATTATTCTAGATTTTAGCTTTGTGAATGCAAAAACATCTACATTTTATCATATGAAAATTAGAGTTGGTCAGACCACTGATTCGCCTAAATTAGCACCTTGCTGACATTTAGCTGACCCTTAACCTTTCTGTTCTCCAAATAGGTTTTTACCTTATTTGTTTCTTCGAGGAAACGGCAAAGCTTTATTTTGAATTAATTCTGATCTGAGCTGTCGTAATGGGATAGTTTACATTTATTTATATATATTATTAACAATTCTGTTACATTTACTCACTCGTGTTATTCAAACCCCTATGAAACACTTAAAGGGGTCATGACAAACTTAAAGCATTTATTTCCAACTATTTCCAACAAAATAATATGCAGAAACAAAATACTTTTATTAACATTTTCCAAACAAAGCCTTCCTCAATATAAAGACAATGCACTAAAATATCAACAATTCAAGTAACTTTTCCCAAAGATTAAGTGGGAGCTTGACTAATTGAAAGATCTTGTCCCCACTTAGGTTGCATATTCATTGCAATGGGCATTAAATCCTCCACAATATTAGTTTGCCGGTAGACTGTGGCTATCCACTTTCCTACAGCAATCGCAAAGCTGCGTTCTTGATTTGCATCAAAACTCACCATAAGCAATTGCAAACAAAAACATCTCATTCTACAAGATTTGGTGTGCTTGGGGCTTGGATAGCTTGGTGAGTATTGATGCTAACTACCACCCCTGGAATCGCAAGTTCAAATCCAGGGTGTGCTGAGTGACTCCAGCCAGTTCTCCCAAGCAGCCAAATTGGCCCGGTTGCTAGGGATTGTAGAGTCATATGGGGTAACCTCCTTGTGGTCACAATTAGTGGTTCTCGCTCTCAATGGGGAACATAGTAAGTTGTTCAGGGGTCACAGAGAGTAGTATGAGCCTCCACATGCTGGGAGTCTCTGCAATGTCATGTACAATGAGCCACGTGATAAGATGTGGAGATTGATGGTCTCAGAAGTGGAGGCAATTGGGACTTGTCCTCTGCCACCTTGATTGAGGTGTGTAACTGTGCCACCACAAGGACCTACTAAGTAGTGGGAAATGGGCATTCCAAATTAGGAGAAAAGGGAGATAAAAAAAAAAAAAAAAAAAAGATTTGTTGTGCTTCTGTGGTAATTAAAACGTGCCTTACAAAGGCTAAAAAGTCCCATCTGTGCTTGTTTTGTACATCAACTATTGTTAAGAGTTCCTTTCTCCACCATTTTATCACTGACGGAAGTGCAGTCAGAGACTCCTATTTACTGAGATGACAACCTCCCCGCCTCTATCATAGGAGAGAGGATATCAATGGTCAAATAGCATGTTAAGACAGTTCAACCTGCATTATGATATATATTTTTAATATTTTTATATTTTCTTCAGCAAAACCCCCCTCTCTCTCTCTCTCTCTCTCTCTCTATATATATATATATGGTCATTTTCCACCCTGTCTTTGGCCCTCTGTCTGAATTGCTCGGTTTTGGCCCAAGGGCTTTAACTTTAATGTAAACGCCCACTGTTATGATTGGCTAACATCGTGCAGCCCCCTCGAATACACAGCCATATATATTTGAAACTCAATTGGAAGAAAATGAACCAGTTCCACAATAAAACAAAACTGAATATCAAGGTTCATACACATAACGCACACCCAACACAGTTCATATAAATATATTAAACTGTTAACTCAAGCACAGCAGCTGCATAAACTATTAAAGAGTCATGACATTTGTGAACGAAACTGGTTAATTACGGTTTTGCAGTTCTCTCAGCCAGCGGATGAGCAGTTCATGCAGAACAGACACGTCTTTAAAATTTGCACTTGTACCGCTCTGAAAACGTGGTGTGCATTGTCAAAAACTCATCAAAACTATAAAAGATGTCCATCTAGTGCATGTTTGCGTAGGTCAACTTTTGAAAATGGCACAAATGGGAGTAGAAAGCATCCTGGATGCATTTATTCTCAAACAGCAAGACACAGAATGAGTGTCTCATTTTAAGAGATATAATTTGACATTGTGCCTTTTGAAAGTGACGTGAGATGCATGATAAAGGACAAAGCAGTTCGTATTGTACATATTTATGTTGAAAAACGTCTAAGAAGGTGTCCTGTGTAGGTCCCCTTTAGTGTGGGTAAATCGCTAATGACAGATGAGGCCTAACTCTCCTCTGTAACTTTTCTGACTGAGTACCAGTGGGCGGGGCCAAGGGTGCGACATTGTAAAAGTGGGCAGTGATGTCTTGCTGTAGAGGCAGACTTTTGCTGAAGTAGTGGTCCTTGTTTTTGCAGCTTGGTTTAAATAAATGCTCTTTCTTTTGAGAAGGAAGTTTTAAGTTCTCAAACTTACAGTATGATTTTATAGTTAAATGAACTAATATGTCAAAAGATCAAGGAAAATTTTATTCCACATGCCATGGCCCCTTTAAAGATATGTTAGACAGGATGACACCCTCAATCACCATTCACTTTAATTGCATTGTATGCCATGAAAGTGAATGCTGACTGATGCTCTCAGTTCCTAAAGGCCCAGGTATACATCATTTTTGTGCATTCTGGATCATATTGCGCCCGGCCTACCACGTTGCCTTTCTGAGTGTAACTTTCTGAACGCGAATAAATAGGAAAGTGTTCGATGCATGCACACTACAACTGTTTTGAGACACTCTTTTAGTACAGTCAGTGGCCAGCGCATGTGCAGACGATGCGCACAGTCAAGGAAGAATGTTCAAATCAGCTGGTCAAGCCGTGCAGCTGTGCTGATGACGCAATTTGCGTCAAACATACTGTGTGCAGAGCGATCCGCAATGTGCACACCTGAAGAATAATTTGGCCATAATATCCTGTCTGACATCTCCATTTGTGTTTCATGTAAGAGGAAAAAGTCATAAGGGAGGATTGAAACAACATGAGGATGAGTAAATGATGACAGGTTTTTAATTTTTTTGGTGAATCTTAATGTAATGTCACTACAATGTATATGTTAACTTTTTGCATATGCTTAAATGTAATATATATTTCTGGATCTCATTGCCTTGTGAAATACTTTCAGGCCTCTATTCTGCATCTTCTGGATGTCCAAATACAAACTTTTTCTGCTCAGGCATGGTGAAGGTGCCTGGAACAAGGAGAACCGCTTCTGCAGTTGGGTTGACCAGAAACTGAGTGAGAACGGGATGGTGGAAGCCCAAGAGTGTGGTAGGCTCTTGAAAAAACATGGATACCAGTTTGACCAAGTTTTTACCTCCATACTGACCCGTTCCATCCAGACAGCCTGGTTGGTCTTGGAGGCCATGGGACAAGAATGGGTCCCAGTCACCAAATCCTGGAGGTTGAATGAACGACATTATGGTGCCCTGATTGGCCTTAATCGAGCTGAGATGGCATTGATCCATGGTGAGGAACAGGTTAAACTGTGGAGGCGTAGCTATGACCTCACTCCACCCCCCATTGATGAGTCGCATCCCTATTATGCTGAAATTTATAACGATCGCAGATACCTTACATGTGATATTACGAAAGAGGAACTGCCCAAAACAGAAAGTCTAAAGGAGGTGTTGGTCAGACTTCTACCTTACTGGAATGATGTCATCGTACCTGTAATCAAGAGTGGCCAAACTGTCCTCATCTCTGCACATGGCAACAGCTGCAGGGCCTTGCTTAAACATTTGGAAGGTAAAAGATATTTATTGTTGTCAAGCTGTTTTAATCCCAGTTTAATGTATGTTTAGCTGAAATTATACCAGCAGGGGCATATGTTCTAGTTCATAACAAAAATTAATCATTTTTATTTTGAAAGAAAATCTCAAACCCCCTTCAAACTAAGTTATAACATCCCTCTCAAGGCAACTTTTCATTTGCACTCTATGCTATATACTCTATTGACTTTTCAGCACTTGGAATACATACAGTAACTTGCTTATTTTCGTTTTTAAAAAGTAAAAATCCAAAATCTGAGCAATATAGCACAGAGTTGCTCTTCAGAATGCTTTAATTTTAATACTAACATAATTTAATACTTTATTAGTTCGCCCCATTATACACTGCAACAAAATATATTTTTGATTTGTTTGTGCTCGTTTTCCAATATAAATATCTAAAAATACTTTAATTAAACAATCCCGTCTGGCACTAACAGCCATGCCACGCTCCAAATTATGGAGTTCACATATTTTCTACATTCTGATGGTTGATGTGAACATTAACTGAAGCTCCTGACCTGTATCTGAATGATTTTATGCACTTCACTGCTGCCACACGATTGGCTGACTAGATAATCGCATGGATGATTATTGGTGCCAGGCGGGCTAGTTTGAGTATTTCTATTACTGCTGATCTCCTGGGATTTTCACACACAACAGTCTCTAGAATTTACTAAGAAAGGTGACAAAAATAAAAAACATCAAGTGAGTGGCAGTTCTGTGGACAGAAATTACTTGTTGATGAGAGAGATCAACAGAGTATGACCTGACAAAGTCTACAGTAACTCGGATAACCACTCTGTACAAATGTGGTGAGAAGAATATAATCTCAGAATGCTATTCTAAAATGCGGGTTGGCGCTGTTTTGGCGACATGAGGGGTACCTACACAATATTAGGCAGGTGGTTTTAATGTTGTGGCTGATGGGTGTATATATTATGATTCAATATGTCGCAAGCCAACACGTTATAATCTAGCTGCAGCAGCAAGCATACGCACTTGAGTGATGAGCATCCCCGTGACAGAGTGTGCATCAGACGGATACAGTTTCAGTCTCTTCCCCCTTTGATCGGGACACTTCTTGCAATTCCTAAAAGAGGCACTGACTGCACAGAGAAATGCCAGTTTCGGAGTTTGTAGTTATTTACATGACCTGCTTCTTTGTTATTTGAACTTAAAACTATAACGCAGTAAATATTAAAGATGTAACGTCGGGGTGCTTCCTTTAAAGACTCTTGTCACAGAATTTTTGCTTTAGTGGAGCGGCAGCTCCACTAATTCCACAATGAAAGTGCTTCTGTATTTACTTATTTTGTATAATTCCCTCATACTTTGCAATCTATATCAAATGAAGTTGTTTGGAAAGTTTAGTTTGCATCTGGACTGTTAGCTGTGTTTTCATGCTCTCCTCAGTCAGGAACAAACTGCAGAGCTGCTCTCCGCAACATCATTAGTTTCATATGATCTCATGTTACGTTAAATGAGATCAAACAACTATTCAACAATGAAAATGTTTGTCAACAATTTGTATTGTCGATAAGGTCGACTAATCCTTTCAGCCCTAGTATATGCGCACATACAATGTGGCAATCCTAGAGTCTTAAGAGGGAAACCGCACTATAGAAGCGCAATTCTGCTGCAGGTTGCGATGGAAAGTTAAGAAAACAAAAACGGCAACAGCTCTGGAATATCTGGAAAAAAAAGCAAAGCAACGGAGAATTTCTGGTGTCCATAGTCAATGTTATCAATAATACAGCAAATACAGTGGAAAGTGTGCAGTAGAGGTCAAAGTAGGTTTTAAAAATATTAAAACATCACCTTGAAATACTTTAATGTGCTTAACACATACTTTTGCAATCTTTCTCAACAGCTATATCGGAAAAAGACATTGTCAGCGTAACATTGCCCACCGGTGTACCAGTCTTACTGGAGTTGGATGAGAATCTTCAACCCGTCAAGCCACGTCAGCTGTTGGGTGACCAAGCCAAAATACAGGCAGCTATCAAAAAGGTGGAGGATCAGGGAAAGGTCAATGGAGGAAATAAATAAGGTTTCTTTGTGAAGTCAAAACCATTCAGATAGGAATTATTCAAGCAGTAAGGTTAATGGCACAAAAAGTAGCTCAATATGCCCTGAAGCACTGAATCATTACGCTGGCAGCCAAAAGTTTGGAGTAATGTACAGATTTTGCTCTTATGGAAAGAAATTGGTACTCTTATTCACAATGTATAGTCAGGACATTAATAACGTGAAAATTACTCTTACAATTTGAAAAAACTTAAACTACTTCAAAGTGTTTGTCCTTAAGACATGTCAGTCTATTGCACACTGTGGCAACTCAAAAACAAAGACTACTTCAAGGTTCTTTTAACGAACCAAATAGCTTTCAGCTGTGTTTTATATAATGGCAAGTGATTTTCTTGTACCAAGTTAGAAATTTAGCATGATTACTCAAGGATAAGGTGTTGGAGTGATGGCTGCTAGAAATGAGGCCTGTATAGATTTGATCAAAAATGACTTTCTTTTTTTTTTTTTTTTCTCAAAGAGTGATGGTGCTGTTGTTTTTACATCAGTAATGTCCTGACTATACTTTGTGATCAGTTGAAACATTGTGCATTATTCCAAACTTTTGGCAGCCAGTGTATACCTGTTAAGGATAGTTACAGCATATAGGTCAGCTCCACTAAATGTTTGCATTTTGTTTTAGTAGTATTTTAACAAGAATCACAAATATTTATATGTCTTTATTGATATTTGGAATTCAGGCACTGGTTACTGATTCAAAATACAGATTTATTATGTATATTTTCTCATTGCATAAGTAAAATGCTGTAGTAGATGCATATGTCAATTTATTTAAACTGATGTTTTACTAAAAAAAAAAAAAAAAAAAAAAAAAATTGGTAGCTCTTTCATCCAAACTTGTTGTTTTCCAATACATTTTAACAACAGAAAACCAGTGGTGCCTTTGGAAAAAATAGAATCCAAACGTTGTCTAATGAAATGTATTGAAAGTAGTGTAAAGTAAATTCTAACCATTTGTGTTTTTAAAACAAGGAATACTGGAAGAATTCCAAATGGAATCATTCAAAAAATATGTAAAAAAGAGATAGCACTTATCATTGCAGAAATCAATATGCAACCATCCAAAGTTAACTTGATATATTGACTCCACTGTTAGGACCTTCCAAAGCACAGCCTAAAAAAATTGAGCCTAATCTCTCCCAAAACATTTTAATCAAGCTTATTAAAGGGATGGTTCACCCAAAAATAATCATTTTCTCATCCTTTACTCACCCTCATGCCAGGCCAGATGTATATGTCTTCCTTCTGCTGAACACAAACCCAGATTTGTAAAAGAATATCTCAGCCCTGTTGGTCATTTCAACATAAAGCATAAAAGTAATCCTTAAGTCTCAGTGGTTAAATCCATGTCTTCACAAGTATTATAAGTTTGGGTGAGAAACAGATAAACATTTAAGTCCTTTTTTTTATTATTATTATAAATCTCCACTTTCACATCAGAAAGTGAATGTGGAGATTTGGAGTAAAAAAAGGACTTTAATATTTATGTTTCTAACCCACACCTATCATATCACTTCTGAAGATATGGATTTAACTACTGGAGTCTCATGGATTACTTTTATGATATTTTTATCTGCTTTTTGGATCTTCAGATTTCTGGTCACCATTCAGTTGCATTGCATGGACCAACAGAGCTGAAATATTCTTATAAAAATGTTTGTTTGTGTTCGGCAGAAGAAAGTCATACACTTCTGGGATGGAATGAGGGTGAGTATTTTTGGGTGGCCAGAAAACCAGCCCCTGTTATTTGTAATGATGAACTTCATTGGAAGTATGAGAGGTAACTTGAACTTATTTTAAAATATTTTTATTTATTTGCACTGAGAGCAAATGTTTGCTAAAGTATTTTAAAGACATAATTATTTAAAAGGGACACTTTGTTTTCATTGAATGTATTTAGTAGCAAAAATATTAAGATACTGTAAGTGTTAAGAAGACTAAGTTATTTTTTACTCATTTTAAGATAAGCTGCCTCATGCAATGGCAAATGCAACTCTCACTATCTCTTTTTTACTGTACTTCATTATGTTGCACCAACCAACATTAACCAACACATATGCAAAGAGAACAGTAAACAGTAGCCGCCCAGCTGCTCTTGACTGGTGTGTAACCATTACACCAGTTGCTGAAATGTATGTGCATTGTAATACCTATGTTTTGTTTATTTTGTGTGTTTATTGTTGCACTGTACTGTATCAGTAGAGAAAATGTTTGTTTGTACTTTTTGTTATAATGGTCATGGATTCACTGTTACATGTCTATATGTATTACCCCTGCCTAACTTCTATGATACAATTATGCACATTATTGCTCAATGTGGTGTATTTTTCACTCTTCCGCAGCACTTCTATCAAGAAGTGTTAAAACATAAAATGTCATGCCTATAAAATGTTGAATAATATAAAAGAACAAAGAATACAATTATAAATCTCGCTAATGAGCAATGAGTGATGTGTGAGTCTTTGAGGAGAATGTAGCTTCATCATTGGAATGTATAAAGCATGAAATGTGCATATTCTGTTAAAAGATACCAAGAACCAAAATTAACCAGGAGGAGGTGCTACATTGCAACTGTTTTCTAAGTAGACAATTATGCAGTGGTAAAAATGAAGAGGGTAAGAAATTAATAGGAAATATTGGTGGAGTAGGTTTGATTTGAGTGTAATCACTTGTGACAGGGAAACTGATCTTGGTTGTTCAGAAGAATGTACCACTTGGCAAACTATCAATTCATTACCTATTCAGTAAGACTATAACAGCTCAAATTTGTCATGTTGAGCAGGTATGTTCTCAAAAAGAGGCACTATAATGTTCTTATTCTTTAATGTCCTCTTAGAATCTCTTATATAGTGTTTCAAGCACACACTAACTGAGAACTTTATTAGAAATGCCTTTACACCTAATTATCCATGCAATTATCTAATCAGCCAATCGTGTGGCAGCAGTGCAATGCATAAAATCATGCAGATGTGGGTCAGGAGCTTCAGTTAATGTTCACATCAACCATAAGAATGGGAAAAAAAAAATTAGATCTCAGTGATTTTGACCGTGGCATGAATGTTGGTGCCAGACGGGCTGGTTGGGTATTTCTTTAACTGCTGATCTCCTGGGATTTTCATGCACAACAAACTAGAGTTTACACAGAAACATCCAGTGAGCAGCAGTTCTGCGGACGGAAGTGCCTTGTTATTGAGAGAGGTCAACAGAGAATGGCCAGACTGTTTCGAACTGGCAAAGTCTATGGTAACTTAGATAAACACTCTGTACAATTGTAAGCAGAATAGCACCTCAGAATGCACAACATGTCGAAACTTGAGGCGGATGGGCTACAACGGCAGAAGACCACGTTGGTTACTTTATTAGGATTAGGAGTGTATATTTCTTTAACATACTACTTACCTGTTTCAAAGAATATTCCCTCTATGCAAGGAATTACACTTGTTCAAAAAGTTTATTTACTGATGCTATGAAAACGTGATCAGACAGCCCATATCTAATTGCATATGATATTAACTCGTAAGAAAATATTTGTCATGGACGGTTTTCTAAAACAAGGATACGATGGTCCTTACTTTAGAACAACATGGATTTGAAACCGTACAAAAATAACGTGGAATCTGAGTTAAGAAGCTCTGCCAAGGATTCAGTTTGAGATCTGTTCTGTTTGGCTGAAGCCCAGAGAGGCCTGGACACAAAGTAGCCAAAGTTTCTTTAAAAAGAGTTATGGAGCAGCTAATACAGGGCAAAAGAGAAGTCAATACATGGAGTGAATGATTATCCATATAGGCGTGGTGTAAATGCCAGTAGTTGCACTCTGGTGTTCCCCTCTAAAGCTACTTGTCCATCACTGTCAGAAAAGACAGAAGTTTGTGAACGTTTTACATGCTTTGAAATATTCCAGATGTAACAATAATTGTAGCAACTATAGCATTTTTGTAAAAAAAAAAATGTAATGATTTTCAAGATTCTTAATAATGATATAACTATACGACGATATATAATAAAAAAAGTGATAAATAATAGAAAAAGAAAAAAATCACATCACTGCGTAGTTCAATGCAATCTAAAAATGATAAAGGGAAGTTAGGCCTAGTTCTGGACTCTTGATTGGTAACTTGAATCTCTGTATGTCTATTTGAGAATCTGCTTCTCGTTGTTTGCGACATTTTCAAGTAGTGCTGGGGATTTAAATTCATTATTCATTTTGATTTCTGGAGATCGCATATTTACGGCAATAGGTGGCGACAAATGAGTGTCATTTATGTTATGAGTGTGTCATTAAATCATTGACTCAACTGATTCGTAGGGATGGGCGATACCATTTATTTTCTTTTTGATCCGATACAAAGTACTTTTAGGACAGTATCGCTGATATCGATACCGATACCTCTAATAAATTTATTTTTTACAAATTATTTGGATACAATTAGTAACTTTAATTTTTTATATATATTTATGGGCCTAAACAGAAAATTATTAGGCTGCTTTGTTTACCTTTTAAAAATTAGTTTGTATAAGCAATATATAAAACCTCAAAATTAACCATCGATGTTATTATATGATTACTATTACTAAAACCAAGTTACAATATGGATACTACAGTAAAGCTGTAGCAAAACCATGGTTAATTGTATCAAAACCTTGGTTACTGCCAAAAAATAAAATGAGTGGATACAATGACACCTGGGATGGAGAGGTGCAGCGACCTTGGTGTGTGCACATGTTAACTTTGTACAGAGATGATTTCACCTCTAAAGAACTAAATTGTGCCAAAAAAATTACCATAAAAATGACTAAAACAGCAACTGCGAGTGGGGTGGCCAGGCTTCTGTCCATGGTGGCAATGGCCACACCCTGGCTCCGCCACTGCTAATATAATATTTTTTTTTCCTCTTCGAAGCTTATGAGAAGCATTAATATTTGTGTATGTAATATGTAATCTAAATAATAAGATCACTAGTTAAAAGAAAAAAAACTTCAGAATCGATATTTTTATGAGAGGATAAATATTCTTGATACCACATCTGTATCGGAAGTATCAATACTTTAGTATCACCCATCCCTACTGATTCATTAAAAAACAGACTCCAGCACGAAAACAGTGGAAGGGAATGAGTACGATTAGTTCAAAATTTGTTCAAAAACACTCATTCCTTTTTTTAAGTTGTGTCAGGAAGGATGAGACAAAAGATCCAAGTGCGGAGACAATGATCTGACATAGACGTCCCTGGCACAACTGCAGCATGGAGAAAGATGGTGTGTTCGTAGGCCTGTGTGCGTAGTGGTCGTGTAGATCCTCGAGGAATCCAGAGAGATTAGGTTGTTTGTAGGCCTGTGTGCGTAGTGGTCGTGTAGATCCTCGAGGAATCTAGAGAGATTAGTATGTTTGTAAACCTGTGTGCGTAGTGGTCGTGTAGATCCTTGAGGAATCTAGAAAGATTGGTATGTTTGTAGGCCTGTGTGCGTAGTGGTCGTGTAGATCCTCGAGGAATCTAGAAAGATTGGTATGTTTGTAAACCTGTGTGCGTAGTGGTCGTGTAGATCCTTGAGGAATCTAGAGAGATTAGTATGTTTGTAGGCCTGTGTGCGTAGTGGTCGTGTAGATCCTCGAGGAATCTAGAGAGATTAGTATGTTTGTAGGCCTGTGTGCGTAGTGGTCGTGTAGATCCTCGAGGAATCTAGAAAGATTGGTATGTTTGTAAACCTGTGTGCGTAGTGGTCGTGTAGATCCTTGAGGAATCTAGAGAGATTAGTATGTTTGTAGGCCTGTGTGCGTAGTGGTCGTGTAGATCCTTGAGGAATCTAGAGAGATTAGTATGTTTGTAGGCCTGTGTGCGTAGTGGTCGTGTAGATCCTTGAGGAATCTAGAGAGATTAGTATGTTTGTAGGCCTGTGTGCGTAGTGGTCGTGTAGATCCTTGAGGAATCTAGAGAGATTAGTATGTTTGTAGGCCTGTGTGCGTAGTGGTCGTGTAGATCCTTGAGGAATCTAGAGAGATTAGTATGTTTGTAGGCCTGTGTGCGTAGTGGTCGTGTAGATCCTCGAGGAATCTAGAAAGATTAGTATGTTTGTAGGCCTGTGTGTATAGTGGCCGTGTAGATCCTTGAGGAATCCAGAAAGATTAGTATGTTTGTAAGCCTGTGTGTGTAGTGGTCGTGTAGATCCTCGAGGAATCTAGAAAGATTGGTATGTTTGTAAACCTGTGTGCATAGTGGTCGTGTAGATCCTCGAGGAATCTAGAGAGATTAGTATGTTTGTAAGCCTGTGTGTGTAGTGGTCGTGTAGATCCTCGAGGAATCTAGAGAGATTAGTATGTTTGTAAGCCTGTGTGTGTAGTGGTCGTGTAGATCCTCGAGGAATCTAGAAAGATTAGTATGTTTGTAGGCCTGTGTGTATAGTGGCCGTGTAGATCCTTGAGGAATCCAGAAAGATTAGTATGTTTGTAAGCCTGTGTGTGTAGTGGTCGTGTAGATCGTCGAGGAATCTAGAGAGATTAGTATGTTTGTAAACCTGTGTGCATAGTGGTCGTGTAGATCCTCGAGGAATCTAGAGAGATTAGTATGTTTGTAGGCCTGTGTGCGTAGTGGTCGTGTAGATCCTCGAGGAATCTAGAGAGATTAGTATGTTTGTAAACCTGTGTGCATAGTGGTCGTGTAGATCCTCGAGGAATCTAGAGAGATTAGTATGTTTGTAAACCTGTGTGCGTAGTGGTCGTGTAGATCCTCGAGGAATCTAGAGAGATTAGTATGTTTGTAAGCCTGTGTGTGTAGTGGTTGTGTAGATCCTCGAGGAATCTAGAGAGATTAGGTTGTTTGTAGGCCTGTGTGCGTAGTGGTCGTGTAGATCCTTGAGGAATCCAGAAAGATTAGTATGTTTGTAAGCCTGTGTGTGTAGTGGTCGTGTAGATCCTCGAGGAATCTAGAGAGATTAGTATGTTTGTAAACCTGTGTGCGTAGTGGTCGTGTAGATCCTCGAGGAATCTAGAGAGATTAGTATGTTTGTAAACCTGTGTGCGTAGTGGTCGTGTAGATCCTCGAGGAATCTAGAGAGATTAGTATGTTTGTAAGCCTGTGTGCGTAGTGGTCGTGTAGATCCTCGAGGAATCTAGAGAGATTAGTATGTTTGTAAGCCTGTGTGCATAGTGGTCATGTGGATCCTCGAGGAATCTAGAAAGATTAGTATGTTTGTAGGCCTGTGTGTGTAGTGGCCGTGTAGATCCTTGAGGAATCCAGAAAGATTAGTATGTTTGTAAGCCTGTGTGTGTAGTGGTTGTGTAGATCCTTGAGGAATCTAGAGAGATTAGTATGTTTGTAGGCCTGTGTGCGTAGTGGTCGTGTAGATCCTCGAGGAATCTAGAAAGATTAGTATGTTTGTAGGCCTGTGTGTGTAGTGGCCGTGTAGATCCTCGAGGAATCTAGAGAGATTGGTGTATATATATATATATATATATATATATATATATATATATATATATATACAATAAAAAAAAATTAAATAACTTGAAAACCGTAAAATAATGCAAGCTCATTAATTATCCAAGCTCGGTGCATGCTGGGAAACAACAATTTCATCTTTCATTTTTTACTTGTTTCATTTACATGTGAAATTTACTCAAATTAGCAAATAAATATGACAAGGTTCTCTACTTTAGGATTGATACATGATGACTCATTGTAAAGATAACAAACAATCATTAATAATATTTACTTATAAGTTAGAGCATTCATATTTATATGTTTGAATTGAGTAGAAATTTAGAATTTACTTAATATTTTCAAGTTTACGTGTTAACTTATTCAGAGTAGAAAGTACTTAATCTTTTCTGCTATATTTACTTACCACAAAATATATTTTTTCAGTGTAGTTGTTTGTTAAACTGTTTGTGGCTACGGCCAAATCACAGCTGTGCTGATCTACAACAGCACTTGCTCATGTGATAGACTATTGCTTAAACATTAATACTTAATTTGGCAGAAAGGCCTCAGACTTGTTGAAACAAAAATCTAATTAAGATTGGAGCTGCATAACATATAAACATGAACCACTAATTGTGAACAAAATACATTTGTTTGTCTTTTTCATCACAAGAGCAATTTGTTCTGGACTAATCAACACTTACTTTATGCCAATGAATTTTTTAAGGTTTCTGTTTGCAATACCTAGAAATAAACAGCAACAACTAAGCTGTAGCAAATCATGATGGGAGTGATATATCAGAGTGTAAGGAATGACTATTACTTGTAGAATGAAGAAAAGCACAAGAAGCCTGTTGGCAAATGCTTTGAATTGATGGAACTGAGCAGAGGCGGAGTCTGAATGGCTGCAGATTTATAAACTGTGGAGTCAGGACCGATGTAATTTCTTCAGTGTGCTCTTTTTCAGTAGGACGATCATACTTGAAGGCTAAATTGGAAAGCAAGCTGAAACCTGCTCCAGTCCATTACAGGTAGGGGATATAAGCATCATGACGATTGACAATAAGAATTTGAAAATAAATTTTTAATTGAAATATATGCATCATAATATTACAATATTATTTGAATTATAATTTTGTCCTGAGAACATTACCAAGCATGCTATAATGAAAATAACATTTTAATTTAAATGAAAATAGCTTAATAAATTGGCATGGCAAAGCTCAAAATTTCATGCTGCAAAATGTTAAATTCTGGCTTGCCACTTGTTCTGAGAGGCACTGCTTTATTTCCAATGATTGACAAAATATCTGTTGACTTCTTTTCTTCAAAACTAGGCTACCAATCCCAGAAACCCACTAACTGCTACTTGCTTTAACCATGAACAACCTTTGGGTCTTTCTAATTAGTTTTCTGTGTGCATGTAACAGCCTAAATGCTTTTCAATACACCTGCATCAAACTACTTTGGATCAAAACAGGTTCTCTCCTTTTTGTTGTAATATAATTTCACCATGTCAAATCTCCCACTGATTTCAACTGATGCAGCTTCATTAAACCGTGTTACAGGGGTCCTACAATAAATACACTTCATGAAAACAATCTTAGGGAGAACTATATAAACATTTCTATGTTCAAACATCAAACATAGCCAGTTGGAAATTATTAGAGAATGCCTCAGTCTTATATCCCAGAGTGCAGATCTGGTGACAGATGAATAAAGCAGTCTGTGGAATGAACAACAGCACCAGCTGTGCGCGTGTGTGCGTGCGTGCGTGGCTGTACAGAATCTGGAGGCAATTCTGTGCACAGTGATAACAAGCCTTGGCAGAGGCAGGATGTTAGAAGTACTGCCCTGTGCTTCCAGAGTGAAATGGGCTCAAGTTTGGGAATGCTGTTGACCCTTAGTGCTCTGATCCAGGGTAGCCAGGGATGCTGGGTCAGCTGGGGCCAATCAATGATCAAAAAGCTTTGCTTTTCCCATTGAAATCATATTTAGATAGATGAAACAACAAGGTAGTTGAAGGACATGGAGCAATTCATACTGATGTTTTGGTTGGCACTGGTAAGAAATTCCAGTTAGCTTTTAAAATTTAAGAGTTTACTTCCTCAAACCCACCTATCTAGTGGCCATAAAAGGTACTATTGGACCCATATGTCATACTTTAAATTTAATTGCATTAAATACAAAACAAAGTACTAAATTTAGTGGCATCTGCAAACAAATGATGATGGGTCTTTTCTCAGAACTAACTTCTCATTCTTTGCCATTTGTGCAATAATATTTAGGCAACTGATCCAAAGGTGATTATTAGTAGATCTATGAAGTCAGATCCTGTAAAGATTAACAACATGTTCCTTAAAGTTTGACACACAGAAAGTCTTTAAATACTTTGTCTTGATTTTGGACAATATATTGTTTAATCGTTAGAAAACATCTTTTTTGTGACATTTTGCTTGAAAAGTGTGTTTGTGGTATATGTCTTACCTTAAGTGTGGCCTAAGTGTCCAAATTCTTTCTGGGGTCACTAATACATATAAAAACATTTACAAATCACTGTCACTCATTAAACTGTCTGGCGAAAACTCTAAAATTCCTATTGGTTTAATCCTGACATCAGTACTGATTGAAATGGATAAGAGCCAGACTATGTACTCCGTGAAATCTATAGTTATTTCAGTTGTGCTGGGTAGAGGCTGGATTTGGACCTTTAGTGTTGTTCGCATAGTTAAATATATAACAAGACAAGATCCCTTAGACTGCTCATTTGATACACAGTTTATTGCTGCCAGATGTTGAAAGGCTGGTAATTTGAAGACAAAGTTTCCATTG
Organism: Moxostoma hubbsi; assembly: GCA_032164185.1. Taxonomy (NCBI): domain Eukaryota; kingdom Metazoa; phylum Chordata; class Actinopteri; order Cypriniformes; family Catostomidae; genus Moxostoma; species Moxostoma hubbsi. Next base: position 14,724,346 of record JAVLUX010000049.1, on the reverse strand, counting down.
TATTGCCTTAAATTATGCAGCAAACTTTTTTATGATAGACTTTGACATATTGGACTTGCAGTTTACCACTTAACCCAAGATGATGGACAATTGGCACACTTAGCATTCTCAAGTCATGAGGTCAGAGTAAGATGAAACCAAACTTTCGCTGGCTAGGTCCATCAAATATGCTTGGAGAAGTTTGCAGATGTTTTGTGAGTAAGACAGAAAACCCAAATTCTGTTTTGTAGTTTAGATCTTGAAAGTGTTCCATCACAGCATACTGTTTATCATATGTTATCCAGGAGTCTCGCTTTGGAAAAGCTTTGGGGCTGGAGCACACTCGTGCCAAGTCAGGTCTTTTCCTTACATGGTATAAGCCACCAGGCATAAGATCATCTCCTTCCCAATACACATTGGAACTGTCTGGCCATGATCAATGTCTTGTCACCCAGGAGACCTGGAATGTGTTTAACTGTAATTTTCCTTTTCAAGCATATCAATGTCTTGTCGTCTACTTCCCTAGAGAGACCAATATGTAAACTCTCAGGACATATTCTGGATTTGGAAAATTTCTTACATAGCTAAAAGTTATGTCATTATTACCTTTTTGGGTTATTTAGCCAAATAAAGTGAGAGAATGAAAACTATTGCTAAACAAATCTATGAAAACAGCCTATTTCAGGTCAGGTGTTCATAGTTCTTGCTGAGCCATGGGAGAGGCATGATTAATAACCTAAAAGATGGTACAATGCCACCTGTTCAACAGTTTATTAAAGCTCCTTGAGTATTTTAATGAATATTACATGTTGGAAATTAATGTTTATGGTCATAAGTAGTAAGCAGAGATTGACTTATAATAAAACACATTCTTTATTTAACTCAAACAGCTTAGGGGGGCTGCTGGTATTAAAATAGACATGCGTATACCTACAAATGTTTCCTCTTTGCATGCTGGGGAATGTTGAAGGGAGGGCATAAGCTTTGTGAGATCAAATGCCTTAAACATTTAAAAACAATTATAGTAATTCAGTGATTAAATGTTTGGATTCCTCACCTGCATTGCTATCTGATTCATGAAGTGCTCATTAAAGAAATCATGAAATTATAGATTTGAGTTTTGTAGCTTTTAATCCATGTTTTTTCACTTTTGAGTTTGTCTATAATCTAGTGTAATTGACTTTTGGCAGATACACACATATAAATAGACAGTCTCTCTCGTCCGGGAAAACAGACCAAAAATATCTATGACTCATCTTGTACTTAGGGGCATGTACAAATGTTTCTCCAATACATTTCTCTCTAGACTGAGAATAAGGTGCTTGTATCCCTTGTCATAGAGATAGCCAAAGATGTATGATGGGGCTGTTCTCGAACAGAAGGTTTCTGTTCTACTGGCACAGGTGCAACTACCCTTAATTCTAGAGGAAATGGATATCAATTTTAACGGAGAGAAAAATTGGTGATTGGAAAAGTCATTTAGATGATCGGTACTCTGATTTATTAATCTGATGTCAGTTTTTGGCACGGAGCCACGGGTGGATTAAATATAGGGATACATAGGAGTAATTGAATAGATGTGTATTTTGGGATGTCACCACTGGGGGGCAGTATGCGCTGGGTCAGAGGCATTTAAGCAGGTGTTCAGACACAGGGGAAGGAGGAAGCAGGAGGCAAGGCAAGGTTATTTATATAGCAGATGTCATACACAATGGCAATTCAAAGTGCTTTACATATAAATAATAATAAAATACATGATAAAATAAAATTTAAAACCAATTAAGAACAAGAAATGAGATTAAAAAGTTATACATTTAATAAAAAAAAATTAAAAGTAAAAATTATTCAAATGAGTAAAAAAGATAAAGAAAAAAATACAGAAATAAAATAATGCAGTGCAATCAGTAAGTGCAGCGATACAGTTCTTACCACTCACATTCACAGCCACGCACGTAGGCCACATCACATCACCACCACCACAATCGCAAAGGTGAAAGTCTGTAAATAGTGTATATGTTTGTAAAGTTAAATAAATGGGAACAAAACCCAAATTCATCCATAATGTCAGGACATTGGATTATGTGTGTGCACGGAGAACATGTTTTGCACCCAAGACAATAGCTATAGTAGGATATTGGAAAATAAGGATAGCTGCAACTACAGGATAGTTTACACAAATTAAAATTATCTCATTTACTCGCCCTCATGCCATCCCAGATGTGTATGACTTTCTTTCCTCTACTGAACACAAACAAAGATTTTTAGGAGAATATTTCAGCTCTGTAGGTTCATACAATGCAAGTTAATGGGTACCAAAATTTGGAAACTCCAAATATCACAAAGGCAGCATAAAAGTAATCCATACAACTGCCAGTGATTCCATGTCATCAAAAGCGATATGATCAATATTTGAGTCCTTTTTATTATACATTTTCATCCCTGCCTTGTAGATGGCGATATACACAAAAAATGCGAATCACCTAAAACAAACGAAGAAGAATGTGAAAGTGGAGATTGATGGTAAAAAAGGATTTAAATATTGATCTGTTTCTCACCCATACTCACATCGCTTCAGACTACATGGATTATGGATTACTTTTATGCTGCCTTTATGTCCTTTTGGAGCTTTAATATTTAGGTACCAATTCACTTGTCCACATGGACCAACAAAGCTGAAATATTGTTCTAAAAATCTTGGTTTGTGTTCTGCAGAAGAAAGTCATACACATCTGGGATGGCATGAGGGTGAGTAAATGATAAGGAATTTTTTGGGGTGAACTATCCCTTTAAGTAATTTCCTTACCACAATTTCCAATGCTTACAGCTGGTGTACAAAAATAAGAGGCATCACACAAAGGCAGAGGGGTGACAGAGGGCTTAACTAATGCATGTGGTCTATTTAAAACATTAGGAGTTGAGACTAATGACTGATACAATGCTTTCCAGGTGTTTTTCAGGTCTTTATTTCCTTTTCATTTTATTCAAGTTTGATCATGATTAAGGTATGTTTTTTCCATACTTCATAATCTAATGATGTTAGCAATTATGCTGAGCAACCAATGTCAATGAAAACTCATGAATCATGAAAAATTAAAACTTGAAAATTACACAGTGTTGAATTTAATTGTTTTCTTTGCTCCAAAAGAGTGCTTGGAATATCAGTTGTGTAATGGAAACTATCAGTGGTAGCAATGTAATACAATATTTGCCTGGTGGCAATAAAACAGGCAAAACACTTCCATACATTTACATTGAAGGAGGGAACTAAGCTACTATATCTAGGGACCAGAATATCATGTACACATGGGGTGGTCTCCTTTGACTTGGAACAGCAAGCAATCACCTAGCAACCACATGGCAACACACTAACATTCACTCAGAACACATTGGCAACACCCTAGCAACCACTCCACTAAAAACGAACATCCTAGAATCTTGGCGGAAAGTTTTACACAGGAAAGCACTACTCAAAAATGTACTTTTACATACACTACAGTTCAAAAGTTACTCATTCTATATTTTAATTTTTTTGTATTATTAAGTTTATTTTATGAGTAAAGTCATCACAACAATGGAAATATGGGAATTATGTTGTGACAAAATAAATAAATAAATAAATGAAACTGTTATATTTTAGCATATTCAAATTGGCTACACTCTGACTCTAATCTTTTGTCACACGTATGCACATAACTCAAACATGTGAACTAACTGCTAGGCCATGGCTCTGACTTGGCTTTTTGTACACTGAAACCCCAAATAAGTTAACTTAAATAATTGAGTAAACTGGTTCCCTCAATTGAACTGAGTAATGGTGTCTCCAAAACTTGTGTAACAAAGTTCACATAACTTGGTGTTCATATAGAATGTACTTGACGTTGTGTTCGCTGTCCTTTTCTGCATATTGCAGCGCCGTTTTGTGGTCTGTTCTGCATAACACGGCAGCTCATTTTAGCTTATCTTGGCCCATTTCGCGGCCGACCCACTGGACCCCTCGGACCCCTTGGTTCTCCCGATGGCCAGTCCTCCCCTGATCGGCCCCAAAGTGCGTCGGCCCACTGGGAAAATGCCCAGTATACCAGATTACCAGTCCAGCCCTGCTACATGATAATGTATAGTCAGCAATATGAAATAAATCTTGTCATACTGAATGACCTCCTGCTTCTACTTATCAAATAAATATATACACAAAATTTGTTTTTGGTTTTAAATAATTTTATTATGTGGGAAGAAAGAAGCCGCAGAATGATAAGAGTGCGGCTACAGCATGTAAGAAATTGGTTGCCTAAAACAACGGAATATTTGTGCAATAAATTGGGAAAATATGCCATGGTTGACCGATCATGTTAAAAAAGGATCCAGTCAAGCTAGCTGAGTTGAAATCAGGTATGTATTGTTTTCTTAACACTTAGTTATAGTTTGTGTGCAAAAAGCACATATCTGAGAGTAAAATTAATATTTTCTGAAATTTATGGGCATGAACATTTTTCACTAATGTAATAAATCCTGCAAGGTATCTACCGGTTTCTAAGTGAATACATTATATGGAAATCATGAAAATGGTTTCAGCACCTTGCGTAGCACTTGTTGATTTTGGCTTGTGCGCACATCCACCGTCATGTGTATACTGGCTCTGCACACTTGTCCTTTCCACACATAATAAAGCTTTACAGCAAACCCACAGGACAGCTCGTTATGTCGTTCTAAATGGCTTCACCCAATCCTACCTGTCTGCTCTTGGATGGTAGCTACAGCTCCAGAATCCAGACTTTATCACACATAGGCTTCCATTATGTGCTTAAAACACAGTGTATTAATCTTCTTAACAGATTTGATTATTTTTTTCATCCATGCTTTACAACAAGAGCATTTTGTGCAGGACTGACCACAACAAGAGAGTTCAAGCTTTGGCATTTTCTCTCAAGATTTTAGAGTAAAAATGAGAACCACGCAGAGGGCAAAATGCCCAGGACCTGGAATCAGTCACAGATGTATAAATTAGAACACGTTCTCCATCTCTGTCATGTGGGAATGATTTATGGACTTGACTGTACAGTGCCTTGTGGTAGGAAGGCTGGGTTGCAAAAGAGAGTCTGGGAAATCTATAACATGCCCACTGCACCCAAAAAGCATTGCGTAATTTATTTCAGGAATGAGCCAGATTTAAGAAGAACAGAGAAAACTGGGTCTAAGAAAGTGCCTTTAAATTCTACAGACCACATGGAACTGTGATTTTATTTTTTTGCCTCCATTTTGCATGCATTGGCTATTACCTAAAGTAAGTCTAAAGTCTCCTGTGAATTACACCAACAAACATTTATACTTGATTGCCCATGTAGACAACCACCAATTTAATCATACAAAATTATTTTTTAGAACTCCTAATGTACAGTGCATGTAGGAAATGTTCTACACATTTTTTTAATCTTATGTTGTGCATAGGCACAATATATAAACCCAGTGGTCAAGCAAATCAGCCTTTTGTTGACAGCTGTGACAGGTTGTAGGCCACCATTACAGGACTTTTTCACTTTGTGCACATATGGAGACGCTTTGGACTGGTGCAAGCGTTGATCCACTTCCTTAGGAGGATGGCCAAGCCAAACACGCCTGCAGCTCTAGTTCAAGCAGCTGTCCAACACGTCCACTTACCTCTAGTATGCTGGGCAGTTTCTGTGATTTGGCCAGTTAATCACAGCCAAGCTTTCAGTATATTCAGTACAAGAGTATGATTGTGAGTGCATTGTTTGTATACAAAGGTTCTATTAATAAAATAAGTTAATATTGAGTAACTTGCATTCAGACATAATTTTGCTAGTGAGTTTTTATATTTTTCCTCTGCCAATGAAAAATAATTCCAAAAGAAGGCAAAGCATCAAGCTTTGCATGTTCAAGCAATGCACAGACTATCAAGTAAACAACCATGGAATCTCAATATGAAATACAGCAAGTATTTCATATTGAATTCATAGGAGTTCTCTATAGCGATCAAAAAAATAAAACTAATTTCTCTACAAGCTGCAACAGTGATGAGTGTGTTGCCAGTTTGTTCAATGAGAAAGTAAACATTCAAGACAAAACTATTGCAATTCACCTGCCGGACAATTTGACTGATTGATCCAAGATAGCGGCATGGTAGCACGCAGCGGACGCTCCGGATCCAAAACGGAGCTATTTTTGTTAGTTAGCCCGACTTTTACGGCACATGGACATCGGAGTAACCGGTGTTTGTGTTTACCATCGCCAGACACTACTAAAATATAAGATTCATGCAACAACCAAGCTGCATGTTGATCTGCAGGAGAAGCTACATGACCTTGGCTTGCTGCGGAGACCAGGCCTCCAGTCCTCTGCGTCGTCTGATGCCGGTGACCAGAGGAGAGGACATCGTAAGCGGTGAGCGAGGAAGCTGAAGCGCGGCAAGAGGGCGGGGGTCCATGCTAGGGTAAAAACAAACCCTAGCTGGCTGGCTTTCCCGTCTGTCCTGCTCTTAAATGTTTTATCCCTGGACAATAAATTGTTCTACATCGGACTCCAGCAGACTACGCAGCGTGAGTTTAAAGACTACTGTGTCTTTGTTTTCACGGAGACGTGGCTCAGCGACAGAGTTCCTGACACCGCCATTCAGCTAGATGGGCTCACCTCGTTTCGTGCCGACAGAAATACAGCAATGTGCGGTAAGACTCGCTGTGGTGGCTTGTGTGGTTACATCAACACGGAATGGTGCAAGAACACTGTGCTAGTCTCTAGCTACTGTTCATCTCTGTTGGAGCTTGTGACTGTTAGATGCAGACCTTTTTATTTACCACGGGTATTCACCACAGTCATAATAACCGGATTTTACATTCCCCCAGCGCTAATGTTAAGGAAGTGCTCTGTGAACTGTATGGGGCTATTAGCGAACTGCAGAATGCTCACCCTGACGGACTGTTTATTGTCAGATCTATTGTGAGATTTCAACCATGCGAATCTCAAAACAGTGCTCCCTAAATTCCATCAGTATGTGGATTTTGCAACGAGAGGGGCAAACACGCTTGATCTTGTTTACATAAACATCCCAGGTGCGTACCAGGCAGAGCCCCGCCCCCACCTCGGCTACTCAGACCACATCTCTGTTATGCTAATTCCAGGATACAGACCACTTGTCAGATGCACAAAACCGCTCCAGAAGCAGGTGAAAACCTGGCCAGCAGGAGCCATCTCTTCTCTTCAGGACTGTTTTGAGTGTACTGACTGGCACGTGTTCAGGGAGGCTGCAAAATATGGTGACTCTACCAACTTGCAGGAATACACAGCATCAATGATCAGCTACATCAGCAAGTGCATTGATGATGTCATTTTCTCCAAGACCACCACCACACGCTCCAACCAGAAGCCGTGGATGACTACAGAGGTGCATGCGCTGCTGAGGACCCGAGACTCCGCCTTCAGAGCAGGTGACAAGGCAGCCCTAAGAACATCGAGGGCCAAATTGTCCCGGGCCATCAGGGAGGCAAAGCATGCACATGCACAGAGAATCCATAGTCACTTCCAGGACAGCGGTGACACGCAGCACATGTGGCAGGGCATCCAGGCCATCACAAACTACAGGACAACATCAGTTGCCTGTGACAAAGATGCCTCCCTTCCAGATACGCTGAATGACTTCTACGCTCGGTTTGAGGCGCAGAACAACTTGGTGGCGAGGTAGACCACCCCTCCTCCCAACGACAAGGTGCTCTGTCTTACCACGGCCGATGTGAGAGAAACTCTACACAGAGTCAACCCACGGAAGGCTGCTGGACAAGACAACATTCCTGGCAGAGAGCTAAGAGGATGTGCAGACCAGCTGGCAGATGTTCTTACCGATATCTTCAACATCTCTCTGAGCAGTGCCGTCATTCCATCAAGGCCACCACCATCGTCCCCATGCCAAAGAAGTCTTCAGTGTCCTGCCTCAACGACTCCCATCCCGTCGCACTCACACCCTTCATTATGAAGTGCTTCGAGAGGCTTGTCATGAGGCACATTAAGACCCAGCTGCCCTCCTCACTAGACCCACTGCAGTTCGCGTATCATCACATCCTTTCAACAGATGATGCCATTGCCACCACCCTCCATCTGGCCCTCATCCACCTAGATAAAAAGGACTCATACGTTCGACTGCTATTCATAGACTTCAGCTCAGCATTCAACACAATCATTCCTCAGCACCTGATTGGAAAGCTGAACCTGCTGGGCCTGGACGCCTCCCTCTGCAACTGGATCTCTGCAGACTTCCTGACTGGGAGACCTCAGTCAGTCCAGATCGGTAACAGCATCTCCACCACCACCACACTGAGCACTGGGGCACCCCAGGGCTGTGTGCTCAGTCCACTGCTACTTATGAATAGTTCAAGTCATTAAAATTATTAAAGTAAGTAAGTGTTAAGGGTCAGTGTTTAAACAAAGATTTTGTATGATCTGTAAGCTTATATCTAATGCCTTGACTACAGAAGTTAACACTGATGTATTGTCCTTTTGTTAGGTGTCCGATGAAGTCTTTTGTTGGCAAATAATTGAAAGTCTATGTATTCCATTTTAAGAGTGTAGTCCAACATTATACCAAGGTGATGCAGACAGTGAGGTGCATCACAGTTCAACCAGCAGGTCATTTTGGTGAGGTCTATCCTAAGTCCAAGGTTCTGGCAGCGGTATATGAAGTATCCCATGTCTTATGGTTGGAGTTGGCATCAGTTCATCCTCTGAACTCCATCGTAATAGACTGAGATGATGTCTGCCTGGCACCGGCTGCGTTTAGTCGTCATGACTCAGAGAACCATAGCAGTGGAGTCTGACACCAAGTAGGAATGTAGGTGGATCTTGCCAGATCTGGTAACCTCAGGATATGAATCCCGAGGTTGAGACGGGGAAACAAATAGAATAATATTAGCGTAGATACCATTACATTTTTCGCAGAGTCATAGAGCATGATAAATATTTCTGTTCCGGCAGATCTAAATAAAGCAGCCTAATTGTGAGTTGATGGATAAATTAGGTGTATACCTGGCTAAATAGATGAGTCTTTAGTCTAGACTGAAAAAGTGTGTCTGTGTCCCGAACAGTGTTAGGATCCTTTTAGAAGGCTATACAGAGATGTTGTATTTTCCACAACCAGGAACACAACAACATCTGGGCACCTTACTTGACATTTTAATATTTTTGTTGGTAAAAACAAAATACAGTAACAGTAGTACCACTTTCAGTGTTTGAGTTCCTCAACTGCTCTCTCTATCAGTTCACCATTATGATTATGTATGTTTTAGAGGTGGGGATATTCACATTAACACCCCATTCCTGTCACTATGTCGCCGATTTCAAAATGAGTTGTTTTTGCAGACAATTAAAAATAAAAAAACCTAAATTGTGATTATTTTAATAGTGCGATTTCCCAAGTTATAATCAAGAAAGTCAGCCTGTATGGGAAAGTTTCTGCCAGATTGAATTGCATCTCAGCCCAGCTTAAGTATAATCTTATCTCGGCAAGCGTTCAGTGTTTTAAAATGGAGGAAATATTTTTGCATGTGTATGTTTGTAAGGTTTTCATTTATGGATCAAAATAAAGGTTTTATTTTACCATAAAGGTAAAATTATGTTAATTTTATATTCACCATCATTAATTATGTGTTTTTCTCTGTACAATGACATGATCAGTATAATTTCCATGTGTGGTAACTTTATTTGGGGTATCTTTCCTGAAATACTTTTGAGAAGTTGGCATGTCCTGTGGCATCCAGCCAATACATTTTAACAGCATTTTCTGTTTTTAGTATTACTATGCATGCAGCTTTTATGACCTCATAGTAATCGACATGAAATACTATGTTAAGGTATAATGCAGATTCCCACCTACAAGCACAACCAGCCAAAGCCTGGACCCCCCCCCCCAGTTAAATTGGTCTAGAACCACCACTGGTGCTCACCTCTTTCTACACATCTGAGCCAAGAAGTGTTCAGCAGCTTTCAAACATGTGTCTGAAAATATAAAACCACATAAGACTGATTTATTTTAATGATATCTTCTTAGAATGAATGTCATGAATCATTTACATTTTGTTTGGTCATGTAGACAAATCACAAATATATTGCACTTACTGGCTCACAGGTGTTTGTCCAGTGTCACAGTTTTTTAGATTGAAACAATTTACGGTCAATTGCCTGTTCAGCTTTTGGAACAAACCAGAGTTGTTTGGTTTATGCCATTTAAACTTTCAATACTGTTTTCTTGGCCTGAGGAAAGAATTGGGAAATGGGATTGGGTGCAAAATTGATTAAGTTTGAGTTCCCTGATTGTTTTCCCAAGGAAACCGGAATCAAACTGGAATGCTGATGCCCTTGTAAGTTATAGATCAAAAAGCTTTTTTATTCAACCCTGTCTGTTTGGCACTCTGTTGCTGTTTCAGATTGATCTCAAGTTGCTTTGAGTGAATCATCATGGATGAGGACTTCGACATTGAGCGCCGCAGGGAGATACGGAGACAAAAGCGAGAAGAAATGCAGAGGGAGGCAGAGAAGTAAGACACACACACACACACACACACACACACATACACGTTGGTGTGGCTATCCTTATGAGGACTCTCTATAGACATTAGTTTTACACTGTACTAACTATAGATTCTATCCCCTAACCCTAACCCTCTGCATTTTTACATTTTCAATAAAACATAGATTAGTGTGTTTTTTTATTTGAATTATGGGGACACTAGAAATGTGTATAAATGTATAGCACAACACCCTTGTAATTACCAGTTTGTAACCTAAACAAAAGTTCTCGTAAACCACGTAAACCTGCCCACACACACACACACACACACACACACGCACGCACATATACACACACACACACACACACACACACACACACACACACACACACATCGTCCTTTCCTCAATTTCTTGAAACATTCAAATGAAATAAAATCTCATTTACTGTCTAATTTTATTGTCTGGTTACATACAAGACTGACTGTATGTCTTGTATGTAACCAGACAATAAAATTAGACAGTAACTGAGCACTTTACTAAGAACTCTATGGTCCTAATAAAGTTCCTGACGTGGTCTTCTGCTGTTGTAGCCCATCCGCCTCAAGGTTCGACATGTTGTGCATTCTGAGATGCTGAGATGCACAACAATTCACTACAATTGTACAGAGTGTTTATCTGAGTTACCGTAGCCTTTCTGTCAGCTTAAACCAGTCAGACCATTCTCCATTGACTTCTCTCATCAACAAGACGTTTCCGTCCACAGAATTGCTGTCACTGGATGTATTTTTTTTGTTTTGTTTTTGGAAGCATTCTGAGTAAACTCTAGATTGTTGTGCATGAAAATCCCAGGAGATCAGCAGTTACAGAAACACTCAAACCAGCCCATCTGAAATTTTTTCCCCATTCTGTGTGTGTTTTGTTGGTTCAGTTCTTGGTTAAAATATTATTTATATTCCATTGAACTGTGTTACAATTAACTTTATTGGTTGGACTGCTTCCACACGATTGGCTGGTTAGATAACCGCATGAATAAGTAGGTGTACAGGTGTTCCTAATAAAGTGCTAATTGAGTGTGTATATACAGTATACATACAAATATCTTTAGTTTCAATATTTTTAGATGATTCAAGAAAATTCAGATCAATGCTTTGTGCTGTCTGTAATATTCTGGCCAAGTTTGGAGCATCTGTATGCTCCAAATAACGGTGCTTCTCTACATTCTATTCCTTATAAAGGTTTACTTGACATGCTTGTTAATGTCTTACTTAGCTGATGGGTTTGTAGAGTAAAGCCATATAATATCTGATTTTAGACAGATATGGATGGGATTATTTTTGTGTGTGAAAGTCAGAATGCAGAACTGAACATTCTTTCACATTCGTTTGACTGCAGATGGCATGTGCACTATTTAGATTAGTTTAGTTTCATGTTAACACTTGCGTTAATCTGTACGGGTCATATTTCACCCTAAAAGAAAAAAAAAATGAAAAGAAAAAAATTAATTATATTTCGACTTAGAAAAGATTTTTTTGCATTATATTTTTTTTATGACAATGAAGCAAAAAGTTGATCATTTAATATTTACCCTAGGCTCGTTTAAGACCGATTTGAGTCAGATTTGTTCATGCGTGTTTGTTGCACATAGTCTATGAAAATTGGCTGTTTGGAAATTAGTCAATTTCTGGTATTGCTTGAAGTGCTTTCCTGCAGAGAACAGTTATGTTTTTCACGTTATACAAAAGTATATATGTACATTTAAAATGGTTATTTATATCCCACAGGACGTTCACTATTCTTCTTAATTCAATACTGAAATATATAACAAATGTTTTGTAGTAGCATGGGTAATTGCACTGTGGGTTTGGCAGGCCTGGTTTGTTTCTAATGTTTATAGTTGAAGATGACTTGTCCCACTCAGACTGAGAGCTGCAGTTTCTCCATCCTTCTACAACACCCACTGTCCAGCACTCCATATAAGGCCTGCTCAGCAGATGTGTACAAATGACAGATCCTTTACAACTCTTTGTGAGGGGTAGGCTATTACATATTCCAAAGAACATATGAAAGTACATGCTAACATCACATGTGACTGTCAGAGCATTTGATCCATTAATATGTACATAATTTAAGAAGGGCTACAGTGCATGTGAACTGATTTTCTGTTCCTTGTGTATATGGGTTACCAGTAAGTGTTGTTGTTTAAATGGAAAGTGCACTTTTGTTTGCTATTCTGTGGATATTAGATTCCCCATTCTCCAATTTTTTTAAGTATTTTTTAACATGGAGGAAAATGACACGCATCAGCTTTAAGCTTCACAAGCCCATAGCTGTACAAACAACCTTGAGTTGAAAAGGAAATCAAACCTTTGATAAAAATCAGTTTGAAATCCAGCTGTCTGGCCAATTACACCACTCCTTACTTAATAACAGCCTTTCATCTGGAAAAATGATGCATTCTGATACTGTAAAGCTTCTTTCTTTCTCACTCACTTTTTCTTTTTGTCTGCATGTTAAACATTAAGTGAGGAGGATATATTTTTCTTTTGCTGCACAGTGCCATATTTCAGTCTGGTCCTCTGAACTGTTTGGTGCATGCAGTATGTGCTGTAGTAACCAAGAGGGAATGTTTATTGAGATGGATGAGTCTCGAGACAGAAACCTCAAGGAATTTCTACCACATCCATGGCTTTGTAGTGAAGAAAATAAACTTTATTGAAATCATATCTGGAAAAGATATATTCTCTATGAATGTATTGATGAAAAGAATCTAAACTCCCTCACATTCCTGTAGCCTGTCATGGTTTCCAGTTCAAAACAGCAACTGAGAAAACCCACATATTTATGTCAAAGCAATCATGGCATCACCCATAAATCCTTAGAGCTTGATTAATCATCTCACCAGATGTGTTAACATTTTACTAAACACATTTACTCATTCGATAGATTCAGCACATTTCCACTTCAGAATACCGGTATCATAACTATGTCCAGTTAAATCATCAACTATCCAAATATTTTTCAAATATCAATTATATTGTCCATGAAATGTCTTCTAATTAATTTGTTCAGAACGTGAATTGCAGAAACTCATTTTCCATTCATCTTGTTCCACAATGCCACAATAAAATAAATAATTTCACAATACATGTAATCTGGATTATGTAATCAAATTACAAAAGTCAAGTGCATGTAATTAAATGACATTACTTTTTTAATACTCATAATCAGTTTACAGTTACTTTTGCATGGATTATGTCATTACATATTTATGGCAGGGCCAGTAAATTGTTAATAATTTATTGATTTTCCTAATTTTCATTTAAAAAAAATAAATAATCGCCTTCTGATATACACACGGTTGTGGAATCACACACAGATCTGATTCAAACCAATAGCCAGGTGGCTAATTACACTGAAGATGGAGTGGTTTTACTCCACATTTCACCACCGTATTTATAAAATCATTTCACTTTTAAGAAGACACAGGGAAAAAACATTATTGTGCAATGTAAACACTTAATCGGGTACTGATCACAAATTACATGACACAACTTTTAAGTACATTACTTGGGTTACAATTATTTCTACAAATATATAATTATTTATGTATAATGCAATTAAAATGTGAATTTAGATGTTCACAGAAATGTCTGTTTGCATATCTGTGACAGCTGAAGTGTGCGCGACAATGAACATGGAGAAAATAGACATTCTGAATTTGTTGAGCGGAAAAACAGTAGAAAGTAACTTAAAATTAAAGTAATTAGTAATGTGATTACTTTGTAATTAAGTAATCAGTAAAGTAATCTGGTTATAATGTTAGAGAAGTAGTTAGGAATTTGTAGTTGATTACTTTTTTTTGTAATTTACCCAACCAGATTACAACTCTGATGTAATCTAACCAGCACTGACAATAGTACAGAGTAAAAATGTTTTGTCAGGTGACCTAAAAATAGTGCTTCATGCCGTAACATCCAAATTAAGTGGTTTTATTAAATTCAAAAATATTATTTAATCTGACAAAATTTACCTGAACAACAACATGGGTTACACTAACATGTAGTTAGATCAAGTAAAAATCAATCATTAAAATGTTTTTAATTTGTCTGTAGTGCTTCAGTCTCTGTTAAGAGTGTGAGCTTTCTCTCTCTCCATCTCTGCATTTTATCTTCAGCACTGGAGGTCTGAAAGCTATTGTATTCATTCAGCAACACGTCTCACAGAAGACGTATTCTTCCAAGAAAATCACTGATACTCCATCTGACTGTCTGGATGACCTCTCCACATTTGGAACTCCCGAAATGAAACGGATTGTTTTGGATTTCCGCTGTTGTCCTGGAATGGAGAAACAGAATTGTGGTCCCTGTTATGGGTCTTTCTCTACCATCTACAACATCTGCAGATCATTGAGAAGGGAAGTGAAGAGGACACAGGGAAAATAAAACTTATCCTCCATCAATTGGCCATTTGAAGTGCTCTTGTTGCCTTATAAACCCCAACATGCCATGGCAAACTAAAGCCAGGCCAGACTCGCTCAATTGCAAGAAGAGAAACCATTTCAGTCCAGTAGAGCGTTAAGGATGTGGTTAATGTCTGAAGCAGCTATGAGGAGAAAAATGTGGAGATGTTTTTGTATAATTTGGCATTGGACTAAGTTTACAGTCTGACTAATTTGCCATGACGCAAGGATGCTAACAATGCTTTTTTCTTCGACTTGCTCTCCAAACCTCTCTCTGTACACTCATGTTTAAGAGATTTCATTATAGTTGAGGTTTTGGGTTTTAAGCAAGCTGGTGAACCACACACAAATAAATATAAGACACTGTTTGTATCTTAATGTTTTCACATTTTACAGTTTACCCTGATAGATTTGTGGAGTATCTTCATGAGAACAAAAGATTTTTTGGAAATGCACTATATGGTAATACCATGTTTTCTGGACATGTACCATATAAATACCAGAATATTTGAATATGATAATAATTTAGTACCATTGTCAATGTAACATGGTATTAACATCTGACACAATCACTGTACAATGGTCCTGCCACAGTATTTGCAAGGCTCTCCTGTTTACATTGCAAAAACATGAGTGATCAATGTATATACTTTGGTAATAAAGTAATGAATAATAATAAGAAATTTTGTAATAAAGTGGCAATTTCACAGATGCTATGTGAATTCTATTCAACACATATGACTCTAAAATTTATTTATGTTCTTTTAGTCTAAGAATTTATTTGTTGTAGTAATTTCCACCATTTACACTCTCTCTGTCATTTTCATTACATCGTATAATCATTATTGACTCCTCAGGGTGATGTAAAGTTTATTTCTCATATGAGATTTCTGCATTCAGCCAAAAAGAATATACAGTATATACTATATACAGTATATCTGTCAGTATTTTCTTTCTTCATACTGAAGAATGAGGGTGTGTGTCCCACTACAGGATGAAATCTCAGGATGATGAGGTGGAGGCAGCTCGGGAGCTTCGTAGACGAGCCCGTCAGGAACGCCTGCGCAACATGGAGAATGAGGAGTTGAGTAGTAGCACTACAACAGAAACTTATAGGTAAATCCACCCTATAAATGGCTTTCTCATGCCTCTCACATGCAGGAAAAACTAAATCTTCTTCACTGACAGATTTCAAAATCAAAGATCTTACTAGAAAAAAAAAACAATTATGATCTAAAGTGAATTTTCTTGATAAAAAATATAATTGTGTCAGGTAACATGTGCATGTAAAATGGCTAGAAATAGTATTTTAGCTTAGCATAAAGCAGACAATTTACACAGTTTATTTCTATTTCTTCTGCTCCAAACTTACTTCAAACTTCTCTGTCTGCTCGAATGAATATTATAGTATTTCAACGCAGTTTAAATGCACTTTGGACAGCAAACACGAGGAGGCTAAAATAGGGAGAGAAATGAAATGGGTTAACAGATGACATGTGCAATGCACCCACATCAATAACAGACAGACATGGAGCACGAGTGTCCGAATCCCGACACAGACCAAAATCAAACCAGACAGGAAGTCAGAATCCAGACACTCTGCTCCCGACATGAAACAAGACAGACCGATGAGCGAACGGCAAGGAATACAACCGAAACTGCACACTCACACAAAGACAGACAACTAAACACAAGACAGACATTGGGCGATAATCCCACGGCCCTGTCGACAAAAAAACGACGTAACTCACTGCTTAACCACCATAGTATGATGCATCGTTGGAGAAATTAACTACCTAGTGACGGCTGGTTCCCGAAACAATAGTAACTATGTCACAACCATGTTGGTTCAACAATATAGAGCTGCCGTTAATGAAATTATGCAGGGGGTGAAATAATAGCTTCTGAGGATATCAAATTATAATAGCTCATTCACACATACTTCAGAAAGCTGTTTAGTGCATGAATTTTGCTGAAGACATGAAAGCTGCGTGTACTATGTAATGTGATAGATGAATTGCGCTGCAATAGTGGGGTTTCCCTTTAAATGAGACTTTGTGCTTCCCCCGACTCACTTGAGCACATATGCACATGAGCACTCTTCAAAAACATAAGAACTTCTCTTAAGTGTTAACATGGACACATAAGCCATGTTCTCCAACAAATGCTGTGTGTGTTAAAGTGCTTTATCTTAACAGCCTTTAGTCTTTAGTTAAACGGCTGCATTAGCTTCTACATTACATTTGTAATGGCAAAACCCCGGAAAAAGCAGTTTTCTTAAGTGAATGTTAACGTGGTCAAAGTCCTGATAGAATGAAAGAATATGTGAAATATATGTGAAAGAATATGTTGGTACCGATGGAACTTACGACCATAGTTGTCTAACAATGCTTTTGGGAAATGAACCCCAGGTTGGGATACCCAAACAGAAAGAGCAATGTTTTGATAGCGCCGCAGTGTTTATATTTTTAAGGGGAAACAAGCTATGAATAGCTTACTTCTGATGATTCTGCACATTACTAGGCCTATAAGTTGAGATTGAAGTATTTTAAAATAAACAAGTAACCACTTTACTTATAAACCTAACTAAAAATTGGACTACCCATTAATCTAGAACCAAAAACCTTTCCTTAAGACAAATACTTTGTACTGATCTGATAATGAACACCCAATGGTGTTGTTTTCAGTTCTGAGACATCAACATTGATCACTAGTTCTGCACCGGCTGAGGATGATGACCAGGCTCTCCTGGATAGGATTGCTAAGAGAGAAGAACGGAGACAGAAAAGAATGATGGAGGCTTTAGAGAGACAGAAGGAACTTGACCCAACCATCATGGATGGAAGTGTCATGACCACTACAGAGCCAATTCATAGAAACGGTGAGCAAGAGTTCTCCCAAAAAGAGACAGAAACCAACCACTGGGAGGAAAGGGAAGAGAAAAAAGAAGAGGAAAAGTTAAAAGTAACCAAGACAGAGGTTGAGGAGACAACCACAGTAAAGGAGGAGCCAGCTCCAGTCACAGCTACTGAAGAACCCAAAGAAACTCCTGAGAAGATAGTAGAAGACAAACAGGAGTCTTACCTCAAAAAACAGGTTATTTCATCAAACTCATTCATTCTTTTTCTGTCATTCCATATTATGATGGAAGTCCATTACTTTAGCTCTGTGCTTTATGTGGTTTCTGCAAAATTAGTTTAAGATCTGTTTTGATGTTTCATTTTTTACAGGAATCTACAGAGGAGAAACCCAAAGAACCAGCTGTAACAAATAAGGTATGAAAGTCATGATTCCATCAGGTTTTTTAAGTTGGATACAATTTCTTCGAATTGATTTCCTAACATTTGTTATATTTTGTAGGAAGAATCTGTCAGTGCAAATAGAGAGACTAAAGAAAAAACAGAAGCAGATTTAGCAAGTGCAGATTTAGAAAAGAAAGAGGTTGAATGTCTTGTATCAAGTATGGTCACACAAGAGAAACCTGCAATAGAGGACAAACTTGTAGAAGTTGAAATCAAATTGGAACCAGCTACATCACAGAATGAAGAAGAAAAGCCTGTAGAGAAAGAGGAACCTGAGAAGAAACCTGAAGAAAAACATGTGGAGAAAGAGGAACCTGAGAAGAAACCTGAAGAAAAACATGTGGAGGTGAAGGTTAGAATACAGGATTCAAAACCTCCAGTGAAGGAGGCTGAGAAACCTACGAAAGAACAAGAAAAACCTAATGTACCTGAAAAGACTGTTGAAGAAACACCTAAAAAGTCAACTAGGGAAGTTGAGGTTAAGGTCCAAATCACAAAGAAAGGAGAAGAGAACCCACAAATGAAGAGGGAGGTTGAAGAAAAACCATCAACACCAAAGAAAGTTGAGGAGAAACTTGTGACACCAAAGCAAGACATTGAGGTAAAGCCAAAATGGAAGAAAGTGGGAGACGAAACTGAGCCCAAACCTTCAGAAAATGCAAAACTAAAGAAGAAAGAGGTATTCACCACTTACCCCAGGTCATGTTCAGATATCACAAATGTATGTACAGTTCACGCTTTTAATGATTTTCAAACTGTTTGTGGTCAACCAGCATTGCTTGCCAGTTTTACCCTGGATATGGGCAGCTTTTTCACAACTTACTTTTCCACTTCTTAACTTTATATGTGCAGTTCTGAAAAGGCAGTGTTTTTGCAGTGTTTGTGTCAAGACTACCTGGTGATGCACCATTTTAAGCGGTTTTACACGGTGTGCAGTAGGCCTTTTCCTTTACAGCCTTTTTCCATGCACACAAATGATCCGATATGTGCCAGCCATGGACAAGGCCAGAAATCTCTAAATGAGTGGACCTTGGTGAAACAGGGTGGATCTCTATTCTGTGCCTACTTTCATTGTAAATATAATCCTCAGCCTTTATCAGTCAATATTCACTCATTTACCAAATACATAGAGGTGCATAATTATAGGTGCTGCAGCAGTGTACATGTAACACAGGGTTAAGATGGGCAAGGAGGCGGTGAGAACAGGCTTGTCAATATAAATAATATTTTAATAAAGAACTTAAAACAAAAGCACAAAAACACACACAATGGACATGTCCGTGATTGATCTCTCTCTCTCTAACCGTCGTCACCGGCCGCCTTTATCCCTCGCGTGCCTCATCAGGCCGATTGGGGACTGGGCGTGCGACATTCCAGCCCGGTCCCGCCCCCCTCCACTCCACACTCCTCCCGGCGTTACCTCAGGCATGACGTACATTCCCCCCCCTTCCCTGGGGAGGGGCGTGCTTTACGACCCGTCTGCCGGCTGGTTATCCCCGCCTTCCTCGACCTGGGAGGAGACAGGAGGGGAAAACAACAACAAAAAAACAAAATAGGCGAGGGAAAAGGCCAACGCGGTGCAAAAGTGCGAGAGAGAGAGGAGAGAGAGAAAAAAAGCTCACTCACCGGTTCTCTGATGAACCATCGCGTGGTCCTCGAGCACTCCTCCACACTCTCCGGCGGACGACAGCCGCTCCTCTCCGGGCGAACCGAGACAACCTCCGACCCCCAGCTGACAGAACACCCCTCCGCTTTCCTGGCGACGTGTGGGGACATTCCTCCGCCCCTGGCAGCGGCCCTACCGCTCCGGGCGGTCGGGGAGTTACTTCCCTCCTCCCCTCGCAGACGGCGGTCTTCCCTCGACCCCTCCACATCTCTGGGGACGGCAGGGCATTCCTCCGCCCCTTGCAGCGGCTCCCTCGCTCCAGGCGGTCGGGGAATCCAGTCCCCACTCGGCGCTACCCTGGGTGGATGGCAGTGTCGAGGACTCTGCGATGGGCATCCCTCCTCCTTCCCGGGTTTCGGTACCAAAGTAACACGGGGTTAGGATGGGCAAGGAGGAGGCGAGAACCGGCTTGTCAATATAAATAATATTTTAATAAAGAACTTAAAACAAAAGCACAAAAACACACAACAGACATGTCCGTGATTGATATCTCTCTCTCTCTCTAACCGGCCCCACCCCCCTCCACTCCACAGTACAGTATGAAAAAAATTATGTGTTTTCTAAACATTAAAGCATGTAAACCTATTCTAGAAGACCCCCCCAAAATAAATTTATAAGCCTGTAAATTAGCATAATATGGGCTCCTTAAAGGCCACGTGCCACACAGTTGCGGGTAGATGACAAGCAAAATTACCTGCTAATTTTATACCCTGCATGTCATCTACAGAAACATATACCATACTCTCACATAAAATAATAATAATAAATTTAGTGAGACAAAGTGTGGATAAATTATCTTGGTGCTAAGCTGATCTGTTTACAGGCATGTTTGTAGAGAGCTGTGCGGTGAGCTATTTTGCGTTTGACAAAATGCATTTTCTTTTTATTTTCAAACTGTTCTTATATTGCTGCAGTTTTAGTTGGGTTGACCAGCCATCAATCTGGGTGGACTAGTGCCACTCTGGGCCTATTTTGGCCTTGCGTGTGGTGTCAGTACAAGTTCAAAGATGTCTGCCATTGCTTTAGTTTCCAGATAGTAAAAACATATTTCTCTAAATGAAGTAATTAAATTAAAATGAATGAACTGTATTTTGTGGTATGAAAGTCAGAGCTAATAAAACGAATAAACTTAACTTTACCGTGATGACGGAAGAACCAATGTGCATGATTTGTTAAGCCTTTTTCTCCTTATGTGGTTTCAGGAGCACTCACTGAGCTGCACTTCTTTCTAGCAAGTCAGTTGACTGGAAGCCATCTTTGAAACACTCCTGGGAAGCTATTTCCAGTCATGAAATTGCAGCTCCTATCTACTTGAATGGGGAAAAGGCCGAAATCTAAGAAACGGTTGGTCAAATTAGGATCAAAGAACATATTTCAGATCATCAGTAAAATCTGACAATGCTGGAATCATAAAATGTGCTTCTTTACATCAGATTACACAATGTAAACAAGAATGTTCTCACATGCTTGCCAGATTCGAATGTGTGAAGAGGGAGATTTCAGTGAATTAGTGGCTTCAATAGACTTGAACTATAGCACACCCCCAAAATTAGAACCACTGATCTAAGCTAAAGAAGCACAATTAATGATATCATGGTTGTCTAATTTTACTGTTGAATATGATATTTGGTAGAAATCTTTTGGAGATTCCCATTCCCATTCAAGTAGATAGAGCATTCCCAAGATGGCCACTGAGTGGACTGACTTGCCTTGAAAGGGTGTTTGGCCTTAAGCAGTCTTGCACAATGAATTCTCTTAAATGAGCTTGACAAGCGATGCCTCAGGTCTACCTTGCTGCCTCTCCTATTGAAAAAAGAAAACGGGAAGCCGCGATTACTGCATACTGTGTAAAACTCTCTCAAACCCGGCTTTTTGCAGTGTCATTTGCATGTGGCGTGGTCTATTCTCCACTAGGGTGACCATACGTCCTCTTTTTCCCGGACATGTCCTCTTTTTCTGACCTTAAACATGCGTCCGGCCGGGATTTCTAAATTTGCGAAAATGTCCAGGATTCAGCTGTAGTTGCATTATGATGTGTATCTGGTCAAATACTTTATTGTGAGTGTGCGCATGTTTGCATTGCTTTAACCCCTCTTTGTAAGTCCCACCCTCTCGCACACCAATTGGTCGATTATAAGAGGCTTGCAGCAACTATTGTCCAAATTCCTGCCTGTCAATCTCTCCGCGAACACACAAAGTGCTGTTGTGTTCGGCTTTAAACAGTTGCTTGACAGTAGCAGCAAATGACAGCTGAGTGGAAACAATGCCCAAAGAAAAGTGCAAATTTACAGAAGATTTGCACAAAAGATTCCCCTGCTTTCGTCCAGGTCGAGATCCGTTGGAAGCAGAATGTATGACAATGTCAAAATGTAAAGATGGCACTTAGCCTATGTGTCAGTTGCTAATAAAGGTGCACGTGATGTAGAAGCACACATTAGCTCTGCAAAGCATTCATTGTAACACTGTTTTGAACCTCCCCAAGTGTCCTCTTTTTGGAAAACCAGAATATGGTCACCCTATTCTCCACTGGCGGTGCTCACTTGAATGACAAACATCATGTTAGCTTCACCTTGAGCAGCACTGCTATCAGTGCTATATCCATCCATCATTACGTTCAAAAATGCACTTGCTTACACAGATTTCACAGAAGTCTTTGGTAGAATTTAAGGTGGCTTGTATTTATTCCATCTCATTAGGTTATGGAGGAAAAGCCAAAACCTTCCTTTTTACGTGACAAAGTAAGTTAACATTCCTGATAAGATCACAGCTCTACTACAACACCAGTGGCTCTATTTGAACAGATTGTACACACACACACACACACGCACACACACACACACAAATCCTCTCATCATTTACTTACCATCATGATGTTACAAACCTATATTACTTTCTTTCTTTCCGTGACACACATGAGATGTTAAGCCTCATTCACCATTCACTTTTATTGCAATTTTTTCCATTTAATGAAAGTGAATGGTGACTGAGGCTGCATTCTGCCTAACATCTCCCTTTTGTTTTTGACGTAAAAAGACACATGGGACAACAATATGGTGAGCAAATGATAGCAGAATTTTACATTTGTTAGAATGACAGCGCAATCTGAGAATAAAACGATAAACAATCAAATTAATTTGTTGTTTCTCCATTCAAGCTGAAAGTGACAACAAAGCCACATGATACAGTTGACAGCACAACAAAAGCCAAGAAACCAGAGAAGATGCTAAGGTACGGAGGATTCATTTGTCATTCAATTTTTATATTTACATTTTCCAGGTATCAAGTTTTTTGAGAGTCATGATTAATGTAGAGCAATATTTGTTAAGCCCCACAGGTTTACGCTCTCCTGAAACTGAGAAGCAGGATCCCATAGCCAAGCTGGAAGCAGAACGCAAGCTACAGGAGCTGAAGCGCCAGAGAAATGAGACTGACAGTGAGGTGCTGGAGAAGATGAAGCAGAAGCAGCAAATGGCCCAGGCCGAGCTGGAGGAGCTCAAGAAGAAGAGGGAGGAGAGGAAAAAGATTCTTGTGGAAGAGGAGAAACAGAAGAAACAGCAACTGGCAGAAAAGAAGGCCAAGGAGGAGGTAAAAAAATTAAAATCTAAAGCAGTACTACTCTCCATCCGCTGTTAGAAAATATGGCTGAATCCCAATTTACTTCCCCTCCCTACTTTACTTTATATACTTCTAGTTACTAAAGTTAACAAAGTTAAGCTCAATCGACAGCATTTGTGGCATAATGTTGATTAACACAAAATTATTTCGACTCGTTCCTTTTCTTTAGAAACTGCAAAAATCAAGGTTACAGTGTGGCACTTACAATGGAAGTGAATGGGGCCAATTTTTGGAGGGTTTAAAGGCAGAAATGAGAAGCGGATAATTTTATAAAAGCACTTACATTAATTCTTCTATTAAAACTTGTGTTATTTGAGCTGTAAAGTTGTTTAAATCATAATATTTACTGTCATTAAGGGGTTTATGGAGTTATGTCATCATGGCAACCAGTGTAGGGTGTAATCCAATTACAAAGTAATTAGTTACTGTAATTTAATTCGTTTTTAAGTAAAAAATGTAGTTTATTTCATAATGTTTTTAAATTCTTGTAATCTGATTACAGTTACTGACTTTCAATTAATTGTATTACTTTAAGTACATTATCAGTTTATGCTTATTTCTAGTATATTATTTCTATCGGGAAGACACGCAGGCTTGAGTGAGGTTTATGATGCCATTTATTTGATGAATGTAGAACAGAAAAGTAATGTCTCTCTTTGGTGTAGGCCCCGTCCGGCAGTCCGAGGGAGTTGTACTCGGAACCATCATATCCTAGGAGGCAGGGGCGAGGAGCCTACCCCAGTGTGGGACGGGGCTCAACTGGTGGTGGTGGGGTGGTGGAGGTTGCCATCTTAGCGCACTGAAACAGCAATGTGATAGATTGGGAGCAGACTTATAAAGCAATGGCTTACCTGCGATTGGCTAGGAATTACCCAGCTAAGTGTGTGATGATGTACAGCTGCTAGTCTTCCCGCTAGAACTACGTTGCGCTCACATTTGTGGAATACATTAATTATGGCCCTGTAAAAATTCATTGTGAAGGAGAAATGTGAGGTGTTGAGTGTATGACTTGTGTGTAAAAATGAACAAGAAAGAAATATAGACATTATTTTATATTTGAGTGAAAATGTGTTTTAGAAAGTAACTTTAAAAGTGAAGTAATTAGTAATGTGATTACTCATCAATTAAGTAAATGATATAGTAATCTGATTGCGTTTTAGAAAAATAATTAGTAATTTGTTGTGGATTACTTTTTTTAAGTAATTTATCAACCCAAAAATGATGGCAAATAAGTGGTTAAATTGGATATAACTTTACACAGAGAAGGTAAAGCGATTTTATTACACTGAAATCACGTCTTGTGTCTATACTTTTGAAATGGTGAGTATTTTAACATTTACGCCATGGCCCCTTTCACTTCTATTCTAAGTGCTTCACTGTAAACCAGATATTTAAAGAAAGGTAGCGACTCAATTATTTTTTGTGGGAATCAACATTATGCAACAATGTTTGCAATTGAGCTTAACTTCTGTTGAACCCAGAATATTCCTTTAACTCCTACTAACTGCAATGTTGTATGTGGTTTACTGCAGTGCCAAAGAATATATTCACTTGCAAAGTAAGTAATTTTGCAGTAGGACATAATGCAGGTAATCGCAAACCTCAATGTGGCCGGCCTGGTGGCAAAAGAAATAGAAGTCCGCTTTTCCGTTAAAAGAGAAAAAAAAAATGCCTTTTTGATAGAAGAATGGCCGTTTTGTTTACTTTTAAACAAACAGACGCATTAGCTGGAGCTGCCTTTAAAAAATAAAAATGATTTTTTATTTGTGTGTGCTTTGAGCTTAAGAAGTGAGATGGCCACCAAATTAACTGACTTGCCTTAAAGGGGATTTGTATGGACTCAATACTATTACATTCATTAAAACATACTCATTATAAAATTATAATAAAAACATTTTAATTATAATTAAAAACATTATAAAATTGCATCTTGATACTGCATGATACATCCTCATACCCAACACCAAGGATTTTTGGGTAATGTTAGCCTTAAAAGCACACGGGTGCTAGCTTTGAATCTAAGCTGACTACTGTAAACGCACACCGCTACCATGATAGCACACGCACATCACCTAGACATCTATTTGGAAGAAGTGTTTTATAGGTTGTTTGCTCATCTGAAATGCGTCCATAAGACGTTTCCTCTCAGATGTCAAAAAGACATTCAGCAGATGTCTTTGAGGTGTTTATGTTTTAGAATGTTTGTAAATATGAACTTTTTAAGATGTTTAGCAGATATTACTTAGAATGTGATGCTTTCCAGATGAAATGTTCTGAAACAGACGTCTCAGAGATGTACGTGTGCTATCTGGGTATGAGACTAAAGAGTGTTAGAAGTGGAATAGGATAAAAACACACTAAATGAGTCATAACAATATTTCGTGTGCCCTTGTATCTCTCCTACCAAAACAATGAACAGGAAGAGAGGAAAAAGATGAAAGAAGAGATTGAACAAAGAAGAGCAGAGGCAGCGGAGAAAAAGAAGCAAAAGGAGGAGTCCAAAGAAGGGAGCAAACCACCATTCATCGCTCCAAAGGGAGCCTCCGCCAAGGTCAGTCAATATTTATTGTGTGATATGGAACATAACAATTATAGAAGTATGCTTTTTGCCACATTATACAGTATGCTCTGCTGTATGTATACATGTAAATAGTTTTGCTATATGGATGCTTGGACATCTATATAAGAATGTTTTTTGCAATGCATCATATATATATATATATATATATATACATATACACACACACACACACACACATACACACTGCATGTCAGTATATATACAAATTTGAACTTGAACTTATATATGACATTTTTATATATTTAACAGATTGGGGAGAAAGCTGAATTTTTGAACAAATCTGCTCTTAAAAGGTAAGTCATGCCTCATATTTGTTTTAAGGATACATTTTTACTCAGCTGTATAATATGTTCTATTGTTCCTATTGATCATATATAGTGATAAAGATATAATTACATGCTACTGTTTGCATTCATACTAGTCCAGTGAAGTTGTCACACACGCCATTAGTATGCAAGATTGGAAACAGACTGGAGCAGTACACTTCTGCTGTTCAGGTGAGAAATAGTGAGCGCTGAAGGAGCCTGCACTATTTATTTGACCCCCACAGTCTGTGACTTCATCTGTTGTTCAACAGACTAAAGAAGTGGCCAAATCACCCAAATCGCCCGTGGATGTACCTGTAGCTGAAGGTGTGCGGAACATCAAGAGCATGTGGGAGAAGGGGAACAATGTAAATCCCACCTCCAGTCCTGCAAGCCCCCCAGCAGTCACAAAGGTAAATGAGAGGATAGAACATTTTGTTCTTTTCTGTCAATGTAAAAGTCATCTTTACAGAAGAAAAAACCTTCTGCAAATAATAAAGAATTGTTAAATGGACTGGACTTAAAATGAATGTGTAAATTCCTGCCAATCACTCAGGAAACAGCTGTCCTTAACATTGGCGTGGCTGGTCGAATTAACAGCTGGAAGACCAAGACTCCTGAACAACAGAAACCCGTTGAACCAAAGCCCGCCCCTGAACCAGAAAAACCAGCCATCAAAACAGTAAGAATGAGTCTTATATGCAATGTCCGAATGTCTGAACTGTGGCTGAGAGGTTAGCACCCATGCTCCATGCACTATTAGCAATGCAATTTCAAGTCCAGCTTGCATTATATCAATAAAAAGTGTCAAAAAGTACTTGCAAGCTAATGAAACAAAGACTTTTGCAACAGTTATTCATCTCAGACAGGGAAATAGTTACCATACCTTTGCTAAAATAAAATAAAGTAATTATTTAGTATTACTAAACAAATACACTCACCGAGCATTTTATTAGGAACACTATGGTCCTAATAAAGTTCCCGATGTGGTCTTCTGCTATTTTAGCCCATTCGCATCAAGGTTCGACATGTTGTGCATTCTGAGATGCTATTCTGCTCACTACAATTATACAGAGTGGCCTGAGTCTGAGTTAGTAAGTTTTTGACATCATTGTGAGTAAAATCTAGATTGTCATGTGTGACAATCCCAAGAGATCAGCAGTTACAGATATACTCAAACCAGCCCTACTGGCACCAACAATCATGCTACGTCGAAATCACTGAGAGCATATTTTTTCCCCCGTTCTGATGGTTGATGTGAACATTAATTGAAGCACCTGACCCGTATCTGCATGATTTTATGCACTGCTGCCACGCAATTGGCTAATCAGATATTCGCATTAATAAGTAGGTGTACATGCGTGCATAATAAAGTTTTCAGTGAGTGTAAGATTGTAACAATTATTCATCTCAGACCAGAAAATAGTTACAACACCTTATCTAAAGTAAAATAAATTAATAAACATTCTAAAAAGCAATTACTGGTAATAATACTGATAGACCCAATTTTAACTTGTTTCCTTTACACCAAATCATACCTGTTGATAACTGAAATTCACTATATTTATAGATATCATTTTATGTGAGGAAAAAGGGAAAGTACTATTTTAGTATATTTTTTAATAATATAAATTATTGTGTAGTATGCATTGAATAATGACATTATTCATTGGTATAAATAGACACTTTAGTTCCAGATTCTAGAATTGGACAGCTTTATGGATGTAGAACGCCACCTATTGGTCATAGTGGATAAAGGGAAACGTGCAGACATGAAATAAAATCCAAAGGCATAGCCTGTAAACAAAAAGGTCAATGTTCTTGTCAACCCTGGGAAATTTACTTTAGGGCTGGGTATTGATACAGATTTCCCGTTTCAAATCAATACCAATTCACAAGCTTTCGATTAGATATCAATTCATATGGGTGTATTACAGTTATTGTATAATGTTCTTTTTGTTTAATAATAATAATTTAGCTAATCCTGTTATTGTTTTTATTTTTATTTATTTTCTCCCATTTTCTCCCCAATTTGGAATGCCCAATTCCCAATGCACTCATGGTGGCATAGCGACTCGCCTCAATCCGGGAGGCGGAGGACGAATCTCAGTTGCCTCCGCGTCTGAGACCTTCAATCCGCGCATCTTATCATGTGGCTTGTTGAGTGCGTTACCACTGAGACCTAGTGCGTGTGGAGGCTTCACGCTATTCTTTGTGGCAACCCCGCACAACCCACCACGGGCCCTGCCGCGAGAACCACATTATAGTGAAGACGATGAGGTTAACCCAGAGTGTCTCTATCCTAGCAACCGGGCCAATTGGTTGCTTAGGAAGCCTGACTGGAGTCACTCAGCATGCCATGGATTCGAACTTGCGACTCCTCCCCCTCTATTATGGATAGATTAATTTTACTAACTATATTTTTTAAGTCTTTCATCATTTAGGCTTTTTAAAAATTAATAAATCCATGTATTCAGTTAATAGTTATGACATTATGTTGTATACAAGTATTAACATAGATTTTTTGAACACGTGCTAAAACTTGCATTTCTGTAAAGAGTGTCTGAGAGACTCCAATGGCTTTATCTCATTTGTGGCATGCCTTATTAGAATTAAATGTTTATTTTTGATGTTTTTGATCAATAACTGACTGTAGAGAACAGAAAGGGTATTAAAAGAGACATTATTTCATGAAAAATGTATCATGCGGATCTCATCTTTGGACACACATTACACAGAACAATCTTTACTCTCAACACGCAGTGTAAGTATCTCGCTGCTGAATGTTCCACCACTATACTACACAATCACTGGTGAGTGAAATCTAAACATTTGCAAGACAGTTGCCAAATATAGACATTTGAGTCACATAGCACGAAATTTGGTTGCTAATGTGAGTGATTTCCTCAGCACAGGGAGCAAAAGATCGATCTTGGAATTTAAGAATCGGTATCGAGGTCGTTCAAATGAAGGTCGTGGTGCATCGTGATGGAAATGGATATTTTTACCCACCCCTACGTTTTAGTCTTTGCGACATAAAAACGTAAATAATTAGTGTCATTGTTGAAATCAGTAAGAGGTTAAGCTGTTGCAATTCTTTCTCGCTCTGTGTGATGTGGTCAGCTTTCAACCTTCGCCTCTCTCTCTCTTTCTCTAGAGCTATATTTCACTCATGGCTCATGTTTATTTCAAACTTCTCTTACCAACCTTTAAGATCAGAGTCACCTTTACTGTAACAGACATACAGTAAGAAGTGAATGAGAGACTTACAGAGCTCATAAACTATATACGAAGGAGACATTAAATACAGTGATTTGCTCACACCACCACCTATGACCTTCTCTGTGGAGATTTCAACTACATTGATGTATGTAGTATGAAAGAGTCAAGAGTGCTTCCAGACAACTTGTCCTAGAGTACTGTATATACAGCGACTGTAAATAGTCTATTATATTTGTATGATACGAGGTGGCCCTCCAGTGAGTCTTGAGTGTATTGCATCTTCCCATGTGTTGCTGGTTTAGATTTAAGAATCTACAGTAATCAAAATTATTTTGAACTTCCAATAATAAAGGTTTGGACACACTTGCCTGAATGTGTGTCATTTTGTACTTTTGTCAGGATCAGAAGCCAGCTGATGTAACTAAAACACGTGGCCTATGGGAAACAAAGGGCTCCTCCCCTGCCAAGGTAAGCCTAGACAAATAATATTCAGTGTATAATCTGACAGTCAAATTATTATTATTTTTTTTAAGTTTACTTGACTGACACAGAAAAAGCATTGCATAAACCCCCATATCTTGAGGTATCACAGTGAGTACCAAAGAAGTGCCTGACTCTTGGTTATTTCACATTGTTTTATGGCTTGTTATTCACTGTACACAGATTATTAGCACACTTGCCTGCTTTATAGTTAGTTACATTGTTTTAAAGTGTGACTGCACTTTCAACTTCAAGGTTCTGTACCTTCTCAATGGTTCTTATTTATGACCTGATGTTTTTAATGGCCACTGGTTTGATGCACAATGTATCCATCATCATCCATCTGTATCCTTTCACCCACTTCCAAAAACAATGTTCACTTATTTGCAGTGCTCATTTGTCCTTTTTTGCCATCCCAGATGTGTATGACTTTCTTCTGCTGAACACAAGCAAAGATTTTTAGAAGAATATTTCAGCTCTGTAGGTCCATGCAATGCAAGTCAACAGGGTCCAAAACCTTAAAGCGAAAAAAAGCACATAAAGGCGACATAAAAGTAATGGATTCGACTCCAGTGGTTAAATCTATTTCTTTAAAAGTGATGTGATAGGTGGGTGAGAAACAGCTCAATATTTAAGTCCTTTTTTAGCATACATTTTCCTTCCTGCCCAGTAGGTGGCGATATGCACGAAGTATGTGTATCACCAAAAAAGATGAACTCTTGGGAGAGAAATGTGCTAAGAAGGTTGTTTGAAAGTGGATATTTATAGTAGGTTTCTCACCCACACCTATCATATCACTTCTGAAGACTTGGACTTTACCACTGAAGTCATTTGGATGACTTTTATGCTGCCTTTATGAGCTTTTTGAGTTTGAAAGTTCTGGTCACCATTCAATTGCATTGTATGGACCTACAGAGCTAAAATATTCTTCTAAAAATCTTTGTTTTCATCAGAAGTAAGAAAGTCATACACATCTGGGATGGCATGAGTTTTGGGTGAACTATTCCTTTAATTCTGTTAATACTTTTAAGAGTATTAGTGATTTTACTGTTATTAGTACCAAAAATAACTTCTGTCTGACACAATAATACATTTTAATTTGAAAACATTTACGCCTCTCATCCACACTAGAATGGCATTTCACTCCACCGAAAATGTAGACTTTCGAAAACGCCCATGGAAAACGTTCCATGACCAAACTGAGTTTAGAATGTGGCCTTTATTTCATATCATATTCTTAGATGTTGTTTTTTTGTTCCAGGTGCTCACAGCCAGGAGTAAATTTGTCACTAATGGTGAGTGACTTTTGTTTTTCAACAATTAAGTTCCAAATAGGTCATGGGTTCAAACCCCGGTTGCCCCGGCCTTTCTGTGTGGAGTTTGCATGTTCTCCCCGTGTCTGCGTGGGTTCTCTCCGGGTGCTCCGGCTTCCTCCCACCATCCAAAGACATGCAGGCTAGGTTAATTGGTGTCTCCAAAAAAAAAATTGCCCTAGGTGTGGATGTGAGTATGAGTGTGTGTCTGTATATGTGTGGCCCTGCGATGGACTGGCGACCTGTCCAGGGTGTACCCCGCCTTTCGCCCAATGTTAGCTGGGATAGGCTCCAGCCCCCCGTGACCCTGTACAGGATAAGCGGTTGAAGATGAATGAATGAATGAAAGTTCCAAATACCTTACATTTTACAAAGTGTTTGTAAATGACTTTTACATTTCTTTAATTTTTACTATGTAAAGTGTAATTTCCATTTTCCAATACATTTACATTTGCTCTTTACATTTGTAAAGTTCTGATATTATAGTACATGATAGGGAAGAACGAGTATAATTGTAATGCTCAGTAAATGTTACGTTTGTTATAACAATGGGTTATGCACATGCAGTGTGCACACAGTTTAATCCTCTACTTATTCCCAAAATATTGGACCTTTTCAGTAACAACAGCTGTTCTGTTGTCAAACTGCAGGGACGCATTTTACTGGATTATCATGGCAAAGCAGTTTTAATATTCAGAGTTAGAGAAGGGATGAAAATATTATGTGATAGAGTGGCATTAACTGCCTTAACACCCAAATGTAGCACATACTTTAACTAGAATCCTGTTTATGTGGTTTAGTGCTCTTAGTAAGAAGTTAGGCTATCCACAGCTCTGGTCTTTATGATGAATTTGTCCTTGCTAGTCACATAGATTAATATGTGCCAGGTATTTGTCATGATTGTGACACAATTTAAGACATCTAACCAAGTCATCTACATTTATCTGGGTCATGACACCAACATGTTAAAATACAAACTGGCAACAGGTGGGGAAGGGTGATCTATTTGCGTTTGTGTATTTGAGGAAGTGTTGAAAAAGTGATGCAGATAATGTAACTCAAACACAGCAGACATGTAAAACACATGTATCCACTGATCGCTCTTAATCTGTCTCTCTTTTTTGTTTTGTTAACTCATTAATACAATTCTATTCTTTACACTATTCCCTACTATTTATGTTTTTCAGGTACAAGAAAATGAAGACATTTGACAAGACACCAGATCAGGCAAAATTGAAGCTGAATCCATAAAATGTGCATTGATTTATGACAGTGGTTCTCAAGTGGTTTTCCTTCAGGATCCAGGTTTTACATCAGTTGTCAAGTGGGGACCCGACACTGTATCGAATTTGTTTTTCGTACAAAAATAAACAAAAGTCTTCAAAATCAAATATTGAAATTTATTACAATTATCATGTACCACATAGGCCCAAATATGTGCAGAATTAATAACAACAATTATATAACAGCAGAACAAAGATAGTTCACCCAAAAATGAAAATTCTCTCACCGTTTAATCACCCTCATGCCATCCCAGATGTTTTTGACTTTCTTTCTTCTGCTGAACACAAACAGAGATTTTTAGAAGAATATTTCAGCTTTGTACGTCCTCACAATGCAAGGTAATGGTGACCACAATTTGGAAGCTCCAAAAAGCACATAAAGGCATCATAAAAGAAATCTATAAGACTCCAGTGGTATAATCCTTATCTTCAGAAGGGATATGATAGGTGTGGGTGAGAAACAGATCAAAAGTCCCTATTTTTAACTATAAATCTCCACGTTCACTTTTACATTCTTCTTCTTTTGTTTTTGGTGATTTGCATTCTTCATGCATATCGCCACCTACTGGGCAGGGAGGGGAATGTATGCTAAAAAAGAACTTAAATATTGATCTGTTTCTCACCCACATCTATCATATCACTTCTGAAGATATTGATGTATTCACTGGAGTCGTATACATTACTTTTATGAGGCTTTTATATGCTTTTTGGAGCTTCAAAATTTTAGAACCCATTCACTTGCATTGTGAATACAAAGCTGAAATATTCTTCTAAAAATTTTAATTTGTGTTCAGCAGAAAAAAGAAAGTCATACACATCTGGAATGGCATGTGTGTGAGTAAATTATGAGATCATTAACATTTTTGGGTGAACTTTTTCTTTAAGCTTTATCTAGCCTTGATTCAAAAAGTGGGCCCACTTTATATTAGGTGTCTACTATGTAATAACATTAAAATGTGCAAAATTCTCACAAGATTTACATTTGCTGCTACTGAGCTTGAGGGACGGTAGGGTAAGTGTAAGGATTGGAGTAGGATTCTGTTTAGGGTTAGGGGTAAGGTTAACAGTGTAACTACAAACATAATTAAATGCAGGTACTTTAGATGTAAGTACAATGCATCATTACGTATGTACATAGTAAGTACATAATAGTTAAAGACACCTAATATAAAGTTACCACAAAATAAACTTCTTTAGATATAACTTTTTCTTCATCATCACTGATTCATAAAATAAACATAAAGATGTAGTGAGACTTTGAAACTCCCACTTCTCAGTGTAGTCTCTTGTGCATGGAGAATCTAATGACCGAATACAGTAGCTGTTAATTCTACACTCATGATGTAATGCTTGTTGATGTATTATCATTGCTAACATACTGCAGTTCATAGGGATCACCTCCCCTTGACTCCAAAACAGATGAGCAAAAATAGAACTTTGTTTCTCAGTTTGATTTATATTTTTCCTGAGTTCTGCTGTGTTGTTCAATTGTCAAGTGTATGTTTGAAATCTCATGCTCCATAACATGTCCCTTGTAGTTATGGATTGTGCTGTGCTGATCTTATTGCTTTTTGCTTTCCAGACATACAGTGGTCCCAAAAAGTTATTTAAATTCATAATAAATTAATTAATAAATATCACTTGGTTAGATTTTTAGTTATCTAATACAATGACAATTTTCACCCAAAAATGAAACTCACCCTAATGCCATCCCATATGTGTATGACTTCCTGTCTTCTGGAGAACACAAAGATTTTTAGAACAACATTGAATCTCTTTAGGTCCATATAATGCAAGTGAATGGTGAGCAGGCCTTTGAAGCTCCAAAAAGGAGATAAAGTCCGCAAAAAGTTAATCCATCTGTCATTAGTGGTTAAATCTATATCTTCTGAAGTGATCCTGTTGTTTTTGGGTGAGAACTGGCCAAACTGACCCAGACTCCTTTTTCAATACAACTCTTGACATCATCAGTCCCCTTGTGATCATGATTTCAAGATCAGTTACACTTGGATGGCATGAGGGTGAGTAAATGATGAGGGAATTTTCATGTGAACCATCCCTTTGAGTGGCCAAACACCTTTTGGGGGACACTGTATATTATATCTCTTGTATTTTGATACAAACTCAGAGGCATGCTTTGAACACTACACAATTGCTTAACAATAATAAAGAACCTTTTACGATTTCACCATTATAAAGTGTTTAGAAGTGTGGTAGTACTATGGCTAAACCCTTCCACAAAATCAATAAAACCCATCAACTTGCTAAATCTCCGATCTCTTTTCTTACAATTTAAATTGTCAGTGTGAAACCCAACACATGTACAAATATTGCATTGCCAAACAAGTTTTCACAGTAAAAAGATACTGTATCTGTGTGTGTGTTTTCTGTACAGCACTCATAGGTCCAGCAGACCTCTTGGCATTTGTCTGATTCAAAGAAAGTGTCTTTCTATGAACGTAATGTCCTTGAGGTGCTGCCCCTTTACACCCAGCTGTGAACAAGTTGTATAGAATGTGCGCTTTTAGAGTTTCACTGAAATGCATTTGAAGGTATAACAACTGACTGAGCTTCTCCACACACACACACACACAAATGAGAGGGCAATGTGGTGTGTTAGTATGTTAACATTGAAACTGAGTCCACCTGCCTCAACACTGGAGAGATGCTCCACCTCCACCTGAGTATGCTGTCTCAGTATAATTTCAGTATTTCCTCCCAGCTAGAGTTAATTACATGAAATGCTTTTGGTAAATTACAGTATAATAACTTATACTGCCTATATAAGGGTAGTTTGCTAAAATATATTTTGATATGCAAGTTTTGCAGACTGATGTTGCTCTTTGTAGATGTCTGTAATAATTGTAGATGCTAATGCAGATGGTCCATCTAACCTGCTTGTAATCTCTGATCGATTGACAGACATGTCTGGGTGATTATTTAGTAACATAGTTGACAGAACTTTTGTGGGCATAAGTAAAATAAGATATTTTCTTTATTAAAATGCCAAACTCAATCTAAAAAAATACTAGTGTGTAGAATTGGAAAATAAATAAAAATAAAGATATTATTGACTTGTATTCATTATTTTGAATTTAAGACCCACACACTTCAAAAACGGGCAATGCAAAAACGGTAAATTAAGAAACATCATGGGAATTTAAAGCAAAATGAAACTTATGGGCTGCCCAAAATATTTGTGTGATGTTATAGCATGATTACCCTTAATGGATAAAGTTTGATATTTCTGAAGATAATGCTTAGAAAATATCTAATTGTCATTGATGGACATTAAATGTACACTAAATTATAGAATGAGCCAAAAAATACGTCTTCCAGATTTAAACGCACATCAAATAAACATCTGGGTTATGAACACTGATCTACAGTATCTCACAAAAGTGAGTACACCCCTCATATTTTTTAAAATATTTGATAATATCTTTTCATGTGACAACACTGAAGAAATTACACGTTGCTACAATGTAAAGTAGTGAGTGTACAGCTTGTATAACAGTGTAAATTTGAGGTCCCCTCAAAATAACTCAACACTCTGCCATTAATGTCTAAACCGCTGGCAACAAAAGTGAGTACACCCCTAGGTGAAAATGTCCAAATTGGCACTGGGAGCTACAGGTCATTGAGGGAACCATGAATGCCAACATGTACTGTGACATACTGAAGCAGACCATGATCCCCTACCTTTGGAGACTGGGCTGCAGGGCAGTATTCCAGCATGTTAACGACCCCAAACACTCCTCCAAGACGACCACTGCCTTGCTAAAGAAGATGAGGGTGAAGGTGATGGACTGGCCAAGCATGTCTCCAGACATAAACCCTATTGAGCATCTATGGGACATCCTCAAACAGAAGGTGGAGGAGCACAAGGTCTCTAACATCCACCAGCTCCGTGATGTCGTCACTGGAGAGGACTCCAGTGGCAACCTGTGAAGCTCTGGTGAACTCCATGCCCAAGAGGGTTAAAGTAGTGCTGGAAAATAATGGTGGCCACACAAAATATTGACACTTTCGGCCCAATTTGGACATTTTTCACTTAAGGGTGTACTCACCTTTGTTGCCAGCAGTTTAGACATTAATGGCTGTGTGTTGAGTTATTTTGAGGGGACAGCAAATGTACACTGTTATACAAGCTGTACACTCGCTACTTTACATTGTAGCAAAGTGTCATTTCTTCAGTGTTGTCACATGAAAAGATATAATCAAATATTTACAAAAATGTGAGGGGTGTACTCACTTTTGTGAGATACTGTATAGAAATAATAATGCACTTTTGAGTATGAAGATGTTATTGTTGTATGGTTCTAGGCCTCAAGTTCCTTGAATGCAGAACCACCTTGGAGACATTCAGGACGCTGTCTGACAGTCTGATAAATCCACCTCGGGACTTCATGTCAATCAGTGTGTTCATCTTGGGAAGAGCTCTTGACACTGAATCCTCTTCATAGTTGTTTTAATTGCAAAGCCTGCTATGTACCCCACCACAGCCTCTTTGAACATGGACAAGCTGGGAAGACTTACAGTGATGTTTTTCTATCTTCTGTTTCAGGCTGAATGGCACTTTGCCTGAAATGCCAGCATATCAGAAGATGTTGCCTCCAGTGTCACTGTCCGGTGGAGAACAGCTGCCACTAACGCTGATGGCTTGTCTTGCTACCATTCTTTTGAAAGCTGACATATGTGGGATTGTTGTTAAATCCATTAGCAGATTTGTCCCCAATTATTATTGTTAACAATATTATTGTATTGTTCAGTTTAATAGCCCATTTTTGTGTGTACTTGGAAGCTTTTGTTATTGAACAAATATATATGTATGATTTTCTTGAGTGTGCATATGCCAATAAACTTATTTGTGATTATGATTTAAAAGATTAGGGGATTGTTAATAAATAATTAAATGCTCACAAGCTGGTATGTACATATTCCAGAAATTAATGCAAATGGTTAATTCCACTAAGTAAAGGTAAATTAATGTATGTGTGTATATATACACGTACTGCATATGAACTTGTGTGTGTGTATATACTATACTACATTTTTATATTTAGATTTATTCTGAAGAGGTACTGTCTAGTTACAATATCAACATAAAGCTAGTCATTTTTATTAACTTTAAAACTTGATGTGTAATTGAGCTTGAATTCATGATTGCCAAGGAGACTGCTTTCAAAATTAACAGTGAAAAAGGAATCATATTTTGGTCTGTTCTCACCCAACACCAATCACTTCAGAAGACATTGATTAAACAAATGGAGTCTTATGGATTACATGCTGACTTATCTCCTTTTTGGAGCTTTTGGTGTTCTGGTCACCATTCATTTGCACTGTAAGACCTACAGAGCTGAAATATTCTTCTAAAAAGACTTCTTTCCTTCACTGTCATCTGGTTGACAGTTGTCATTTATGATTGATCTCCCCTTAACCATTTGTCTCAAATCAAATGAAGTTCTGCCATTACTGTCACTCTTTGCAGTGATAAAGCAAATGAGTTATGGCAGTGGCTGATTGAGCTGTTGGCAGAAAAATATGATTTGAACAAGAAACTGAAATGCCAGAAATATAACGTAAGTGATACAAGTCTGTCCTCTATATGTCATATGAATAGTGTCTTTCCAGGTTTCTTAAGATGTTGTATAGCCCATTATGGTTTTAACTGAAATTTCTTCCAGAGTAGAGAACTTTACAGAAGAGAACTAGTTATAATTATCGTTTAGTATCATATTGTTTTTGAGCAGTTTTACAGCAAAATATGGTTTAATTTTAAAGAACAAAATCTAGTTATCTCTCTGGCTAGAGCTTGATCCAATGTAAAAAGTTTGTTCATTATTACTGCGTCCCGTTAGCACTTAGCATTTGTTTTTCTCTAGGTAAGAGTAACAAATTCACAATCTCAAAATGCTTTGTGTGAGTCAAATTCAATTTAAAAGCCAAAATCTGCAAAACTCATTTAAATGCTTTTTCTATCTTATAATGCTAAGGGACGTGGGCAAAGGGAAGCAGGGAGGCAGACTGAGAGGGATGTTGACAGCAGACAACAGGTCTGAGAGGAGTTTGTCTTCCTAGTTCAATCATTCTGTTTTTTGTTCAAGATTCAATATTCTGAGTGCACATAAATGCTCAAGTTGTGCATATTTGCTTTGCTTATTTGTATCATTAATAAATAAATGATGACTGTCGATTTCAGTTTCTGGCTCAATTAA
Organism: Moxostoma hubbsi; assembly: GCA_032164185.1. NCBI lineage: Eukaryota > Metazoa > Chordata > Actinopteri > Cypriniformes > Catostomidae > Moxostoma > Moxostoma hubbsi. The sequence continues at coordinate 14,685,417 of JAVLUX010000049.1, read as the reverse complement.
TAATACAAATCATAATTCAAGTTGAGGAACACCACAAGAGTCAACCTTAAGTCTGAAAATGTGTGATTCTCACACAACCTGGCAAGAAAATGTCCTGGTCTTTTCCTCTAAAATCAAATGGAACAAATAAAGAGATAATATTTTGCATATAGAAAATGAAGCTTATTTAAGGGCCATTAAGATTCTCTAAATTGTGACATTATTTTTATGACAATTTCATGACAACGCACATTTTACCCCCGTTATCATACTGTCAATACCGCAAAGTGAATTGTTTTTTAATATCTATTATTTAATTTGTATTTAAAAGTATTTATACATCAGTAGAATTCCCTGGGTGCTGCCTTTAATTTTTGCAGATTTTAATAAAAAAAGCATTGTACAACAGCATACTTTCACTGTAAATATACATAAAAAAATTACAGTCTTACGGTAATGAGAATCATCGAAAACAATGGGAATAGTAAAAGTAAAACGTCCGGACGTACAACAGTAATGTGGATAGGGAGATAAAATGTACTTTAGTGTCCTGAAAATAATGTCAATATGCAAAAAATTTAAATGGTCCTAAATGTAGGTTTAAAGGGATTGTTCACCCAAAAATGAAAATTTCATTGCCTGTATGACTTTCTTCTGTTGAACATAAATTAAGGAGGGTCCTTTTAATGCAAGTGAATAGTGACCTGACCTTTGAAGCTCTAAAAATAACAAAGGTAATCCATAAGACTCCAGTTGTTAAATCCAAGTCTTCTGAAGTGATGAAATCACTTTGTGTGTGAAAAATATCAATATTTCTATCCCTTTTTACTATAAATCTCTACTTTCACTTTCAGAATATGAAAGTTGATATTTATAGTAAGAAATGACTTAAATATTGATGTTTCTCACCCACACCTGTCATATAATTTCTGAAGATATAGATTTTACCACTGGAGTCTTATGAATTACTTTTATGCTGCCTTTATGTGATTTTAGGGGCTTCAAAGTTTTGGATGCTATTGAATTGCATTGTATGGACCTACAGAGCTGAGATATTCTTCTAAAAAATCTTTGTTTGCATTCTACAGAAGAAAGCAAGTCATACATATCTGGGATGTCATGAAAGTGAGTTAAGGATGAGGGAATGTTAATTTCTGGGTAAACTATTCCTTTAATTTTTTTTTATTAATATAATATTTTATTTGTATTGATTTGGGGTTAAAAATGACCAGGAAGTTATCTTAACATGTTTCGTGAGAATCGCATATGAATGCAAAGTTTATATGATTAAAAGAGAAAAAAGTATATAAATAAAGTTTCAGAAATGATGATCGATTAAAGCATTTCAAAAGGTGCAAATAAAGCATGAACCTTTTTCCTGTCTTAAATTACTATAATGGCACAATAACATCAAAATCTTATTTACATTTAAAAATTTGTTTTATGCGATTTTCACAGCTTAGAACACAAAAATGCAGGTGTTTGTTTATATCACTACCTTTAATTTAGACTACATCAGCAACACACAGCCCTTTAACAGGCCACACACGTTACATGGTAGCTTAAATACATGAATGAAGATATCACTGAATGGGACGGTGTGAAGGTGTGTCGTTACATGCCCTCAATGTAGTTCAAGTCCATCGCATACATAATAAAACTATATTCAATACACACAAATTGACACCAGTGCATTTTTCAAGTTGGCTGCCTGTGAAATCCAGACAGGAAGGGACAGGCCCGGTACAGACCGCAGGACTTGAGTGAAAGAGAAAGGGAGTGGTACATCTGCATCGAACATCACCACAGGTGTGTTTCTCGAATTTCAGCAATCACCTGACTGGCTTTCTGCAAGGCCTGTGAGAAGAGAGGTTGAGAGTTTAAAAACAACGGTTTTCCCATTTGAAGTTTCATTTGGCCCAGAACAGCCCATATAGACAGGAAGAAGCTCTCTGTCAGAGACATCATTTTTATTTTTTTTACATATTGTTTATAAGCAAGTAAATCAGAAATTGGACTGTAATCACTCTGACAAAAAAGTAGACTCTTGAAATTTTTGGATATCGTTGAAAAATCTAATTCAGCCACTTTGAAGCATCCCGCTACATTATAAACACAACTTTGTTTTGCATTTCTGTCATGCTTGAATACTCTTTATACATCTTCAATTTGTAAATTTAGCAGGGATTTATAAGACTTGCTTTATAGGTAGCACTTCAGGTAACATCAGTATTCAGCACATCAGATCCTTTGTTACCTTGAGCATATCTGCAGCCTCATTACGCCGCTGGGCCATGTCCTCTGACTCTGTGAGGAGGTCATCCAGCACAGCGGGTTTATACAGCTGCCCCACCAGCTCACTCTGTAAGCTGTCCTTCACATGGTTCACCAGGAAGTGCATCACAGCCTTTGGTACACTGCAGAGACAGATGGGGACAGAGTGCTGCTCTGAATATCAGATATTTGCGAAGAGCAAATGCAAACCAAGAGACTGTATTACAGAAGCTTCCTAAATTAAGTCCTAAGACTTTCAAGTTATTATTCTGAGATCATTACGGTTCCTAAACAGATAAAACTGAATTCAAAAGTTAGGGGCCATTCACACTAAATGTGTTTTTGATTCCGTATGCGGATTCTTAATTATTTTTCTAATGTAAACATGCACTAGACTGACGTTCTTGCTGTTGTGTTAGTGTCTCTTGTTAGTGTAACTTTTAAAAACTGCATTTGTTTCAATTCATTGCACTGGGCCTAGCTTTTCTAACACAAGAACTTGTTCAGTCTGAACAGCCCCAGAAGTTGGCGTGGGTCACATACCTGTCTTGAATGTTTTTACGGACAATAAGGAAATAGGATTTAATCAGTCTCTCAATGACCTCACAGTCCCTCTGTTCACGAGCAGAGAGTTTCCTGGCAACTGGCACAGGCTGGAAGATCAGAACAATTTAACACTTAATTCGTTTTGACTGTTTAACAGTAGAGAACGTGCAAATGCTTGCAGATATTTAGTGTATTTACGTTCATGTTATTATATATTAAGTCAATATTATATATTAACAACATGGCTGTGTGTTGTGTTTTATGGACTCACCACATCAAGTAGGTTGACTGCATGTCCTATCTGAGGGCTGGCTTGGATGGAGCTCTGCAGTTTGGTCCTATCGTCTCCCTGAATGTCCTCTCCCTTCTTCAGCATGCCTCTCCAGGTCCCGGTTCCTCCTTCCTGCTCTCCTTGAGCTCCTCCAGCCATCTTATAGAGACAAACAGGAAAAACAAAAGATGACTGAGTGCTAAGAGGCATTGGTTTTCTGGTCACTGTCCCATGTGGCTCATTTTTCTTTCATGTGTTGACAAGACTCCAGACTAACATTTGAGAGCGGTGCCACCGAGTTCTACAGTTGGTGTTACCAGCACCTCATCTAGGGCCTATAAAATGAGAAATGTCAAGACACAAACTAAAAATATAAGTTTACAAAATAAGTGCAAATACAAGAAAACTGCATATTTTGTCTAACTGAAATGCTCAATCAACAGTAAGGCATTAATTTTCAGTAAATTAACTGGTATAAACAACAGTAAGGGTAATCAATAACATCTATAAAAGGTGAGAGTTAACACCTAATTTATATAGGACTAAATTATTCTGTAAGTGCGACTGAGGTGGCACTCTTTAAAGGAATATTCTGGGTTTAAAACAAGTTAAGCTCAATCGACAGCATCTCTAGCATAATGTAGTTTACCACACACACACACACACACACAAAAAACGGTTACAGTAAGGCACAATGGAAGTGAATGGGGACAATTTTTGTAGGGTTTAAAAGGCAGAAATGCAAAGCTTATAATTGTATAAAAGCGGTAAAGTTGTTTAAATCGTCATTTTTAATGCCGTTTAGGATTTATTGACATCACATCATGGCAATGAAGGGTATAACTTTTCACAGAAAAGAGTATCTAAATTTTTGCCTTTTTTTAAGAAAAGGAGAATCAAGTATAAATACATTTTTGTGGAAATCAACATTATGCCACAAATGCTGTCGATTGAGTTTAACTTGTACTGAACCTGAAATATTCCTTTTTCAGATTCCTTTCAACAGGCTATTATTGATAAAAACTGTCATCATTGCAATTTTTGAAAGCAAACACAACCAGCTGTATTTTCATACAATCAAAGAGCATTAGAAGAGAACCGATATAAATACAAAAGTTAATAATTCACAAAGTTCCAGGCTTTAAAGCCTTTTTTAAAATGTCCTTATGAATTTCACCATCATTTTTTTAAATAGTTTTAACAGTTGCTTTGGTATTTGTAGCAGGACCATGCTAACCACAGGTAGAAAAAACATGGATCTTCACTATCATGGTTAGATGTCAGCCTAACATGATTTCTATAAAACACACAATGGCTTTTTGCATTGAAAAACAGTTTCCTAAACAAATGTATAAATTAGAACAGCACATAATCAGAGAGATATTTGGCCAACTCTGAATTCACCACAGTATGGGGCCTCCGTGGATCGAACTTGTTGGCCCAGCACATACCACAGATGCTCAATTGGATAGAGATCTGGGGAATTTGAAGACCAAGGAAACACCTTAAACTCTTCATTATGTACTTCAAACCATTCCTGAACAATGTGTGCATTGTGGCAGGGTGCATTATCCTGCAGAAAGAGGCCACAGCCAACAGGGAAAACCATTGCCATGAAGGGGTGTACCTGGTCTACAACAATGTTTAGGTAGGTAGCACGTGTCAAATTGACGTCTACATGACTGGATGGACCCAGGGTTTCCCAGCAGAACATTGCCCAGACTATCACTCTCCCTCCAACGGCTAGTCATCTTCCCAGAGTGACATCACTTCCCCAGGTAAACGGTGCACACTTACACGGTCGTCCATGTGATGTAAAAGAAAACGGGACTCATCGGACTAGGCGACCTTCTTCCACTGCTCCAAGGTCCAGTTCCAATGCTCACATGCCCATTGTAGGCACATTTGATGGTGGACAGGGGTCATCGTGGGCCCTTTGACGGGTCTGTGGCTACGCAGTCCCATACGCTGCAAGATGCGATGCACTGTGTTGTGACACATTCCTCCAGTAACCATCATTAAAATTTTCTGTGACTTGTCCACAGTAGATATTCTGTCAGTCAGACCAGATGGGATAGCCTTAGTTGCCCTCATGAATCGATGAGCCTTGGGCATCCAACACCCTGTCGCCGGTTTGTGCCTCCTCAGACCACTGTCGGTAGGTACTCACGACTGCTGACCGGGAGCACCCTACAAGCCTTGCTGTTTCAGAGATGCTGTGACACAGTTGTATGGCCATAATAATTTGGCCTCGTCAAAGTGGCTCAGGTCTTTCTCCTGCATTCAACACGTTGACTGTGAGAACTGATAGTTCGCTTATTGCCTTGTTAGGAGATTATCAACAATATTTGATACACCTGTGATTGGTCATAATGTTTTGGCTCATCAATGTATATATACACCATTATAACAAATGCGATGTGCATATAATTGCTAAATTTAAATGCATGCTTATTTTCCTCAATACTTGGCCAATCAGGCCCAGTATTTGGGCGATACGATAATGCCAAAATGGCCAAATATCTGCCTATCAATCAGCCAAACCGATATATCGGCCTATCACTAGTACTAAATTCAGCAGACTTTAGTTAGAAAGTACAAAAAAAAAAAAAAAGCATGAAAAGTATCGCATGAGGTGAAAATATAACTGAAATATCATATTAAAGTTGCAAAGGAATTTCAAAACCAACCATTATATAAAATCAAAAGAGTCAGTGTCACTATTAAACTTGAACAAATAAGTTGTGATCCATCTGGATGCATAACTCAAGATGCCTTCATGAAACACACTAAAAATAGCTTTTCCTAAATATAAAAAAGCTCTGGTTTATCCTAATTTGAAAATACTCAGAATACTCAAACAGTAATACTCAAACAGGAGGTGCTTTTAAAGAGAGCAAAACACTCAGGCACAGACGAATCAAGAAATATATAACTCAAAAAAGGACAACAGTTTGAGAAGGCCCTTAATAGTAAAACAAAATGGCACATGATCTGCCATTGGTTTAGTGGTTGGTGACCATGCAGTCCAAGTAGGTATAGCTGCAGGCCAGGGAGAGCTCCAAATGGGGGCACAATCTCCAAAAGAGTGGAGGGTTACTCCAAAAGGAGGCATCACTTTCACACGATTAGGGTTAGGGAAAGGGTTAAGTTTATATCTCCTTTATATTTCCTATATCTTTAATCGCTGTTTGGAGCCCTTGCCCCTTTTTGGAGCTCTGTTTGCAGCTATATACTTCGCATGCAGTCAGGGGTTTGGGGGGTTTAGGAGTTTTAAAGGGAGCAAAGAAACTGGGTTGAAAATTAACTCCATGCTTTGTCCCTACAGATTAGGGTTGCCACACACCTTGGGACCATCGCCCTCAGCAGGCAGCTGCTCAGTGGGTGAAACTGACTGCCCACCAGGACCCCTTAAAGACTAGGGAGAGACGGGAAGAGAGAAGGAATGAGACTAGTCAGCTAGAGGTGAAAGCAGCAGGTTTAAGTCTAATTCTGGTCTAGACTCAAAGAGCAAGAGTCTTTTAGGTTTATGATACAAACTATTCTACATAGAGGAAAAGAAGCAACACGGCACTTAAAAAGGACAAAGAAAATTGCAAATAGCAGCCTATCCCATTTCCTGTACAAAAACATATATCCCCCCCTCGATAGCTTAGAACTTTAAAACACACTAATCCAACAGCATACCTTATCACGAGGCACAGCTGAGGGCATCTCTCTCATTCGATTACGTCTCTGCTCCTGTTATAAAAAAATAAATAATTTTTTTTTACTTCAAACAGATGTTTTCCAATCAATAAATGCAAGTCACAATGAAATCAAATAAACCAAACCTCAATGTTGTTGTTCATGAGTCCACAAGCATCTGCAAAGTCTGGGTGCTTTGTATTGATGTAAGCAAGCTCAATCGCCACAAGGTTGTGAACCTGGAACATGGAGTGGACATGCACCATTAGAAAAGTGATGTTTGATAATAAATTGCTCAAGGTGGCTGACACATATCATTGAAAATAATAAAGAGAATAGAGACTAACCATTTCATTGGTGACCGGCAGCCGCTTCCTGAGCAGAGAGGTGACCACTTCTACAATGGCATCATGGAGTTTTGGAAACCTTAGCAACTCCTAGTGACAAAGACAGACAAGACAAGCTTATACTTTCAGTTTTGACATTTAAGTATAGTTACATTAATTCTGAAAAATACATAACTACACTACCTGAGTGCTGTAGTTACTACAGTGCTGAATGATCCTCTGCATCTCCTCATGCACCAGCTCCACACAGCGCAGACTGGGCTCCTCCAGTCGCTTCACCTGCCTCTTCACCAGCAACTCAAATGAAACCTCAGGCACAAACAGAGCAGGACGTGGACCCTGCAAAGACACAAAATAACTACATTAATTAAATTCAAATTAAGGACTACACAAGAAAATAAAATTACTTGGGTTTTTAACCCACCGTAGCATTCCTGATAGCTGTAAGTACATCTATGGTTGTAAGTCCACCAAGAGGGTCGACAGATTCCAGTGTCCTGCCAAATGTCTCATGGAAAATGTAACAAATTCTTGCACCACCACACCTACAATACAACCACAAATCAGTTTAGCACTAACATTGAATCAGTTAAACACCGTATTCAGTATGGATATTATGACTGGCTGAGTAACTGGAAGGAGAGGAGAGACACTAACAGTTCAGCTGTCTCAATATATTTGGCTGTTCCTTCAATAGTGTTGCAGTACTCAGTGGCAAACTTTGTGATGAGCTGCAGCAGGGTGGCGCTCTTGTCCTCAACCGGCTCGCCATAGCTGCTGAGCAGAGACTGATACTGTGCAGCCAGAACATTAATACGTGTCTTCAGCTCTGGTAGACAGTCCCTTATGTGGTGCATTAACAACCTAATGGAAAAGAAAGAGCATACTTAAACCTCTAAAATCAACAAAGTAAACCTAAAATGAGAAATTGTGACATTAGAAATTCCAATTGAATTCTCTTGTTGCTTAATTCAGGCTGCAGCCTAAAAGCAAACACCTACCTATTTAATGTTCTGGCGAGATATTTGGTTCCGTTTCTGTTGGCGAGAGAGGGGTATTTCTTCTGTAGGAAGGCATGCTCGTCACGAATAGCATCTTGTACGCTTTTTTTAGTATTGATGTCCAGCTGACTCCTGGATAAAGTCATTCAGTTATTAGTACAAATGGACTTGATTTTGGTAATGCTTGTTAGATGCCCGATTTAAAAAACATGATAGGGTGAATCTCACAAAGAAATGTGCAGTTTACATTCCACCCAAAATCAAAAAAAAAAAAAAAAAAAAAAAGAGACATACATATACACACATATATATGTTTTTTACATTTTAAATATATGTTTTTTTTTTCACATACAGTTTTGGCCAAGTAATCCACAAGAAATTACTAATTTCTTCTCTAAAATTGTAATCAGATTATTTTACTGAGTCCTTAATTACAAAGTAATCACATTACTAGTTACTAGAGCTGTCAGAATTAACAAGTTAACGCTTATGATAAATTTTAAACACAACGCGCAATTCTTCTTAATTGTGATTAATGCAATTACAGTTAGTAAAACATAAGCCAGCATTAACACTGGTTGGAAAGGGTGAAAGCTTTGTGATGTGTCTGCACAGAGCCATTATACTGAAGCAAACAACACAAACAGCAGTGATTCAGTATCAGTGATAAAGTGATGGGGGGGGAAAAAAGCTCTCAGGCCAAGTAGGGTGCATTTTAATTACCACAGATGCCACTGGCACTGACACCCTGATGCAAATCATCAATCAAATCAATCAAATCACTTTATTGTCACACTACCACAAGTGCAACAGTAGGTGAAAGTCTTGTGTGCAGTTCCGAGCAACATAGCAGTCATGACAGTGACGAGACATATACCAATTACAATAAACAACAAATTTACATATCAAATGTACATATACTTACACAACACAATACTAATATACAATGTACAGTAAACAATACACACAATATAGAACACACATACAATAAAAAAATAAAATAAAGAGTATATAAAAATATATATGCAGTAGTTGTATTGTGGAGAATATAATTATGACAGTCCAGTGTGAAATAATAGATTAATAAATTGCAGTGCTGATGTTTATTGATCGTGAGAGATCAAGTGTTCAAAAGTATGATTGCTTGGGGGAAGAAGCTGTCATGTAGTCGGCTGGTGTGGGTCCTGATGCTGCAATACCGCCTGCCTGATGGTAGAAGTGAGAGCAGACCATGACTCGGGTGGCTGGAGTCTCTGATCCTCCTAGCTTTTTTCACACACCGCCTGTTATATATGTCCTGGAGGGAGGGAAGCTCACCTCCGATGACGTGTCTGGCAGTTCGCACCACCCTTTGCAGGGCTTTGCGGTTGTGGCCGGTGCTATTGCCGTAACAGGCGGTGATGCAGCCAGTCAGGATGCTCTCTACAGTACTGGTGTAGAACCGTGTGCTAATGTGGTGGTTCATTCCAAACTTCCCCAGCCGTCTCAGGAAGAAGAGGCGCTGGTGAGCCTTCTTCACAACGGCCTCCGTGTGGACGGACCATGTGAGTTCCTCAGTAATGTGGACACCGAGGAACTTGAAACTGCTGACTTGAAACTGCTGAGTCTCTCCACCGGTGCTCCATTAATGGTGATGGGGTTGTGTTCTCTGTCTTTCTTCCTGAAGTCCACTACAAGCTCTGTGGTCTTACTGACATTGAGGGAGAGGTTGTGCTCCTGACACCAGCGTGTCAGAGTGTGAACCTCCTCTCTGTAGGCTGTTTCATCATTGTCAGGGATCAGACCTACCATGTCATATCATCAGCAAACTTAATGATGACATTGGAGATATGTGTTGCCACACAGTCATGTGTGTACAGGGAATACAGGAGTGGGCTGAGAACACAGCCCTGCGGGGCTCCAGTGTTGAGGGTCAGTGATGAGAAGATGTTGCCGCCCATTCTAACCACCTTGCATCTGCTTGACACGAAGTCCAGGATCCAACTGCAAAGCGAGCTGTTTAAGCACAGAGCCCGGAGTTTCTCATCAAGCTTGGAGGACACTATAGTGTTGAATGCTGAGCTGTAGTCTACAAACAGCATTCTCACATATGTGTTCCTTTTTTAATGGTGGGAGAGAGCAGTGTGTAATGTAGATGCAATGGCATCATCAGTGGAGTGGTTGTTGCAGTAGGCAAACTGCAATGGATACAGAGAGGTGGGCAGCACCGAGCAGATGTGATCTCCGATTAGTCTCTCAAAGCACAAAGGACGCCAGTCATTTAAACAAGTGATTTATCATGAATGCGGCTTCAAGATTGCTATAACAAAGCAGACAGTCACAGTCTACTGGCAGATTAATATTGTGGAGGATGAGAGTTTAAGAGATTTAATGCCCATTGCAATGAATACTACTAAACTAACTAACTAGTTATTTCAATTAGTCAAACTCACACTTAGACTTTAAATGTTACATTTAATGTTAATTGAATTGGTGGTATTTTAGTGCATTTCTATCTTTATACAGTGGAAGGCTTTTTTGGAATGTTATAAAAGCATTATAATTTTTTGTTTTCTTTCCTAAAAAGGAAATAAATGCATTTTGGCAGGAAAAGAAGTATATTTAGAGTCAAATTTCAGCACTTTCAAAATTTGCGATTAATCGTAATTAACTACACAAACTTATGCGATTGAAAATTGTAATTGACTGACAGCACTACTAATTACTTTACTTTCAAAGTTACTTTCTAAAACACCTCACAAAAAGTGTTTGTGTTTTATTTCCTTTCAATTAATTTAAAAATAATTTCTATATTTCTTCCTTGTTCAATGTCCCACAAAAGTTGTACACTCAACATCACACATTTCTCCATTACATTGTCTCGTTTTGGGGCAATTCAGCTACCACAGAAACACAAACAGACATACTTGCACATATTTCATGTTGTAAATGTACTATACATAAATAATATTATTTTAGAAATGTGGGTAACCCAAGTAATGTGCCTAAAAGTAATTAACAATAATTGGATTACAATAATTTACAATGCAATGTGTTACACTAATTTTTGGACTAAAAGTAATTGGAATACAGTATCTTACATTTTGAGATTTTGAAAAAAACAATTTAAATAAGAAATAATATAAAATTAATATTATTTTTAGAAATATTCCTTGCATTGAGACATCTTGCATTATCATTTCATGACAATTAAGCAGATTTTCAAACATTACTGCAATGGATGAATTTAAATCTTTCCATTGATGTAAAATATGACCCAGACATTTCTTGCCAGCTTTCATGAGATTCACCCGATACGTGTGGGGAAAAAGTATGCATTGTAGTAACAATATTTTAACAGTTAGTATTAGTTTAGAATATATTTTTCATTTTAGAATATATTATGTAGTTTAGAATATATTTAATATACATTTACATTATTTATGGAACCCACAGTTTCATATTTTATAAGAATTAATTTTCTTTTTTACCTGTTTACCACTCCGATCAGTCCAAGTTTGACAGGAATGACCCTTCCCATAAGTACATCCATTGCATCAGTACCGGCATCCATCAGATCTAGTTTAGTCACGACCGCCAGTGTTCTGCGACCTGACAGCAGGAGAGGTTAAATGCAACAAAATAGTGAATAAATTGGATCACATTAAAAAACAAAATGAATGATGCATAAACATTAATATGCTGACCGTCTGGATCCACCTCGCGAGCTACTTTCAGAGCTTCAGATGTGGCCATGTCTGTGTTAGCCGCAGTGACAGCTAAAATGATGGAGTTTGGGTTGCTGATGTATTTCAGGATAAGTTCACGGATTTGAAGCTCAATATCTTTCGGCTGATCTCCCACCGGAACCTGAACACATCAATATCAAACTAATAAAATTGTCAAAAAAATTAAACACTGATACAGGTAACTAATTGTACAATTGGTTATTGAATAAAACACCTTTGTGATGCCAGGCAGGTCCACCAGTGTGAGGTTTACAACATGTGGTGAGAAGATTTTCAGGTGAATTGGCTCATCACTGATCCCCTGTTAAACACATTATGTACAAAAAGTCCTCAGAATTTAGTATGGGTATAACTGGAGATCTTAGTGCTTAATGCTTTTATTACTTTTTAAAAGAGTTGTTAAGATAGCTCTTTCATACCTTGTTATTGCCAGAAATTCTTTCCGTTTCATTTTCAATTTCTTGCCTGATTTCATCAAAATCTGTATAGAGCTAGAAGCAGAGACAATATTGACAATCATAATAACTTATCAGTCTACATAGACATGAATTAAATAGGGATGCAACGATATCATTTTTCTGGCCGATTTTGATTAAAAAAACTATAGGCCGATATTTTGCCACTTACCTTACAGTATTTTGTCATCAGATTACTGTTTTACTTTGGAACTATGCTTTAAAAATGTACAAAGAGGTTTTTTACTGTTCTAACAATAAATCATTTTCATTGAACATGGATTGGATCTGTTGAATACATAATAGGCCACAATTTTAAAGAGAGCACTATTGAAAGATAAAAAGAAGTTAAAAAGGTACAAAAAAAATAACTAAATATATTAACATGACTGATATGAAAAACTGTTATTTTGTACTTTTAAAAAATTGTTGCACTTTTGTTTTTGCAGTTCAAAACAACAGAACTGATATTTTACATGTATGTACTGTATATACAGTAATAGAATATTACAAATACATACTATGCATATGTTAGGAATTCCACAGAAATGTCATTCACATCATGGAAATATAAAACGTTTTAACCAAAGGAATAAAACCCCTTTTAAATTCTGTATAATAGTGGTATTATGGAAAATAACATCCAGACCGCTAGAGGGTGCCGCTTGCTCACACAACACTGACTGAAGCACTGAATACATACCATATTTAAAATGCAGGTATTAAGTGTTTAGTAAATGGTGCGAGGCCATATTGCATATCTTAATTTAATTATGCAGCATTACTGGATATCATACCGATGTCTCAGAAGTCAAGTAAATGTACATTTCTCTTTCACAACGTTCACATTTTTACAGAGTGTCACTAATTAATTATACATCACCGTTTTCCTGATTAGAACCGATATGCCAGTGGCTTTAATTTGGTCAATAATTGGCCTATAAATATTGGCGGCTGATATGTCAGCGCATCCCTAAATTTCTACCTAAATGAAATAAAACAATGAAAAATTACAGACCATAAGAAATAGAAGAGGTAACAGTGTGAAATGTTACATGAGATTAATGCAAAGCATATGACTGCCCGGCCACACTGCTGTAGTCTTGTGTGAACATTCAGCACAATACATTCTTGTTATTCATGAATTAAAGGATTTATTATTCATCTGCCCAGTGGCTCAGACAAAATCTTTTCACAGTCATTTGTACTACATAAAGATGGCCAGAATGACTGATTAAAACTTAATTGTGAACTGTTTTTTTTTTTAAACGTTTAATTTTTCAACTTGTACCCGATCAGAGGTTAGGTACTATACTCCAAACTGGGTGTTGGTCAGTCTGTTTAAAAAATCTACATGTTAAAGGTTTCTTAACACTTTATTCTTTTTTGTGTTGTGCAAAAATTCTGAAAATCAAAGAATTATTCACAATGTATGCCTAAAACAACCTTAAATAGTCACACACATTTGACCTCAGTGGGTGCCGATTGTTTCTCTTTGTCCAATGGTGTATTGTGCAGGTTTCCATACCTTGTTTTTGGTGTGTAGAAATTTCCCCCACTCTTCTCCATCCACTCCTGTGGGAACATTGTTGACAGTATTGTCAATGACACAATACTGGTTCAAACACACACTAGCTGTTTTACTTTCACTTTCTTGTGATTTGTTTTCTCAGCTGAGAAGCCTATATTAGCTTTATTCTGAGGGCCACTGTGTCAATATTTAATTTCCATTATTGAACAAAAGTATTTTTATAAAAAGCATCATCACAGCAAATTATACAAAAACAAACCACCGTGTAAAAAAGGCCAAGCGCAGTGCATTAAGGATAGGAGAGTCTACCTAAGCTTTTGGCTCTCGCTAACACACACAGACCTTGAATTTTCACTACAAGGTGAAGTTAAAATAGCAGAGGATGACGTTTGGAAGCACTTTAATTCAACTAGCAGTACTCATTCTCACAACTTCAATCAGAAATAAAGACTGGATCATACTTTAAATGACACTGTCTGGGTTTGTTTGAGTCTGAATTGAGCTAGTCCACTAAACTGGCATCTTAATGAAAGCTTTTTATTAGATAATGAAGGCAGGATGAGGGCAAAACAAATCAAAAGGTCAAAAGGAAGCTGCTTAACACAAGCAAAAGGGCAAGGAACAAGGAAAAGGAGACCTTTATAAAGGCGTCCTTTGTTCCAGGCATTGGGGTCTGTGTTTGAAGAGAGATGAAAAAGGGTTAGCCTGCAAGATCTGTAACTGCAGCAATGCAGTCTTATAGGAATCTAAAGCAGCGAAAACTGTATTTTTCAGAGAGATGGACCATGGTAGTTCAACCTAAAAAATTTATTCTGTCACCATTTACTCACCCTCATGTTGTTCAATACCAATATGACTTACTTTCTTCATGGAAGATGCATTATAAATGAATGGTGACTGAGGCTAACATTCAGTCTATCTTCTCATTTTGTTTTCCACGAAAGAAAGAGAGTTATACGGGTTTGGGACAACATGAGGGTGAGTAAATGATGTCAGAATTTTCATTTTTGGGTAAAATATCCCTTTAATCTAAAATGCATGAAAGATTCTTATGGATTTAATCTTTACGTACTGAAAATACAAAAGTGAAACGGGTGTTTTATATAAACAAACATCTCTAAAAGACACTAAAGTTTTCCTGCACAGCCATTATTGCACAAATAAGCTTGAATCACTTCTCTTTTAACTTAATTCAGCTGACAATAAACAAAGTTAACTACCTGACACTGCTGCACTCCCTTTATATGTTTGATTGAGCAAAACAAACCAACTTAGAATGAAGGAATAAGATACAAGCACCGAGTAACAAGCTCACACGTTCATTTTCTCACATTTTTTAGAATCTTTCCAGGCAAAAAAAGTTCACAAATTCATGCAACCTGCATTCATTGTGAAACAAAAGGGGGGAATTATATACCGTTCTCCTCTCCAGTCTTTCTTCTGTCCTCTGCGTCTACATTAACCAGCTGCAGGATGAGTGGTCTGCGGGTGATGATGCCCGTCCCACGGGGCAGGAGGTCTCTGCCAACCAAACTCTCCAACACAGAGCTCTTCCCGCTGCTCTGTAAACCAAATGCACAACAGACAAATAAAGTATAACAGGAACTTTAAAACAGACACTAGGCAAATCTGTCTAGACTGTGTCAGACGAACAAAACTAAGCCTTGAATGGGCAATGCAAAAGTTGGATCTTACAGGTCAGACACTTTGGTCATGTATTGCAACTAAAACATTTCCCACTGTGACAAACTTGTGGAATCACTACTGAATGTCTGAGCCAATTAGTTAATTATTTCACGATTTGAGCTGTGTATTGATTTTAGTGTATTTTCACAATAAACCTAGCAGAACGCCCTGTGTGTTATCAGACCAGAAAAGACTAGCTGCTAAAGAGCCATTAACACAATACGTTTAAAATATATTTTGACCAGTGTTGAACAGCAGCTGTTCAGAGATACGGTAAATGCTGCCTGATCTGATAAGTACAGACCGGTCACTGCGCACACTTCATGTGTTTGCTACTCCACCACAGCCACAACATTCACGTCCTGATACTATTTATAATGCTAAAATAAACCCATAACACTAGATATTCTCACAAAATGTGGCCACTATGTCAAACATTCATACTGAACGAGGAAACGCGCGAGAAATCAATGTTAGCAGGCTAATAGCTAGATAGCGCTTATAATATTATTTATTATAAAAGCTTGCTTGCTTGCTTGTGACTACAAATATTATTAAATGGTCGTTATATTTAAAGCGACATGCGTTAATTTCTCGTTGACCTTGCTAGTGTCGCAAACATAAAGAAATGTAGCTAATAATAGGCTCTGCTTAAAAAAACTAGTGGACTTCCGTGCTAGATAGTATTTAGGAGCCTTATATGTGCACGAGCTCAACTTTTATGCCCAAAAGAACCCGTCTAGGTAGGCAGCTTACTAGCTTTTAGCCCACAGTTCAACGCAGGCAGGTGTAAAGGAAAGCGCAACTAAAACACATTACCTGCGTTCCCACTACTGCAATCTGGGGCAACTGGATAATATCTGCCCCCACTGTGTTAAAAACATCCTGGAGTTTGTTAATGACAGGAATAAGAGCCTCCATCGCGTTAACGATCTCCTTTTTCCTGTCAAAATGAAAGAGCTAAACACAGCACAAAGTCATCCAATGTCCCTCACGCAAGCACCGTGAACCCGGCCGCGGAAAAAAAAAACTGCTCAACGTTGCATTATGGGACTTGTAGTTTTAGGCGGCAAAACAGCTATTGGCTCACTTTGTAACTTTCTGGAAATAAACTACATTTCCGAGCATTGTTCAGGATGAATGCGCCAAGGCGACCGTTACCATGGGATGCAACAAAAATATTTTGGAGCATACAGAAAAACATGTTTTGGGTGAGGTGGCATAATAGTCCATATTGGTAAATATATTGGTCAATATTACATAAACAGGATTCCCACACATTTTGACCAATACATTTCCATGACTTCTCTAGTTGTTTGTTTGTGGTTACTAGATCAGGATAATTTTATTTTGCACTTAATCTGCCATTTCAGGCTTTAAAATAAAGATGTAAAGTTCAGCATAACTTGAAAAATATATATTCACTCTATAGATTTCAATTACTTTTTAAGATTAGTTATATTTCCATGACTTTTCCAAGTTTATAAATCACTATTTTTATAATTCCATGATATTTCCAAGTTTTTCATGACCATGAAAAATGTACATACATACATAAATTATGACACATTAAGCCCTGTGGTGGTTGGTGTAATAAGTAATGTCATCTCTGCAACTTCATACATATAATACAATTAAAAGTCTACTATAATGTTATACCAGCTATCAAGCCTACTGAGAATAACATAAATGGGACAGAGCAAATGCTAAGTTATCATTTGAAAAAATAAAGAAAAAGTAAAAAAATATTTTGAACATAATTTATTGTTAATCCAAGAACATTACATTATACATGTGGGTTCAAATAGGCTATTTCATATTTACTTTTCATCCATAGGATTAAAATAAAGAAAGTGCCTGATGAGTTGTTTGAGACTCAACTCATAACAACTACGTCAGCGGGTAACAGTTAGACCAACAGGAGAGCTGCCTTGAAATATTGCACACAAGATTATTCAACACAATATATGAGGTCACAGGTGATGTCATACAGGAACAAAGCTGGGTTATACATATTATTTACAAAAAAGAATTTGAATGGTCCATGTATGTCAGGAATCAACTGTATTTACAAGTCTACATTTTCAGGCAAATGCTAAGTTGGTACATTCCCCTGGTGTCTGTTATTATTTGAGGGGTAACATTGCCATTAATATAACAAGTCAACCAGAATGATGAAAGCTCATGAACATTCGAGTTTGTTTAAAATACAACTCAAAGAAAAATGTCAGTCTTGTTTTCTTCCTTCAAACAAAAGTTCTTTACAAACCCAACTGGACAACTGATGTTCTTGACAAATCTTAAACCCTATTTCTCTCAGTCATGCAAACTATAATACACACAAGGTCATAAAAGTGCTCCAATCTGTTTACATTAAAACTGAATCTACCACAATGGAAAGGCACCTCTCTATCTAACAAGTGTGAGTTTGAAAGAAACAGTTTCAATATAGCAAACTATATTATTCACAGCAATGCAGCAAACATTCGTTTAGCTTCACATAAAAATAAAAGAGCAGATGTTCATGAAGATTTGATCTCAGAGTCATATTGTGAACATTTAGCACCCACATAAGTAGATAAGTAATGGAAGAGCTAGGTGGTCTGTTTGATGCTATTTGTCACGATTCAGCAATTACACACAATAGAAACGTTTTTGTTTTTTTACAGGAATATTCCAGGTTCAATACAATTTAAACTCAGTCGACAGCATTTGTGTCGTAATATTGATTACCACAAAAAACTTATTTCAACTCACCTCTCCTTTGCTTTAAAAAAATGAAAAGGAGAGGTTACAGTGAGGCACTTATTATGAATGAATGGGGCCAATTATTGGAGGGTTTAAAGCCAGAAATGTGAAGCTTATAACTTTATAAAAGCACTTATTAATTCTTCTATTAAAACTAGTGCATTATTTGAACTGTTAATTTGTTTAAATCGTAATTTTTACTGTCGTTTTAGGGGTTGTTGACGTTACATCGTCATGGCAACAAAGTTGTAAAATTGGCTCACTTTACACAGAAAACGTTAGTAAGTGATTTTAGCACACTTAAATCATGTTAACAGGCATATTGTTAATGTCTTTAGGTTTTACTTTCGAAATAGTGAGTATTTTAACGTTTACGGATTGGCCCCATTCACTTCCATTGTAAGTGCCTCACTGAACCCAGATAGAAAGAAAACGAGAGACAAGTCTAAATTATTATTATTTGGTAATCAATATTATGCCACAAATGCTGTGAATTGACTTTAACTTGTATTGAACAGGGAATATTCCTTTAATAACAGGCTGTATAACTAGTGTAATAACTAGTGATTAAAGTGAATTTAGTTAATTTCTGTGCATATAATAGTTTAAACGGGCAAGAAAGTGCAATTTAAACATATTTACTAACTAATTTAAGGGGGTCACAACTCCCTCTTTTAGGTTTTAGATTATTGAATATGGGATGTAATTAACAAGTTAATGACTAATCTTTAAATTTAAGCGTCCAACAGTAATATTTTGCATCTTTTGGGATGAAAACAAACTCAAAAAAGCCTGAATTTAGAGTTTGTTTTGAGGCAATTAAGAGGTCATATGCAATCTAAAATAGTGTCAATTATAAATGTCACTCAAACAAACAAACAAACAGAAAACTCCAAATGCTTCCTCGTCATAAATAACAGATCACTCACAGATAAAATCAAACCCCACACATCACAGCAGCAAATTAAAGGAATATTCCGGGTTAAATAAAAGTTAAACTCATTTGACAGCATTTGTGACATAATGTGGATTACCACAAAAGGATATTTCAACTCGTCTTTCTTTTTCTTTAAAAGAAGCAAAAATCACGGTTAATTCAACTGTTACTAAATCAATTGGCTATAACTTTACACAGAAAAGGTTAGTAAGCAATTTTATTACACTAAAATAATTTTAACATGCATATTGTTTATATCTTGTGCCATTTGAAACAGTATTTTAAGTTTTTTTTTGGCCACATTCACTTTCATTGTAAGTGCCTTTCTGGAACACACATTTTGAGGGACGAGGTGAAATAATTTTTCTGTGGTAATCAATATTATGCCACAAATGCTGTCGATTGAGTTTAACTTGTACTGAACCTGAAATATTCCTTTAAAAACAAAAAATAAAAAAGCAGCATGATCTTCAGAGCTGTGGTCCACTCAAGATGAGGTGCAGTCAGTGTAAGTAGTCACCATATTCCCTCTCCGCTGGGTCACTGTTCTGCAGTGCTGTTTGGCTGTGCCCTGAAATCTGTTCTCAGTCCTTTTAATGTGTCTGTCAAATGTAAACATCTTTTCCATATCTTCAAACACGTCTTCGAAGACTCCAGTGCCAAAAGTACCCGGAAAGTGTCTCTTGTGGCGGTTGTGTGATTGCTGGTGAGCCCTGAAGTGCTCGTCGAAATGCCGTTTTGGACGAGAGTGCCTGTTTTGGCTGTCAAATTCAAAGTCTCTGAACATGTCGTCGAAGTTGAAATCAAAGGAATTATAATGCTTTCCACCTCCTCCTCCATTCATGCCTTCATTAGTAAATGGACTGTGTTGTAATTGGTCATATTCTCGTCTTCTCTTCTCGTCTGATAGTGTTTCATATGCTGAGGAACAAGAGTTTTAAAAGTTTAAATATGACAGATTGAATAATACAAGAATTGTCTTGAGTTTCTCTGCTTCTTTGCTCATGAACACACAATTTAATTGTAAATCACTAAATTAAGTGGATGACCAACCAGTTTATACATGTTAAATAACAATGGCAACTGCAGAAGCCATTTAATAGAAGCCATTGAATATTGTCTCTGTTATAAGTGCACTGTAAGTGACTTTGGATAAAAGCATGTGCCAAATGCATAGACGTAAATGTAAATGAATAACACATACCTTCTGCAATCTTTTGAAATTTTGTTTCTGCATCAGGGCTCTTGTTCTTGTCTGGGTGATATTTCATGGCAAGTTTGTGAAAAGCTTTTTTAATCTGTCGTTCAGAAGCATCTTTTGGGACCCCGAGAATGTCGTAGTAGTCCTTTCTGGCCAATATGAGTTCTGTTATCATTAAGATGCACACTGCGAACATCAGTGTTGACTGCGCCGTGGCCATTCTTCCAGCTGTTTGATAAGAGAGAGCAAATGCTTTTGTCAGTTTTTCCCCAGTTTTAAGAATAGATGATTCTTTATCAACTAGAACATAAACACAATAGCTATACACCCTTAATAACAATGTCATACTGGGGCCTGGGTAGGTCAGTGAGTATTGACACTGACGACCACCCCTGGAGTCGCGAGTTCGAATCCAGGGCGTGCTGAGTGACTCCAGCCAGGTCTCCTAAGCAACCAAATTGGCCAGGTTGCTAGGGAGGGTAGAGTCACGTGGGTTAACCTCCTTGTGGTCGCTATAATGTGGTTCACTCTCAGTGGGACGCATGGTGAGTTGTGTGTGGATGCTGCAGAGAATAGCGTGAAGCCTCCAAACATGCTATGTTTCTGCGTTAAGGCACTCAACAAGCCACATGATAAGATGCGTGGATTTATGGTCTCAGACACGGAAACTGAGATTCGTCCTCTTCCAGCTGGATTGAGGCGAATCACTACACCACCACAAGGATTTAACAAGTTAATGACTAATCTTTAAATTTAAGTGTCCAACAGTAATATTTTGCATCTTTTGGAATGAAAACAAACTCAAAAAAGCCTGAATTTAGAGTTTGTTTTGAGGCAATTAAGAGGTCATATGCAATCTAAAATAGTGTCAATTATAAATGTCACTCAAACAAACAAACAAACAGAAAACTCCAAATGCTTCCTCGTCATAAATAACAGATCACTCACAGATAAAATCAAACCCCACACATCACAGCAGCAAATTAAAGGAATATTCCGGGTTAAATAAAAGTTAAACTCAATTGACAGCATTTGTGACATAATGTGGATTACCACAAAAGGATATTTCAACTCGTCTTTCTTTTTCTTTAAAAGAAGCCACGAGGATTTAGAGCGCATTGGGAATTGGGCATTCCAAATTTGGAGAATATATATATATATATATATATATATATATATATATATATATATATATATATATATATATATATATATATTTTTTTTTTTTTTTTTCTTTTATAAATAAGAATGGCATACTATATTAATAGGAATAATTAAACATATTTTTAAAAAAGTTCATTTAATTGAAAAATACATTTAATTAGAACCCAGTGGTATCCTCAATAGTCTGTTCAACCATCATGTGCTTATTAAAAATAATATTATTCATATTCCACAAACTCACCACGCCCCCTTGGTTGGCACTATGGTTTTACTGTTTTAACTGATATTTATGTAATAGTCTTTTTGCTTTTGTGAAATTTTAAACTATTTTTACTGTTATTTCATAATATTATGTTATAGAACCTACAGATTATGTTATTACTTAAACATTACTGTAAGTGTCAGACAGCGCAGGACAGATGTTTTTTAAATGTTATGCAACATTTTGTACTTGACAAAGTTGTCTGTAATGTCTCTACCATTAAGAATGCCTTTTGAACTGAAGAAAATGCGTTAGCCAGAGTGTGCTATCATATCTGATTTTCTTCTAATCCTATTCCAATTTTATCAACATAATGGATTATTTAGATATACGGGTCTTTAAACATAATCACACTGCAAAAAAAATGCCATATAAATACAAACAATTAACAATAAGACATAAAATTACACATAATTTTTGGAGTACGTACTTTCTCTTGCTGACAGCACCGTTGAAAATGATGAGGAGTACCGATACTGTTGTTTTCAATCTCTGGGCCGTACAACACGACTCGCAATCCTGTTGGTCCAGCTTTGTACCACGTGCTCTTTACACGTTCACATACAACCGAAAACTCAATGCTGCGTTTTATTTACGCAAAATTTCGGATGATAAATGAAACAAAGATATCCTATTACTTTTAATCAAATTGCACACACAGTCCGCGCATCTTTTAATTCAGTAATTATTTACAAAAGGGGAAAACAAACACACCATATATTGTTGTAGTACTGTCTCTATAAATAGTGATCAATTGAGAAATGTTACATAACTGTTACCCTACAAAACAAACAAAATTTGGTAGAGATGGGCCACTTCTATTAAAATACACGAGAGAAATTGGAACGCCCAATGGCCAACGGATGTGGAAAAGAAAGTCCCACCCTTTAGGTAAACGAGCCAATCACCTTTTAGATACAGACATCGCCTGTCAATCAACTTGAGATCGCGCGTGCGCATTAGCTATACAAGTTTGGAAAATTGTGCTTTTAAATTGTGAAATAAAGAAGCACAATTTATGACACAATTGTTGTCAGATTTGACTGCTGATATGAAATATATTCTTTGATCGTAATCTTGACCAACCGTTTTAGCGATTTCGGTCTTTTCAAATTCAAGTAGACAGGAGCTGCACTTGTATACCGCTTGTTAACAGAGAGCCTGCTTGAGAGCGTTCTAAAGATGGCCGCCGAATGGACTGACTTGCTAAGAAGACTTTGGCTAACTCTTTTCTTGCATAAATTAATGATTTAAAAAGTATTCAATTGGACATCTCTCATCAGTGTACATTCTGTAATTCTAATCGAGACACTGTACTAAAGTTTTTTTCCCCATTGTGATTATGTATAAGTTCTGTATCACTGTTTACACAGTTTATAACAAATTATAATTTTACTTTTGAGGTTACATGACTGTATTGTTTTTAAAATGGGATACTGGATTGGATGTGATGAATGATAAATTAAAAGTGAACCCTTTGTGGACAATTTCGTATACACAAATGTATTTTTTTTATAAAATTATTCACTTGTTTATTTTATGCTTTGTTATACTAACTCTTTATTGTGTACTGTTTCTAAATTCAAAACAAATTGCATTAAAACAGATAAAAAGGCATGCACCGTGTTGTATAGACAATAATCTCATAATATTATTTGAAAATAACAGGATTATGACAGCAGCTGTAAATATTACACCATGATGTCATCACGTTTCCCACAGTGCCTCAGCAGTACACGCGACGCATGCGCAGTGCGCATTTCTCGAGCGTCTCTCAAAGATGGCGGGTGTCCCCGATCCGCTGGAAGATATGCTCTACTCTGAAGTGGACGAGAAAGCCGTCAGCGACCTCGTAGGCTCGTTAGAATCACAACTCGGTGGACAAAACAAGGCGGTGGGTCCGCAAGGCGAGGCCAGGAGACCGGGATCGACCTCAAACGCCGTAAATCCACACTTGGTAAAATTGCAGCCCGCCCAAGTAGGAACAACACAAGAACAGCGGCGGCAGTCAGAGCGAAAACAGGAGGGAAACTCGCAAGAAAACGGTCCGGACAGGATACAGGCGTCCAATTCTGTCCCTTCCGCCTCAAATGTATCTAGTAATACTGCATCTTTGGTTACTTCTGCGAATCGGGTGCAATATCATACATTAGGAGCAACAGCATCAAATCCATCAACTTTGTCAAGTGACGCAGCACCAACAGACTCGCATCCCAGTACAAATCACATTACGTCTGCAATCCGGACTGTTCCCGCCAGAATACAGACTGTGAACGGAGGCAGTGGGGCACTGAAATCTTCTGTAATCGCCTCTGCTCCTGCCTCCGTGGTGGGATTGCAAGTTGAAGCAGCCAGACCGGGCAGTGTAAATGGTATTGACATTGGTTCAGGTATAGGTAATGGTAAAAGCAACATGTCTGCTCCTACGAGTACAAATACTGCTTTTGTGTCTGCTCAGCCCAATAGTACACTGCCACAACCTAATAGTCCAGCAAATCCCACCATTGCACTGCACAGGCCTCCTAATACAAGTGTTGTACATAATGGAAGTGACCCCAAAGTCTCAGGATTGCCCATGCATGGTGCTGGAGTGGGCCTTGTGTCCACTTCAACGGTGGCATTTACAAAAACAGTTACCAGTGAGCCCAAATCTGACCCTCAAAGCCAGATCAAAGCAATGGTCCCCAACCAGCTCCCTGGTGGTCCTGTAGGTTTGCACCCCAGCACATCCACTCAGATGATTGTGTCTAGTGCTATGCAGTCCAGTCCAGTGATGACCTCACTTCCTGTAGCAAGCACTCCCTCTGCCCTAGTAAAGCCAGCAACAACAACTCTCATAGGACAGCCTACAACCATGTTGAGACACGGCACGCCAACTCCAGGGACGGCAACGGCGACACCCCCACAGCGGCCAGGGGCTCCTGCGACTCAGCTGATTGTCAGGCCACCACAACAGACAACTATTCAGCTACCTCCAGGATTCACCATACCACCAGGTAAGAGCTGTGGAATAGTCCAATTAGGGGACCATCTAAATAAAGAACCCTTTTAAAAGGTATAGTTACCCCCAAAATGAGAATTTAGACACCCACATGTTTGTTCCAAACCCACATGAGGAGATGTTTGGCAGAATGTTAGTCTGAGTTACCATTCACTTTCATTGCATATTTTTTTGCATACAATGAAAGTGAATGGTGACTGAGGCTAACTGTCTGTTAAACATCTATCTCCTTTTGAGTTCCATGGAAGAAAACAAGTCATACGCAGCAATATAATGGTGAGCAAATCATTTTAGGTTAACTATCCCTTAAAACTGCCGTTTATGTGTCTCTTTTAATACCTTTAAGCGTTTTAGGAAATATTGCTGCCAAGTAATCAAAGGTTTTATTGCTTAATTAAAGGAATAGTTCACCCAAAAATGAAAATTCTTTCATCATTTACTCAACCTTATGACATCCTAATTGTGCATGACTTTCTTTTGCAGAACACAAAATAAGGTTTTTAAAATAATTTCTCAGCTCTTTTTGTCCATATTTTGGGGTGAATTATTCCTTTAATGCATCGTTACTACAGCAGGATACTAAAACATACTACACTAGCAAAAGACTCCTGTATTTAGTTTTTTTTTTACTTTCTATTTTGATGATGGTATAATCATTTTGTGGCTCTGCTCTAGGCATGGTGCTGGTACGTACAGAGGCTGGTCAGCTGGCATTGGTTCCCCAGCAGGTGCTGGCCCAGGCTAAAGCTCAAAATCAGAATAAAGGCACCCTTTCCCCAAGACCTGCTACACCTACTGCTGGAACTGCTTTCAGAGTCACCACACCTGTTGCCCAGGTATGAGCAAGAAAATTGTTCTTAAAGCATTTTAAACTTGTGTTGGATAATGTCACAGTTTTAGCAGGGAATTGATTTTCTGGCCATTTTTTTTAGATTTATTTCCTTTCTTAGCAGTCCTCCTTAACTACTCAAGGCATATGGCCAATCCCTCCTAAAACAGAAGTGATACAGGCAGACTTGTTCACAAGTCTCTGACACAGAGTCCAAGTCAAGTTTAAAGTCTTTCAAGGCCAAGTCTTAGTCTTTTGTTACAAGTCCAAGTCAAGTCTCAAATCCTTTTTGGTTGCAGGTTAATGTCATAAACTCTGATGCAGGACAATTAATTTAATATAGGAAAAAAAGAGTGACAGATAGAGAGTCTTTCTTTTAGCAAAGCAGTGTTATACTGTATATTCACAAAAAAAAAAATTCATTGTAGATGTGTTGTTCACAAGTCTCCAACTTTTTTTTTTCTACCTTTTTTTTCCTCCCAATTTGGAATGCCCATTTCCCACTACTTGGGGTGGCGCAGTTACTCACCTCAATCCAGGTTGGAAGAGGACAAGTCTCAGTTGCCTTCGCTTTTTAGGCCGCCAATCTGCTTGTCTTATCGCGTGGCTCACTGTGCATGACAACGCAGAGACTCACGGCATGTGCAGACTCTCCGTGATCCATGCACAAATTACCACGTGCCCCATTGAGAGCGAGAACCCCTAATCGTGACCACAAGGAGGTTACCCCATGTGAGTCTACCCTCCCTAGCAACCGAGCCAATTTGGTTGCTTAGGGGTCGCTCAGCACGCCCTGGATTCAAACTCGTGACTCCAGGGGTGGTAGTCAGCGTCAATACTCACTGAGCTTCCCAGGCCCCAACGTGCGCAGTTATAATGACCGATAATAATCATTGGCTTCTATGTGTAATTAGGGATGCACCGAAGTTTCGTCCTCTGAAAATATTCAGCTGAAAATTACATAAAATGCTATTTTCTGATTTTGGATGAAAGAGAAAAAAAGGCAAAAATTCATGACCCAAAATGTAAACAGAAACTGTTGCTTCAATACACAGTATAAACACTTACGTTAAGAAAATGCATTTTTGTGACACAAACTTGGTCTGATCACATTTAATGTAAACAGCAGCTGATTTATAATATATTGACAATAAAAAGGACATGCTAACTATGAAGGTAAATTAGTGCCTAAAATATTTGCATGTCTGTGAAATGTTAGATTTGTAAAAGCGTAAATCAAGTTAAGAGCATGAAAACATTGTGTGCGCACAGAATGTTTTGTAAAGGTGTAAATCAAGTTGCAAGCGTAAGCAAAGAGATTTGCAATGCAGTATTTTAATGCTTTGCATAAGTGTAAGTCACGTGTTGTGAATCTGTAAATTCATATTAACACGAAGTACATTTGATATGTATTGTTTTGACATTTTTATTTTTGTAATCACTTAGAAAAATTATTTTCATACATATTTGATATAGCATTGTATTCTAATAATTTAATGTAATGTAGCATTAAAAATTTGTTTAACTGAATTCAATTATTATTTTCATTTTTCGGCCCAATGTGGCCAAAAATGTTCATTTTGGTGCTTCTCTATGTGTAATCAAATATTTGAAGGAAGGACATCAAAACACATGATGCATCACCTCTGGTGTTCAGCGCGCGTGCGAAATGCTCAGTCAAACTGGTCTGATTAAGGTGTACCGGTATACATGCTGGACAACCCCAAGCTAGAATCACGTTATCCACGTGTTTTAGGCCATGTTGTCACTGAAAATCAGATTTTTTTGCATATCCAGATAGTTTTGATAGTCTGGAATGCAAAAAAACACATCAGATTTTTCCAGATCTGATTCAAACCACAATGGGAGGTGGTATCAAATGCGATTTTTAAATCTGATTTTTTTCAGATGCGTCTCAGTCGGGACACTCTAGCTGCTCAATTCGGATTTCAAATTGTCTTTTGCGTCACTCTTAACGCGACACAAAACAATGACGTCAAAAAAGGGTGACTGCAGCACAGAACATCACAATATTTACCAGTCTCCTCCGACACTGATGTTTTCTTGTGCGTTGGAGGAGTTCTGCACCGCAACTGGACAGGCCGCTTATTTGAAGAGCGAGATGATGCCCCTCCATTTTTCCCGCATCTGTTTTGAAAGCATTGACACGTGGGTACGCCTACGTCGTTACCAAAGCAACCCATGCAGATAGGTTGGTTATGTCTGTACGTACAAATCGGATTTGATCAATTGCAATTAATAGTGCGGACAGTCTGCCTGAAAAGATCTGATTTGAAGAAAAATCAGATTTGCCTGCAGTCTGAACATAGCCTTAGTCTGACTTAGCAAAAATGTACTTGTTTTAGACTGAAAATGAACATTTAAAAGTGCATGTAAATGTAAAGTGTGTTTTTGCTGTCAGAATTGTTGAATAGAAATGTTGGTTTAACTATGGGCCCACCCATTGGTTCTAACTACATGCCAAAGCACTACTATATTTTGTAACATATTTTCATGTTTATTTTTTATGAAAAAACATTAATCCAGGGCTCCCAACTGCGACTAAAATGGTTGCAAATGCGACCAAAAATAATTAATTGCGACAATAATTTAGAAACTAGTCGCCACTGGCAACAGTTTGGTTGTGTGTGTTCATGCGCTGTTTTGTCTGATATAACCCGTTCTGTATCTGATGAGCTCGCTGCACCGCACGCAACTTCAAACCTAGCGTGAGAGAGTCGTGATCAAATTACTCTTTTGAACCGGATCTTTTTCATGAATCACCTGAAAAGAACTGAATGGTTTGACCTCAGGTTAGTAGTTTGAATCAGATTCACTTTCTCAGCGAGTCAGTGAGCTCACATCTGGGAGTGCAGACATTTCAAAATAAGAGTCCCATGTGTATTTCAGGCTTCTTTAAAATTAAACGTCCTGTATTAGGGCTGCACGATTATAGCAAAAATCATAATTGTCGATTATTGCCCTTGTAATCATGATTTATTAACTTTGATTAAAATATTAAATTACCATGACATCACAAAGCAAGCAAACGTGTGGTTCCTCAGAGTAACAGATTTCAATGGTGGATATGTGCTGCGCTCAAGTTTCTTTTAAGCATTATATTGTATTTTATATTGTAATAATGTTTAAGGTAAGACAAATACAAATTATTTTAAATGGATATCTATGGTATAGAATAAATACAATTATTGCTAAATTACTGCTTAAATTATTAGTCCATGTACAGTAAATAATATGGCATATTCAATATTCAAACTTATTAACAGCTGATTTAAATCAACCAAGTTACTGCGTTCAGTAAGCCCTTTGATGGCGAGACAGGGGACCATTTATCCCGTTAGATCTTCAGTGGTGACCTTGTTCATGTAAGGTCATCGTTAGATCATTTTTGGCCTCGGTAGTTGCACTTTGGAAATTAAAAAGAGTCATTTGCGATCAGAGTTTGTGCGATTCGTGAACATGTTAAATCTAGCAATACCAGCTGTGTGGCAAATGGGTCTTACTAGAGCAGTCGCGATGATGGTGATTCCTGAAATATCCTATTCATGCCATATTCTTTATTTTGACTACACATACACTGTGTATGTTGAAAACACACTTAGAACAGTTTATTACTTTATTGATATTTTGTACAAATCAAGTTCACATTGGCCTACTTATTAACATGACAAAACAAAATTGTTGTTACATTTTTAATACATTGTACATGGAAATCGAGCTATGCGACAAACTCTCCCATTACAATGACAGCTGTCACTCGCTGCAGGTTTACACTGTTTGAGATCTGCATTTCGACGCGAGCTCGGTGATGCTCCACACAATGTTCTGCACTCTCATGAATGCTCTCATTAATAACAAAGCTGTCTAATTAGCATAATAAATCAATTATTTACTCCGCATCCGTGCCTTGATTAGAACGGGATCGTTTTAGTTTTGTCGTGTTGCTCATTTGCAGTGTATTTAACATCAACGTTCAAAGCGAGCGGTGCAATATGCAATGAATCCAAAATTATTACAGAATGCTTTTCACTCTTTTTCTACTTTTCAAGTGTCAGGTGATGTTTCTTCAGTATTAATTTCCGTGTGCCATGCGAACAGAGCTAGAATTGGTTAAAACATGCGCAATAGGATCGATCAGTTGTCATTACTGATAGGACGGAGGACTAATCTAAGCGGCTCTGATTGTCCATTGCCGTTTCATTGCACAACGGACATGTTAGTGATTGGTTAGAATACTCAACCACTGCAAAAACACGTTGTAAATAGAAACCATTAATGCAACAGGAGAAAACTTAAAATGAACACCGCAATCGTCAGTTTTCATGATTACATAATTGTGACAGTCGTAATCGCGATTCGTTTTTAGATTAATTGTGCAGCCATATCCTGTATTGTGTTCCACTTTTTTTTTTTCTCCTGGTAATTATTGTTTGGGAATATTCTGCATCTGGGATTTCATTAAATTTACATTCTTGTAGTCTCTGTGTCTGGGCCATCTGGTAACAGTAAAGAAAGACTTAAGGCAACTAAAATATATATACACACACACCGAATATACACTTTTCTTTGGCTTTCTATCATGTTTCTGAACAGCAATTTAAATCGAGCAGTTCTGTGATTTGGCTCCTTAATGTTTCAGTTTAGGAGCCAATGGCTCCCAAGTCATTGTTTTAGTCTGGAGCCCTGCAATCACAACAAAACTAATATGTGAATATGTATCTATAACTACACATTGTCATAGAAACATCCAGTTAGTGAGTCAGATATTAGTTTAGCAACCGCTCTGACAGATTCCGAGAGTAATTCATTAAACTGATTAAAACCGATAGCTTGAGTTTTTAGGTCTTTTTTACAGATTCATTTGAAGAATCAACAGAAGAGATGTTTGTGAATGACTACAGTGATATAAAATGTTGTTAATGTAAATAGCTGTACTGTATTTATGTTTGGACTTATTTAGTTTGTATTATTTTCCATTACCAATTCAATTGAGATTTAACATAACACTATACATGCCCAATTCCCACTACTTAGTAGGTCCTCGTGGTGGTGCGGTTACTCACCTCAATCCTGGAGGTGGAGGACAAGTCTTGCCTCCGTTTCTGAGACGTCAATCCGCACATCTTATCACGTGGCTCGTTGTGCATGACACCGCAGAGACTCCGCTTGTGGAGGCTCATGCTACTTTCTGCGATCCACACACAACTTACCACCCACCACATTGAGAGCGAGAACCACTAATCACGACCACGAGGAGGTTACTTAATGTGACTCTACCCTCCCTAGCAACCGGGCATATTTGGTTGCTTAGGAGACCTGGCTGGAGTCACTCCGCACACCCTGGATTCGAACTCACGACTCCAGGGTTGGTAGTCAAGTGTCAATACTCTCTGAGCGAAAAATTAGACCATTTAATTATTTTTATTTTTATTTTTCACACCAAATACTGATTTTGTTTGTTTGCTGCACTTTGTATGATCACCCTATGCCTTTTAAAACAGCATCAATTCTCCTAGGTACACTTGTGCACAAGTTTTCAAGTTTGTTTTTTTTTCGTCAAAAACTG
Organism: Moxostoma hubbsi; assembly: GCA_032164185.1. Lineage (NCBI taxonomy): Eukaryota > Metazoa > Chordata > Actinopteri > Cypriniformes > Catostomidae > Moxostoma > Moxostoma hubbsi. Next base: position 14,654,183 of record JAVLUX010000049.1, on the reverse strand, counting down.
TGTATATTTATTTAGCTGTGACTCTGTAGATTCAGTAGTACCAGGAAACACTAGGTCACATTATATCAGTGTTCTTAACATAGTGTGCTTTTATTTTTCTAGCAGCAAAAGTCAGCAGTGGTCACGATTACCTCAGCTCAGAAGCCCACCACCACCGTCATTACAGCAGGGGCCAGAGTTCAGCCTGCACCACCCCAGACAGTCCTCAAACCATCTCTGGCTCCGCAGAGTCCCAGCATGACTGCTGCAGCGGCCCCTGCCAATAGAGCCCCTGTCCTCTCTCAGGTAGTGCTTCTAGTGGCATTAAATGTTTCCTTTTATAATGTGACAGGGACTATGGATTATGGGTTTTAATCGATTCTAATACATTATTTTAGGAAATGCAAGAAAATGTAAAGAAGTGCAAGAACTTCCTAGCAACACTCATCAAACTGGCATCCCATAATTCCCCCTCGCCTGAAACGTCTCGGAATGTGAAAGCACTAGTGCAGGATCTGTTGGTAAGCCTCAGTGATTAAGTGTTTAAATGTAGACTTATTGCATAATAATTGTCATAATTGTTTTCTTATTTGCCTACTTTTTTATTGGTTCATTTTCCTCACATGATTTGATGATTTTTTTCTAGTGCTATTTTCGTACATAACTGTAGATGTCAGTAATGGATTTCCTTAAACTTGAACTGGTTTTTGAAATGTACTGTGCTGAATGTGGCCCCTATAAAGGACACTTAAGTCCCTCTTAGCAATGTGTGAATTTTATTGCTATAGATATCAAAGTGTCTGCCATCTGCTAACAAATGATGCTTTTTCTTTTCTCAAAACTAACTTTTTGCAATGACTTTTAACTAACTGGCCCCAAGGTGATTTTTATTGGATGTATGAAGCCAGTTCCCCCACATATTTTGACAACCAGAAAGTTTTCAAATACTTGTTTTATTTTTTAACAATATTGCTATTGTTTTATCATTTGAAACCTTACTAACTTTTTGTAAAATGTTTTATTTGAAAAGTGTGTTGTGCTATTTTGCTCTCAAACAAATGCTGCTTGGCTTGCTATATTTTGTTATTATAACACAAAGACAATCATACGTTAAAGGAAATGTTCACTTAAAAACAATTCTCTCATCGGTTACTCACCCTCATGCCATCCCAGACGTGAATGAATTACTTTCTTCTGCTGAACACAAACAACGATTTTTAGAAGAATATCTCAGCTCTGTAGATCCATACAATGCAAGTGAATGGTGACCATAACTTTGAAGCTCTAAAAAGCAAATAAAGGTTATCCATAAGACTCTAGTGGTTAAATCAATGTCATATGAAGTGATCAAATCAGTTTGGGGTAAGAACAGACCAAAATTTAACTCCTTTTCACTGTATATCTTGCCATTGCAGTCTTTAGGCTAGATCATGATTTCAAGCTCGATTTCACTTTCTAGTGCTTAACGCATGCGCAGAATGCTAGATGGCACTATAGGATGTTCAGTCAAGCCTGAAATCATGATTGCAAGGGAAACTGCGGATGTCAAGATTTATAGTGAGAAAGGAGTTACGTTTTGGTCTGTTCTCACCCAAAATCGATTGGATCGCTTCATAAAACATGGATTAAACCACTGGAGTCTTATGGCTTAATTTTATGCTGCCTTAATGTGCTTTTTGGAACTTCAAAGTTCTGGTACACAATCACTTGCATTGTGAGGACACAGAGCTGAGATATTCTTCTAAAAATCTTTGTTTGTGTTCAGCTGAAGAAAGTCATTCACATCTGGAATGGCATGAGGGTGAGTAAATGATGAGAGAATTTTCATTTTGGGGTGAACTATCCTTTAAGAGTGGTTTCAGTGTCCAACTACTTTTTGGGACCATATTGCAGTAGTAAGTTTCTTCATTAATCATGCATAGTATTATTGCTTTATGTTAAAATGTTAAATGTGCAATTTGCCTTTTAAAATCTACAAAGGATGCAAAAATTGAGCCTGAGGAGTTTACAAATCGCCTCCAGACGGAATTGAAATCATCTCCTCAACCTTATCTGATACCTTTTCTTAAGGTACGACTTTTGTTATAAAGCAGTTATTCTACTTTGATCTCAATGGGTCTCATTTGCTAATAAATGCATGTAAGTTGCCTATTTATATGCTTAAAGTTATACTTTTTCAAAACGGGTTCTTCTGCGCACAAATTTGCTCTTACTATTTTAAATGTTTACAAATTGAGAATTGTAAAAAAAAAATATATACAGTATTTGTATGCGGTGTTTGTACACAAATTTGCTCATTTTTTTAATGTTGATAAAGTATTGTTTTATGTGGCATAAAATTTGTATATAACGTCCAAGCTATCTCCATATAAGTGCTTTCTCTAGTTATGTATTAAAAAAAGAAGAACATTTTAACAACACATCTTAAATGCTTTAGGAGTCTGTGATTTTTGCATATGTGTGGTTTCAGCTGGTCAAAAATTTTATTGTAAATTTAGAATAATTTGGAAACGCTTCACACACAAATACGTGCATATATGCGGTTAGTGAATGAGACACAATGTTCTTGATTACAGAAACTAAAGACACATCTGAATACAAATGTTGATATTGCTGTTTTACTGAAAAATGTATGTTTTTCTTTCTCTTTGTACAGAAAAGCTTGCCTGCTTTGCGTATCACTCTTCTGAACTCCCAGCAGTCTTTAACTCAAATGCCCTGTGCCACCTCCACCCCTCTGGCAGTCAACACCATTAAAGCTCCAGCACCAAGCACACTTCCCACCACCATATCTACCATTCGTCCGGCTGGTGCCATGGCTTCAACCACCACTATGGTACTTGTACATTTCTGTAGTCTAATGAGTAGGGAGTGGTCACGATGGTCAACTACGTGTCCAAAACCTCCTGACTTAGGTCAGTTAGGATCACTGCTTTATCTTAGGAATGTGAAATCTCAGAATAATAGTAAAGAGAATTATTTATTTCAGCTTTTATTTCTTTCATCACATTCACAGTGGGTCAGAAGTTTACATACACTTTGTTAGTATTTGGTAGCATTGCCTTTAAATAGTTTAACTTGGGTCAAATGTTAGCCTTCCACAAGCTTCTCACAATAAGTTGCTGGAATTTTGGCCCATTCCTCCAGACAGAACTGGTGTAACTGAGTCGGGTTTGTAGGCCTCCTTGCTTGCACACACTTTTTCAGTTCTGCCCACAGATTTTCTATCGGATTGAGGTCAGGGCTTTGTGATGACCACTCCAATACCTTGACTTTGTTGTCCTTAAGCCATTTTTCCACAACTTTGGAGGTATTCTTGGGGTCATTGTCCATTTGGAAGACCCTTTTGCAACCGAGCTTTAACTTCCTGGCTGATGTCTTGAGATGATGCTTCAATATATCCTCATAATTTTCCTTCCTCACGATGCCATCTATTTTGTGAAGTGCACCGGTCCTTCCTGCATGAAAGCACCCCCACATCATGATGCTGCCACCCCCATGCTTCATGGTTGGGATGGTGTTCTTCAGCTTGCAAGCCTCACCCTTTTTCCTCCAAACATAACAAATGTCATTATGGCCAAACTGTAAAATTTTTGGTTCATTAGACCAGAGGAAATTTCTCCAAAATATAACATGTATGTCCCCATGTGCACTTGTAAACTGCATTCTGGCTTTTTATGATGGTTTTGGAGCAGTGGCTTCTTCCTTGCTGAGCAGCCTTTCAGGTTATGTCGATATAGAACTCGTTTTACTGTGGATATAGATACTTATCTACCTGTTTCCTCCAGCATCTTCACATGGTTCTTTGCTGTTGTTCTGGGATTGATTTCCACTTTTCACACCAAACTACATTCATCTCTAGGAAACAGAATGCCTCTCTTTCCTGAGCTGTATAATGGCTGCGTGGTTCCATGGTGTTTATACTTGTGTACTATTTTTTGTACAGATGAACTTGGTACCTTCAGGCATTTGGAAATTGCTCCCAAGGATGAAGAAGACTTGTGGAAGTCCACAATTTTTTTCTGAGGTCTTGGCTTATTTCTTTTGATTTTCCCATGATGTCAAGCAAAGAGGCACTGAGTTTGAAAGTAGCCCGTAAACTAATTCCATAGGCACATCTCCTATCAGAAGCTAATTGTCTAAAGGCTTGACATCATTTTCTGTGTTTTTGTTTTTGGCACCATTCTGAGTAAATTCTAGAGTCTGTTGTGTGTGAAAATCCCAGGAGATCAGCAGTTACAGAAATACTCATACCAGCCCGTCTGGCCCCAACAATCATGCCATGGTCCAAATCACTGAGATCACGTTATTTCCCCATTCTGTTGGTTCATGTGAACATTAACTGAAGCTCCTGACCCATATCTGCATGATTTTAAGCACTGCCACATGATTGTTGGTGCTTCAACAATAAAAGTACCAATTTCTTTCCATAAGAGCAAAATCTGTACATAATTCTAAACTTTTGGCTTCCAGTGTATATATAATTTTTTTAGTTTTGAGATTTTTAGTGGAAGTACTTTTATGGTTGTTTACTGAAATCTGTTTAAAAAAGGTTATTATTTTTAGCTGTTCTGTTTGGTGATGTTTTTGGTACAGAAATTACACAAATCAGCTTCACGATTGATTAGTAGTTGATTCATGCTTATACTCTGGTTTTGTTCCTTAGGCTGTTAAGAGGCCTGGAGTTCAGCCTACACCCACACGGATGCCGGTGGTGATCACACAGACTGTTCGTGCTCAAGGTAAGCTATTAGGTGAACCACATAAAATAGATTAGAATCCATTTCAGAACCTATTAAAGATAAGTAATAGAGGCTTAAGTGTTTCTTTTCACATGCAATAGACAAAACGGACGCACCTTGGTGTAATTGGGAGTTTGTATTGCAGGTGCTGCTGGGACGGCCTTTCAAGTGAGGAATCCAATGGGTGTGGCTGTGCAAGTCTCAGTCAATCAAAAACAGAAGCTGAATGACCCTGGGGGTGGAACTTTCAGGTAGTATTCCTTAGTGTCCAGTAGGAGGCAGTGTTATTCTAGAATTGTGGGGGGATTTTATTGCGTTGGGGGAACAACAGAATTGAAGAATGTTATAATGGGTGTGATGGAATGAAGTCTTTGTTCAGGACTATTATTTATCAATATACTGGAGAATAAAATTGAAGGTTTTTAAAAGATCCAGGGGAGCTTGAAATAAGTTAGTTTAAAATGAACCATTCTAAATTCTAATTAAAACTGAAATGGGATCAGAATTTAGTTTTCCAGATAGCTGTGAAACACATATGTGTATATACAGTATAGGTATAGTGTGGTCCAAATGTCTGAGACCACATTAAAGGAATATTCTGGGTTCAGAACAAGTTAAACTCAATCGACAGCATTTGTGGCATAATACCACAAAAAGTCATTTTGACTCGCCCCTCCTTTTCTTAAAAAAAACAAAACAAAAAAAAAGTTAAAATCAGGGTTATATTGAGGCACTTACAATGGAAGTGAATAAAGGCCAATTCATAAACGTTATTTATACTCACTGTTTCAAAAGTATAGCCGCAAGACATAAATAATATGCCTGTTAACATGATTTTAGTGAGCTAAAAACACTTTTTTTTGGCATAAAATTTTAGCCAATTGTACAACTTTGTTGCCATGGCGATGTAATGTCAACAAACCCTGAAATTAAAAATGTCAATTTAAACAACTTTTCAGCCACTTAATACATGAGTTTTAACAGAAGAATGAATGTAAGTGCTTTTTATAAAATTATAAGCTTCACATTTCTGGCTTTTAAACCCTCCAAAAATTGGCCACCATTTACTTCCATTGTAAGTACTTCGTTGTAACTTAGATTTTTGCTTTTTTTAAAGAAAAGGAGGGAGGATGTCAAAATAAATTTTTGTGGTAATCAACATTAATCCACAAATGCCGTTGATTAAGCTTAAACAAGGTTTTTTTTAACAGTAAGAATTATTCACAAATAATGCTGGGATAAAATAGATCATCAGATTTTGCACAATTTTGTGGAGTCCATGCCAGCTCGATTGCATGCTGTCATTAAAGCAAAAAAAAAGAACGTTTGAATTAGTGTTTCACTCAAATTGTTACGCAGATAATTTAATTAGCGATTACAAAAATTCTATTAAATTAAAAAAGTCCAAAAGAGAGAGGCATTTTCACAAGTGGTCTCAGACTTTTGGTGCCCACTTTTGTTGAATATATACTTACCTGCATTTACATTCTCTTGAATTGTCTCCACTGTCTGCAGGGATGATGATGACATCAATGATGTGGCATCAATGGCTGGCGTGAACCTGAATGAGGAGAATGCCCGGATCCTGGCCACAGGTTCGGAAACAGTGGGCACCCAGATCCGTTCCTGTAAAGACGAGGCCTTCCTTCCTGCCAGTCTTCTCCATAAACGTCTCCTGGAGACTGGTACGAAATAGCTCACCTCTACAATACTCTCAGTCTGGCAATGTTGTCAGGATCAGTTTCTCCTGGCAAGTAAACAATCATAAAGTGGTTTAGGCTGTCCCGCAACTGTGTGGGCATTTAATATTCAGTGTAATTACAGTATCAGTGTTGACTGACGACGTTTCAGGGCAGATCTTCAAATGGGTGTGGGATTATGAATGGATTTAAACAAAAAGCTGATGAAAGCCGGTCCGATGAGACAGGGAAGATGTGTCACTCTTTTTTTAAGCTCTATGATATGCCTGCTTGATTTCAGAGCTGCATAATGAAAGAGTAGAATTTTATTTGACAAAAAAGGCACATGCATAATACTGTCTCACTTTAGACTAGGCTTGAAGTAGATTAAATCCCAGACCAAGGCTAGAGTTTCCTCTTTTTTTAAAAAAAGATCCAATAAATCCATCCAATAAATCCATTTTCTACTCAAATGGTACTTAGACGGAACTGGCCTCTGCATCTCTCAGACACGGCCTGCATTTCCACAGACTTAAGACCTGAACAATGATGTAACTGTCTTCATTACTACTGTAACCTGCCTGTAATTAACATGCTGCATCACATATATTTGAGAATGTATTTTAACATCCAGATTAATTTGATTTAGCGTATGTATGACTGCACAAGCTACTTTTGATGCAACAATGAAAAGTTTTTTAAATATATGTGAATTCATAGCAATCAATTCACTTGCATAATTATTGTAAATAGAATATTTTTATTTTACATGGTAGGGGGAAATAAAATGCCTGGAGCCACTCTGCAAAACTACATTCTTAGGAATGGAATTTATGTTTTTATGTGCAACCTTGGTAATTTCTAGTGTAGACAGCTTCATTGATTTTAATGGGAGCAATCTAGTTTTGATTTGCTAGTCAGTTATTGTTGTTCTGAAAGCAATACTTGGTGCAAACATTATCCCCCCAGTTCCAGGTTTGGGACTAACAGATTTATGGGTCTGCACGGATCCAATTTCTCCACCCAAGAACCTCCTTTTCTGCAGTGGAAATGTGCTGAATTGTTCCATATCGTGTACTGTCTCCAGCGCCGGCACCCAGTTGGTGGAAATGGCACTATATAGAGTGATTGGTGCCATTCCAATCCCCTCTCTTTCATCTATGCCTAAGACCTTTAGTGCACTTTCACTGGTCACTCAAATGCTAAGTTGGCCTAATGAATGCCCTGTTTTCTGAGCTGGAGGCCACCTCGGGCTGAGTATGAATACTTTATGCGGCATCTTCTGATTCCTCACTGTCAGTTTGCTGTGTGTTGAAATTAGAGGCTGCCTCAGGCTCCATTCTTGACAAGGTCACTTGCAAACTCTTTGGATGTTCCTGCCTAAACAAACAATCCACATTTCAAGTACTAAACAGATTGGGATCTATATACCCGTGAATGCTACATGTAAACAAATTGGAATTTTACTTTTTCTTACTTTTTTTCTCTCCCAAATTTGGAATTCCCAATGCGCTCTAGGTCCTCATTGTGGCGTAGTGACTCGCCACAATCCAGGTGGCAGAGGATGAATCTCAGTTGTCTCCGTGTCTTAGACCGTCAATCCACGTATCTTATCACGTGGCTTGTTGAATGCATTACCGCGGAGACATAGCACGTGTGGAGGCTTCATGCTATTCTCTGCGGCATCCATGCACAACTCACCACGTGTCCCACCGAGAGCGAGAACCACATTATAGTGACCATGAGGAGGTTAACACAACCTGACTGTACTCACCCTAGCAACCGGGCCAATTGGTTGCTGAGGAATGCCTGACCGCAGTCACTCAGCACACCCTGGAGCGTCTTTACTTGCTGAACTACCCAGACCGGAATTTTACATTTTCTAAAGAAAATGTTAGTGGTGTTGGCCCGTGTACAATTTGCCACCACTATGATAAAGTGTTGTGGGTGGATTCCAGGGTGTTGCTGTGTGATTGCTAAGGTGGTTGCTTACTGGCCCAGGTCAAAAGAGCCCACCCCCATGTCTTTATGATATTCTGGTCTATAGAAATGGCTTGGAACCCTGTTTTAATTTAACAATAGAAAGTAATAAAGTAGTAGAACATCTTTCTTCAACAAGTAGCAAAATTTGAGGTACCTATCATGAGTTACATGTCATAATGTAATACATACAGTTAGTGGATTGTTCAGATCCCTAACCTAAGTATGAGCAATAATAATTCTGATGCTTGCCTTAACAAGCACCATTAACAAGCAAAAAATTGATGTGTTATATAGTAAGAACGAAATGCATGCTGATTTTTACCCGTAATTCGCAGGGAATAACGGTGGGTGGAAGTCTGCTCACTTTTGTCCCACACTAATCTGATGAAAAAGGTGCATGTCCACAGGAAACCAGGGATCATAATCAAAACCAGACACCTCAAATGCTTTACATGGCATCTGCTTCCACTATACACTCCTGTCTTTAACACACTGTTGAGTGTTGTCATCAAAACAGATGGGCTAACCTTCACATAAATCATTTTAAAGATCAGCTAAACAGCAGAAGAAATAGTTGAGGCAGGTATTTGGATCCGTCTCATCCAAAATGCGGCCTCCATTATTGTATTTAAGCAAACTCTCTCTCCCCCCATGCACTTGATTTAGCACACAGTGCATACCAATGAGTGCCCGCAGATATGTGCTATTACATGGAGCCCGGCTGTGGTTGTTATGCTGTCGCCGGGGGGGAGCAGTGTGTTAAAAATGTAAATCTTCCTCCGGGGGAGTTATGCGCGTGAGTGTGTATGTGTGTGTTTGTGTGTGAGTGAGTGACGATTTCAGCTTGATGGCTGGAGGAGGAAAAGAGGAGGTGGTGTATTGCGCCACCTGCTGGATGTATGTGTGATGGAGAGAGAGTGACAGTGACAGGAAGTGAGTGTGTGGGTGTGACAGATGCAAAGTGTTTACAAGTTAAATTTAGGTCATATCATGAGGCAGGTTTGAATAAATGGAGAAAAAAAAAGTGATTTTACTTTTAGTCTAGTGCTTAAAGGGTTAGTTCATCCAAAAATGAAAATGATCATCATTTATTCACCCTCACATGGTTCCAAACCAGTATGACTTCTGCAGAAGGAGATGTTTAGCAGGATGTTAGCCTCAAACACTGTTCATTTCTTTGCATCTTTTTCCATACATTGAAAGTAATAGTGATTAAGACATAACATTCTAACATCTCCTTTTGTGTTCCATGGAAGAAAATAAGATATATGGTTTCGGGGTGAAAAAATAATGACATAATTTGTATTTTTCATCCCTTTAAGGCTCAAAGAACTGCTGTTCAGATTTTCATTTTTCCAAAGCAACTTTAATGCAAAACTTTGTCTTATTTCAGCCAAAAAGTTCGGCATGACGGAGGTGCCAATGGAGACGGTCACTCTCATTTCTCACGCCACTCAGTCCAGGCTGCGCTCCATGCTGGAGAAAGTGTCAGCCGTTGCACAACACCGCACAGACTCCTGCAAAGTAAGAACCGTTGCATGAACTACTTGCTCCAGTGTGCTGAACTTCAAAGAGAAATAAAAAAAAAACCTGACTTTTTCTCATTATATATCCTTCACGCTAAAAATGTTACAGCAGAGAAAGGTTATTCTAGACCCTAACCTTAGTTTTTGATCATGGAAGATATACAAGACTAGTCAAGAGTAGATTTTGTTATATGTCACATAACTAATTATACCTCTTGCTTTTCTTGCATCAAAACTGGTGATGAAAATGTTAACTAGCTGGGTTTTCATCCTCCTATTTTCATTCAAATTTTGGGATAATGCATAAAAAAATGCTGAATGGAAATAAATGTCAATACAATTTCCCAAATTTACATAATAAAATCCAGGGGTACACCAATCGATTGGCCACCAATCTGAATCGGCCGATCTTCGTCTTAAGTCTGTGATTGGCTGATCGTGCCTAGAATCAGGACTGATCATTTTTGCAGCGCAGGGAATCACACAGATACACACACTATTGAATGAGCTCTTGTTCAGTCCTTGAAACGTGACAGTGTGTCCTCTGGAGGGTGAATTATTGGCAATTCTAAGTATTCACGAAATTAAACTTACTGTCATACTGACAGTACTGTTATTCAGATGTGCAGGGTTGTTTTTAAAAATCTGAAAGAATCACACGTTTGAATATAAAGTAATAAAGAGACTGCAAACTGGTTTACAAACGAATTAAACAACACATTAACATGCGTATACAAATCGGAGTACATGTGATGTAATGCGAGTCGTCACAATCAGACTGTTTGAGCACTTTCAACAGGAGCGCTTTCTGTGACAATCAAACATGCGCACTTTCCATGTGCTCTCAATATCTCATCACTCTCTCATTTCAGCACTATTCTGTGAGGATCCCAATTAAAATCAGATTAATGTTGGTCCCATTAACACTAATCACATTTATTACATTTTAAACATAACGGCATCGCATCTTCACGCATTTGCTTAATAATTAGCAATTTGTGTTACAACAAGATGCCAAAGACAGCAAACAAATCATAGATATTGATGATTTCTCACTGGGGCAGTTTTAGAGCTTGTAATGGATTTATTTTTATTCTTTTTGAAAGTATCTCTGTTGTGTGTGATGCTCTCATGTTTTTTACTGATTGCCAGTATGTCACAATGACCTTTTGATATTGACAACAGAACTATTCATACCTGTTTTCAATACAAATAAATGTTAGCAATTCACAATTCATTTAGTTTTAACGTAAATTTGGGAACACTTAATACATAGGTTTAATTTCTTTAACATTAGTTAATGTATTAGGTATCATGAACAAACAATGAACAATATTTCTTTACAGCATTTATTAATCATAATGTTAGTTAATAAAAGTGCAATTCTTCATTGTTAGTTCATAGTGCATTATCTATTATTTAAACTAATACAACTTTAAAAATGTATTTAGTATATGTTGTATCTAACATGAAGTTTGTTAGTTCATGTTAACTATAGTAATGTGAATAAATATGTGAACAAATGGAACCTTTTTGTGAAGTGTTGCTGTAATTTTACTGTGTGGGGCATATAACTTGCAAAAGTGTGGCAAAAGGCACGTTTACAGAAATCTATATCAGTATCCATCGATCTTGGTGTTAAAAAAAATCAGAGATTGGTATTGTCCTCATTTCCTGATCAGTGCACCACTAAAAAAAACTTTGATCGCTTGTGGTGAATACATTTATTTATTTGGTATGAATACAATTATCATTATTAATAAACATAATATAATTAATAATAATTATGATTGCAAATTCAAAAAGAGACACTAAAAACAAATACAAATTTAAAAGTTAACTTAAAATATTAATAGTAATAACTGTACAATAAATGAAAATACACATATTAGAATGTTTGATCATGTCATTTTAGTGATTTGGGACTGAGGAAATATTGGATATTTATGTTTTAAATGCTGATTTAAGTAATCTCTTGGAATATCTGAATTATAAATAAAATTTTCGCCCTACAAGAGCATTAGAATAGAACAGACTTTATATGGGTGAAAAACTGATAGCTAGGTCCATATTTCAAAGAGTTTCCTGGCTTTAAAGCCCACAATTTGACTTTTTTTGACATGTTAGAACATGCATGGATGGTTCATCATTGAGTTGGTCAGTGTAACTATGGTTTCTATAAAACATGCCATAGCATTTTGTTATGAACAGTAGCCTAAACACTTTTAAAATCTACAATTAAAAATGATTTGTTATAATAAAAACTAAGGAGATGTCTTTCCATTTTACTTTTAAAATGAATCACTAAATGTATTTTCAAATCATACCATTCACGTTTCCTTGTTAGTGCTGTTAAGTAGGTCGGGTCTGTCGGGTCTATGTTTGACATTCTCCATAGTGTAGAAAATTATAGATTTTATTCAGGTTTTATGGTCTACGCCGTGCTGTTTAGTGCTCCTCACGATCTAGTCAAGCCTGGTTTATGACACGTCCAGTGTGAAATGGAAAGCGCATTTAGTGCTTAAAAATTGCTTTTGAGAAAAACCACTGAACGTCTTAAAGGGAATAGACTCGGGGGTTCTGCTGAGCCCCCTCTCTGTCCAGCGCTCGTAGAATATTTAGTTTTTGTCTTGTTTTCCATTTAAAATAGTTTAAAAATCCTTAAAATAAGATAAATTCACTTGAGAAGCAACATATAAGATATTTAGACTAGCTTTAAGAGAATGTATCTTAAATATAATTTTATTTTGTATATAAGTGTATTTCTTCACTTGGTTATACTTCAGCGAATGCAGTAAAAACATAATATACTTATATTCAAGCAAGTCTAAATATATTATATGCTGCTTCTCAGGTGAATGCATCTTTTTCTTTTTTTTTTTCTTTTTAAGGATTTTTAGATATTTTAAAATATTTGTATTTTTAATATGATATTCAACATTCTCACATCCAAAAATTTCTTCTGCAGTATAGCTGCTAAAGAAAATGTACATATTTTTTTTTTTAAAGAAGTTTTAGATATTTATATGGCAAAACAATACACATATGCAGTGTATAATGGGGCGAAGACTACCCTCTCTCTCCTTTCTGTTCACTTCAATCCATCTTTAACTCACAAATGTTTTTTTTTAATTCATTAATAAAGCTGCGTATTGCTAATTTTCTTCACGATAAGAAATGCACAGTGACGCATATATTAAGATTCAATAAGTCGCAAGCCATCACGTTATAATCTAGCTGCAGCAGCAAGCATGCGCACTCGAGGTATGAGCATCCCCATGACAGTGTGCATCAGACGGATACAGTTTCAATCTCTTCCCCCTTTGATCGGGACACTTCTTGCAACTCCTAGAAGAGGCACTGACAGAGCTGAGAAATCCCAGTTTCGGAGTTTGTAGTTATTTACGTGACCTGCTCCCTTATTAATTGAACTTTATTTAAGCTATAATGCAGTAAATATAGCTGCATTAAAGATGTAACATCGGGGTGCTTCCTTTAAAGACGCTTGTCACAGAATTTTTGCTTTTTGCTCCACTAATTCCACAATGAAAGTGCTTCTGTATTTACTTATTTTGTATAATTCCCACATACTTTGCAATCTATATCAAATGAAGTTGTTTGGAAAGTTTAGTTTGCATCTGGACTGTTAGCTGTGTTTTCTTGCTCTCCTCAGTCAGGAACAAACTGCAGAGCTGCTCTCCGCAACATCATTAGTTTCATATGATCTCATGTTACGTTAAATGAGATCAAATGACTATTCGACAACAAACATTTTTGTAGACTTTTTTTTATTGTTGTTGTCGATAACGTCGACTAATCCTTTCAGCCCTACATGTGAGTTTGCCTCAAGTCACGTGACTTAATATGTGCTGATTGCTAGCAAACATGAAGTTTGTCAGCTTTCTTTCTGTGCCCTCTAAATGGCCATTCATTTATTACATTGAGCAAAAGAGTCACAGTGGTTGGTACAAGTTCCCCAGCATCTACAAATTCCATTTCTATTTTGTGCCAATTTCTCCAGAAGTGTTAATATTGTTTTCTGGAACACATGGGATAGAAACGCTGCTTTATTCACAAATTGCTTTCCCACTGATTTTTTTTTAAGTTAAAGTTTTTACTTGGATTGAATCCTCTAATATTTGCAAGTCATGAGAAGAGGAAGGATCGCAAAATAAACCTACAACCCCAATTCCAGAAAAGTTGGGACAGTATGAAAAATGCTAATTAAAACAAAACAAAAAAAAATTCACACTTTGCTATATTAAAAGCACTGCATCTACACATATGATGTTTTACCTTTTTATGTACAGTAATTTCAAATCGTATAATTGCAACATGCTCCAAAAAACAGTCGAGTGTTTACCACTGTGAAACATCTCCATTTCTTGTAATAACATTTATTAAGCATTCGGGCACTGAGAACACACGTTTGTTAAGTTGAGAATGGAATTTTTCCCCATTTATGCCACAAATTCTCAAATGGAGATGGTCAGAACTGAAGGCATGCACTTGTAATCCGGGCAATATGTGGTTTGAAGTTGTCCTGCTGAAAAATGCAGGGAAGTCCCTGGAAAAGACGGTGCTGGATGGCAGTGTATGTTGCTCCAAAATGTGTACACATATGTCTGCATAAATTGTGCCCTCACAGATGTGTGAGTTTCCCATTCCATGAGCACCGACACACCACTGGCGCATACAGACACTGGCTTTTGGACTTGACGCTGATAACAGCTTGGATGTTCCTTTTCCTCTTTGGCCCGGTGAACACGACGGCTGGGTTTTTAAAAAAATATTTGAAATGTGGACTCATCAGACCAAAAAAACACAGTTCCGCTATTCTACTTTCCATATAAGATGAGACCGAGCCCAGAAAAGTCTTCAGCACTTCTGGACAGTGTTGATGTAGGGCTTTTGCTTTGCATAGTAAAGACTTAACTTGCATTTGTGGATGCAGATGCGAGTGGTGTTGACTAACAAAGGTTTACTAAAGTTATCCCAAGTCCATGTTCATGATATCCATTCCAGATGAATGATGTTTTTAGGAGAGTGATTTTTGAGGGATCGGAGATCACGTGCATTCAGAAGAGGTTTTTGTCTTGCCCTTTACAAACCAAGATTTGACCAGATTCCTTGAATCTTTTAACTGTATTGTGCACTGTAGAGGGTGAAATGCACAAAATCCTTCCAATTTGTATTTGGAGAACATTGTTCTCAAAAGTGCTGGATTATTTGCTGAAGCATCTGTTGGTAAATTGACAAGTCTCGAATGATCCTTGCTCTTGAAGGACTAGACTGTTTTTGGAGGCTCCTTATATTCTGTGACACGATTGCCTCACCTGTTTAACATCTCCAGTTTCACATTGCCTTGTTATTTTAACTCGTTAAATTGTTATTAGTCTTTAATTACCCTGTCCCAACATTTTTGCTGTGTGTTGCAATCATCTGATTTGAAATGACTGTACATTTAAAAAAAAAAAATAATTATAAATCACAAGGCAAAATATCATATAATGTGTTGTTGCAGTGCTTTCAACTTTTTTGTGTCTGTTTGTAGGCAAGTTCACAGTAGTTTCATTCACTTCTTATTCAAATTCTGGTCAAATGCACCTCTAGTGCCATTCTAAATGCATATAAGTGAACCAAACTATTGAGCATCTACATCTGAGATGCAGTTTGTGAGTAGCACTCAAATATTGCACACCGCGTGAAGGCTAAAAATAGCCATGAGTGTGTGTAAACAGAGCAGCGCAATTCACTGACACGCTGGAGCTGCGCATGCATTTTATATATTTATTTATAAAACAGCCTTTTGTGATTCACAGAGCAAGTGGCTTTGAATAAAATGCATGAGTCATATGAGCTACTTTAATGGTTCTGTTATGTCGTTTTTGGAGCTTGACAGTAACGAACATGACTAACACACCGATACCGATACGTCTAAAAGATTCAATATCGGAGCCAATACAGATCCAGGTGTCGGATCACTGCATCCCTATTGCACGGTCTTTAGGAAACGTAATGGCCATAAAATGTACATTTAAAATGATTGTAATATTAATTAAAAATGTTGCCTAATTTTATGTCACCAGCAAAATCATCATGACTAAATCATGAAAATACATTGTAAATTGCACAGTCCTACATGTTCGTTTAACAAGACTTTTACCACCGCTGTATTGACAGCATCGTCATCCAAGACCAGAAGTATTTGTCGTATAATTGTATTTGGAGCACAATAAAGGGCACATGAAATTATGGCAATGAACAATTCAACAGGATCAAGGAGTGTTGCAGTCTGGATTTGAATTTATACCACAACATGTGCATGTCTCAATGTGTCCTGGAAAGCTCTGGCATTTTTTTAGGCTAAACATCTTGACGTTTTATTAACCTTTTTTATTTTTAGAGACGGAAGGTAATGCAGGTTGTAAAAAAAAAAAAAACTAAAAAAAACTGAGAAATTCAGACTTTGATCTTATACTTGGAAGAGAGAATACAGTGTCACGTTGCAATTTGTCCCAATCTGATTCAGATTTTTTTATTTTTTTTTTCAAAACCATTAACTGGCACGGCTATAAGAAGTTAGTCCCGTTGTCATCAGCAAAAAACAAGTCAAACTTGAATGGAGA
This sequence comes from Moxostoma hubbsi, assembly GCA_032164185.1. NCBI lineage: Eukaryota > Metazoa > Chordata > Actinopteri > Cypriniformes > Catostomidae > Moxostoma > Moxostoma hubbsi. The sequence continues at coordinate 14,637,645 of JAVLUX010000049.1, read as the reverse complement.
CAGGAAAAGTTGGCCCTGAGAGTGAGGCACAGCCTCAATGCAAAAGAAAGAGAGCGAGAAGAAATGAGACGAGCAGTGCCGTTCCCGCTGCTAATAGGCTATAGCCTCAGAAGTGCATGAAAATGTGTGGGTTCCTTTAAGTTTGTGCGCCGCTTGGCTTTGCTCCTCCGCTGTGCCTCACGCAGCTCTTTTACCTGCAATGCTAGAACATCCTTTGCTGGAAAACGAGTCAGGGGTTGCCTCGGAGAAACACTGTGAAACATACAATTGTCCCATTAGCTCTGGGTGACCTACTAACTTCACTTCCATTTATGTACGAGAGGGAATTAGTGAAACTTTAGGCAAGTGGGGAAAAAGTTTGTTCGTTCTTATAACTGCATAAAGGTTATGTGTGTGTTGATGAAGAGTTTGATGTTTTGTTTTTCCTGTAGGATGAGGAGCTGTACAAGCAGGGGTCGGATGTACGAGCCCAGCTGAAGTTTTTTGAGCAGTTGGAGAAGATCGAAAAGCAAAGGAAGGATGACGAGGAACGGGAGATTTTAATGAAAGCAGCTAAAGTAAGTTTGAGTGACACGGGAGCAACCATAAGTTACTATAACAATAGTTACTATAATCAAATTACATTTTTAATAACAAAAAGTAGTGTACACATTATATTTTACATTTTTGTTGCAAGGTAACTTGTGTTACTTGGTTTGGCCTACACACAGTAGGGGGCAAAAGTCTGAGTGTTAGCGGAAATGGCTCTATTTTGCACTTTTTTATTTTTCCTTAAGAAAAAAAATCGGACCTTTTGTGCAATGGATTGTAATTGCCACAAATTTGTGTACATTAGTGAACAAGAAAGTTATGACATCAAATTAATAGGAATTATTTCATGTTCTGCACTATTTCTTGGTCATTAATCAAACTGTGTGACGTTGACCATGTGAGCTCCTTTGTACAAAAGGTAAGGTTTCCCTTTATCCATTGAAGCACACAAGATGCTCAACTTTGGAGTACATAACAGTTTGAGTTCATGCTTTCATCTAGCTCCTGCGACCCAAATATGATTGTTGTGGGAATTTTCATTCTTTCAATCTTCACTCACTAGCCCCTAAGAAACATGCAAAAAAACAAGTAAACTTTTAGACCAAATAGTTGTTCTTAAAATTGATGTCGACATATGTGGACAGCGGGACTAACTTGTGAAATTTTAAATAATACTAAGCTAAGATGTCATAAACTTATGCGCCATAGAAACAAGCGCGCAGCTATCTTAAAAAAAATGTCTTGGTACTTTCGTTCTAGCGGTTCTATGTAGATATCTATGGTGCTGATGTCAAAATGTAGCTAGCAAAGTTTATTTACAGGTTAGAGAGTTGTCATATCATGCGTATTTTAAAGTGTTCAGGAGATGTCATAACAACTGTAAGCAGAGCGGGAGATTTTAAAACAAGTGTACTTCGTTCAAAAATACACAAGGAAGAATACTTCACGTAGTGGACGTACTGATGTGCCTCTGTGCTCATGAAACTCCAAGAGACAACTTAAAAGTCATTAAAATATCTGATCATCTTCTCATGTCATTCACCCATCGCACTATATTTAAGGTAAGCAGATTGTTTGAGCGTTAAACCGGGACTGGGGGAGGGGTGCAAATATGTGAAAAAAATGTGAACGTGCTTGTTTTATTTTAGATTCTGTTTACAACACTTTTAATCACTTTTGAGCCTCTAAAAAATGTAGGTTGACAAATTAATTACAAAAAAATTACAATTGTAATTTTCTTTAATTTTGAACTTGCATATGTAATAATACGAGCTGTCACTTTTAGACATTTCTGACCCACTTTATATTATATTAGGCTACCTAATATAAAGTGTGACTGAAATTTTATGTAACTACACATTTTAACACAAATTATTAACAAGTTGAAACCTAAAAATTAAGGAGAATTTCACATATAAGAATTAAACGCTTGATTTATGAAAAAGTGCAGCGTGTCATAGCTGTCTGAATGTGATCTGCCAGGTCCAATTTACCTTCGTGGGTGTCAGAAAAAACAAACATTTAGAGTGACAGAAAAAAAAACACCCCAAGCAATTTCACATAGTAAAGGGGTGCTGTAGACTCTTCTTAGTTGCTTCAATACAAACAGGAAGTTATATGACAAAATTAGCAGCAGAAGCAGGGCGGGGCTGATTTTTTTTTTTTTTTTTTTTTTAATTGTTTGTTTCCAGGAGATTTGATTTTTCATGTTTTTGAGACATAAGCATATTACATCAGAAATTAGCATAAATAATTCTGATTCAAAGTAATGGCCGGCATCATACAATCACTGCCAACCATGTTAAAATAAAATTATAAACGATAAATTCTGAATCTATGTACTGATAATCATTGTCCCATGTCTGCCAAACATGTAGAGTGATCCAAACATCATCTACAGCCTGAAATGGAAATTTGGATTGAATGCTCTTCGTTGTGAGCTGTAGGTTGCTCCCTAAATAGTGAATTACATACAGTTTGCATATGTGGTCATTGTTTTTAACAGCATGGCTTTTCGCGATAAATCGCTCAACTTTTAAAAATGGCATATCGGATGAAACTAGAGACTCGAATATTTGGAACAAGTTTCATTGTAAAAACGTATTAGTTTTCTTACAAGATGTAGTTTTGTTGGCACTTCTCCCAAAGACAAACTCTGCTCTGTGGTCAACACCATGTTTTTTAGTCACAGGACACTGTATGGTGAAAATGTAACCCTTTACTGACAGCACAGAGTCTTCTGAACTGAGACCAGTTGGTATAAATAAAATTAAATTATGTGTTGCATATAGTGAAGCCAAAATACAATGCCCACGCATGTGGACGCGGGGACGCACAAGGTTATAGCATAAGGGGGACCTAACAAATACTGAGAAATTCTGAAATTCATGTGAATGGAAAAAAAAACACCTTTCTGTGAAATGAATACTTCCCACTAATGAACATTCCACCTCTGTAAGCTTGATCTGTGAAATTTATTAGAGCATGAGACTCACCTTAAGTACACTCGCACCTGCACACACAAACATATGTGCCAAAAGCAAACATATACACTGGCGGCCAAATGTTTAGAATAATGTACAGATTTTGCTGTTTCAGAAGGAAATTAGTACTTTAATTCACCAAAGTGGCATTCAGCTGATCACAAAGTATACTGTAGTCAGGACATTACTGATGTAAAAAAAGAAAGCACCATCACTATTTGAAAAGGTAATTTTTGATCAAATCTAGACAGGCCCCATTTCCAGCAACCATCACTCCAACACCTTATCCTTGAATAATCATGCTAAATTGCTCATTTGGTACTAGAAAATCACTTGCCATTATATCAAACACTGCTGAAAGCTATTTGGTACATTAAATGAAACTTAACATTTTGTTTTTGAGTTGCCACAGTGTGCAATAGGCTGGCATGCCTTAAGGTCAATATTAGGTAAAAATGCCAAAAATAAAAAACGCTTTCCCTAGAAACTCGTCAGTCAATCATTGTTTTGAGGAATGAAAGCTTTACAATGCTTGAAATTGCCCAAAAACTTAAGGTGTACACTACAGTCTTCAAAGACAAATGACAACTGACTCTAACAAGGACAGAAAGAGATGTGGAAGGTCAGATGTACAACTAAACAAGGGGATAAGTACATCAGAGTCTCTAGTTTGAGAAATAGATGCCTCACATGTCCTCAGCTGACAGCTTCATTGAATTCTACCCGCTCAACACCAGTTTCATGTACAACAGTAAAGAGAAGGCTCAGGGGTGAAGGACTAATGGGAAAAATTGCAAAGAAAAAGCCACTTTTGAAACAGAAAAACAAAAAGAAAATGTTAGAGTGGGCAAAGAAACACAGACATTGGACAACAGATAATTGAGTGTTATGGATCTTAAAAGAGTGTTATGGATTTTAACCCCATTGAGTTCTTGTGGGATCAGCTAGACTGTAAGGTGTGGGAGAAGTGCCCGACAAGACAACCACATCTATGGTAAATGCTACAGGAAGTGTGGGGTGAAATGTCACCTGAGTATCTGGACCAACTGACAGCTAGAATGCCAAGAATCTGCAAAGCTGTCGTTGCTGTATGTGGATGATGTTTTGATGAGAAAACTTTAAAGTAGTTTAAGAAGTTGTGAAAATTCAAATTGTAATAGTCATTTTTCACATTATTAATGTCCTAACTATACATTGTGATCAGTTGAATGCCACTTTAGTGAATAAAAGTACTAATTTCTTTCCATAAGAGCAAAATCTGTAAATTATTCCAAATTTTGTATGTGCACAGACAACAAAATACAATCGTTCAAACACAGACAATAGTTTTACTGTAAAAGCTGTTCTCTTGTTTGAAATTATTTTTATTTTTATTAGAAAGTAACTAAGTATTGTAATTCGTAATGTGTGTAAACATTCCATTAATTATTTCATCTAATTAAAATTTTATAAAAATAAATGGTAATCTACAGTGAAATTTGTAACTTGCTCAATACTTTATGGGAGTGGCTGCTGGCGCCAGTCTGCCCATTAGCGCCATTATAATGAAAGCTGGCATTTCCTACGTGTTTTTTTGGCCACTGTTAAAAAGAAACCGGTTGTGCTTTTAAGCCTTGGAGAGAAAAGGCAGTGTGTCATTAAGACACAAGATTGCACTCTGCAGCTTCATACTGTTGCAAATTGCAATAATGGCAAAGCCAGAGGGATTTATCCAGTCTCAAGTTGATTTGATTGTACTATTGCCTGGATTGGAGTACATCAGTGAAAAGGGAATGAGTGTTCTGTTAGGGAGCGAGAGAGGATATTTTAAATTTGCCTTGAAGTCTATTTCTTTATAAGGAAGTGTCACTATCATTCCCACTGAGTTTGTTGGGGGGAAAAATCATGTTATAAGTAAAAGAACCCAAAGGCATTATTTCCTTTACCTTTTTGGCCCCAATCAAGCAACATGGCTTTTAAAATGTAACACTTTTTCAGATATATCTGTTAGCCGTATAGGCAGGCATGAGGATTTGACGTTAAAGGAATAGTTAATCACAAACAGAATTCAAAAAGTTCTGTCAGTCTTTACGCATCCTCAAAATAGCCCCAGAAACTGAAATGGTGTTTAAAAACAAACAAACCAAGGGGAATGTAAAAATGATTGTCCTTTGTTACTTGTATTGATCCTGGAAAATGTCTTTTTAAAATAGATGATTTTGTCATTCATACATTTTTCTAGCATTTATTTTAACCACAGTCAATCAAATTCCTTCCCTGTAGGTCTGTTTAGGACTTGCAGATTACTCAGACATTATTTTCCAACCAATTTTGTTAGTGACAATGACAGTTGAAAATGTATATAAAGATTACAAAGCAGCAACAAACGGCTAATAGCAACTTCCCAGCGTTCATTGGTTTCCCTTGAAGTTTCGCTCCTTAAGATACGGTGGGGGTGTGATGATTCCCCACAGGAAAAGCACATGGCAACATGAAAGCAGAGGTAATTAGTTGACTTAAACGACAAATGATGATGATGTTGATGCTGTCCCATTTCGAAGCCTCAATGTTGTTAGACTCCCAGTGCAGCGCCAGCCCTATTCTAATTAATGCAGTCGACTAACTGAGATGTCAGCCAGGAGATAATTGTTCTTACGTCGCTGTTGCCGGTCTCATATAAATACTGTTTGGGAATAGAGTTGACCTATTTACAAGTACATTGCCATGTACCAGCACTTTAGTAGAATTATTAGTCTGTCAGCCCTAGTAACTTTTTTCAAGTTTCAGGTTGAGGTTGTTTTCTTAAACTTTTATGTCAATTTGTAACAAATTAAAACTGGTGTATGTGCGCTCTAATTTCTTCAATTTAAAGGGTCATATCATGAAGAAATCTTTTGAAAGAAAAGTTTAAATGTAATAAATTGCTCCCTTCCCAGTCCAAAATGTCAATTTATTGCAATTAAGCTGCAAAAACGGTTTCAGTTTTCTTCTTGTTTTAAAAAAGCTAGATGCAGTGTATCGAATTGAACAGAATGCTCAAAACACAAAGTTCTTTTTAACTTTACACAGCATATTAAAAATACGTCTTTGCCGTTTTCTCTTTTCTAAAATATTTAATAAGCAGGGTTGTTCTTGTGTAGAGTAAAAAACTCTCAAACCATAGGGATGTCTTAATTCTCAATAAATCATTCTTTTGAGTCCATTCATTCAATGAATAAGTCGATTCATTCGACCTGTTCACAAAGCAGTTATCAAATCTGTCTCAATCAAAATGTCTTTTAAAAATATGAATTTCCAAAATCACAAACACCTGGAAAGGTCAAGGAAATGTCATGGAAAAGTAATGGAAATTAATTGTTCAAAAGGGTGGGAACCATGATGTTTACATAGAAAGAAATAAAAACTCAGCGCAAAACGGACGCAAAAATACGCTCCACCCTTTACTCAGATGATAAGCGAAGAGTTTGTTTACATGAACGTCTTAAATTTACAGCAGAGAAATCAGGCCATTCTAAGGGTTAGAGAGAAGGTGAAAAATGGTAATGAGATAGTAAATGAACTGTTTTGGTACAAAAAACCATTACATAAACATTACATACAGAAAATGTATAACATGACCACTTTAAATAATGGAAACTTGTCTATTGTTGTTCTAATGGTTATCTTTGCTTGCAGAGTCGCTCAAGGCAAGAAGATCCCGAACAGGCCCGGCTTAAACAGAAAGCTAAAGAGGTGAGCTTTATGGAATACTATTTAATAGTACTAATAAAAGTGCTTGACATACATTTTTCATGATTATGCCCTTGCTATGAGTGTGACATCATTTAGTCTGACATTGAGACAAATGGTCTCATACGTCTCCTAACAAGTTTATTATTGCATGGGGAAAGTCTTCATTTTGCACAGATGTCAGACGCCACACCCCCCACTGCCATTCCATGTCTGATGGGCTAATCTTCGGCTTGACACGAGCACAATACTATGACATTTCCATCAAGTTTAATGCCAGTGAAAGCAAAATAACTTACTTTGATATGCTTTGTTTTATAAATCTGTACATTTTCACAAAAGCTCCAATTAGTTTCATTTTGATAATTTTAAATCCCAAATCCAACATTGTATTTGATTAAAGGTGAAGTGTATAATTTTTTTATGTTTAAGGAACATTCCTGGTTAAATACAGGTTAAGCTCAATCGACAGCATTTGTGGCATAATGTTGATTACTATAAAAAAATTATTTCTACTCGTCTTTCCAAAATACCAAGGTCACAGTGAGGCACGTACAATGGAAGTGAATGGGGTCCAATGAGTTTAAACACAGAAATGTGAAGCTTAATTTTATAAAAGCACTTACATTAGTTATTACATTTTTCGGATTGTCCCCATTCACTTTCATTGTAAGCGCCTCAATGTAACCCATATTTTTGATTTTTTTTTTTTACAGGAAAGAAGGGGCAAGTCAAAATAATTTTTTGCGGTAATCAATATTTTGCCACAGATGCTGTCAATTGAGTTTAACTTGTATTAAACCCGGAATATTCCTTTAAAATACCTATCTCAGTTATGAGATGCAGAGACAATATGCAGAGTCATTTCTAAATTGCGTTTTCTAAGCCATGAAATGTCCTGGAAATTAATAAAATCTAAAGGTCATGGACATTTCTATATTAATTATACATCATCTTTATTTTTCTATAATATATTTTTCTAAAATATACATGTTATAGTGATTTTTGAGTGACACTTTTATTATGATTATTATTATCTTAATAGTTTATGATTCATTCTTTTTAATGAAGGATTAATTTGGCAAACCAAGAATAAGACACTTCACCTTTAATGTACGACCCATTTAGACTTTTAGAAAATTTAGAGTTTTTATTTATTTATTTGATGGTAAGTTCCATCAGATGCCAAGAAGAAACATACATTATATGATACTGAGAAACAGTGATGGGCACATTTTCAGCTAGAAACACACCTCTATGTTGTCATTTCCTCTCCCCTTCTTTATTTACAACAGTTTACACACCATAAGTCACAATGTCACCATATGTCTCTATTTGTATTGACAACCACGGTTGGGTCTGATCCATCAAAGAGGGTCTATTCTGAAACGTACTGATCATGTTAGCATGTTTTATTCAAATCAAGAAGTGCATTGCACATTGTCTCTCTGTTGCCTTGGTTATATTGTTTGTTTCAGCACTCTGTTGTTTTTCTTACCTGGAGGCATATCGTTATGGAGAACGAGAGAAGCACTTCTTGAAGCCTCTTTTGGTCTTGCTGCGTCTCTTTTTTTCAGATCACAGTACAGCTAACTAGACTAGCAATAAGAAACAGCAGAGTTTCATATATTTATTTGCGTGTTTTGCCTCAAAGCAAAATGGCAGCTCCTCATCTTTGTTGAAGGCCAGTCTCGAAGCCTAGACATACGCCTCCTCCCCTTATCTGAACCCATGTCTCTTCTTTCTTTCCTCTCTCCCCTTTCATTTTTCAATACACCCCCTAGCACGGAGGATCGGGGGGTTTTGCTTCCAGCGTTTTGCTTGCCTTCAGCTTTTTCATGCTGGAGGAGCCTCAAAAGTGTCGCTGTGAGAACAGGGGTTTTTTTTGTTTGTGTTTTTTTGGCCTTTTGCCGTTTTAGACAGAAACTGTGAAGATTTGGTGAAAGAGAGGAGGAATGGGATCATGCCGCAGGCCAGACTCGAGTGTGTCATGAGCATATTCGCCAAACTCTGGACCACAGCTTTGGAAAGGACTGTTTTGTTATACAGATAACACTTTTTAAGGCAACATAAAATTATTTAACAAATTCAGTTCTTTTTCCTATTGAATCTGGATGTTGGAGCGGGGTATATCATCCCTTTTTTTAATAACCGGTGGCTTTAAGTTTGACACAGCCGAAGGCACTTTCATAATGAATAAATTCCTGCCACTTTCTTTGTAAACCAGTTGGTGAGTGGGAAAGAAACCGACACACAAACAAACCATGATTTTCTCTTCCTAGTTAGAGGAATGTAGTTTTTATAATTATAACTATGAGGGAGGGGATATTCTCATTCTACAGGGAATTTTATTGGATCAAACTTTTATACAGTCATCAATATTTTTTTTCTCAGAAAAGAGACATTTTTTAAGGGCTTATCTGCTTAGTTAATTTTGTTAACTTACATGAGCGCTCTAGCAAATAGGACTAAAGCCATAAAGCTTTATTTTTGGTTTAATTGCTTTACAAAACATAGTTAAAATGTAGATAAATAATAACTTAAAGAACTTAAAGAGGGCCTGGGTAGCTCAGCATGTATTGACACTGATTAGCACCCCAGGAGTCGCGAGGTCGAATCCAGGGTGTGCTGAGTGACTCCAGCCAGGTCTCCTAAGCAACCAAATTGGCCCGGTTGCTAGGGAGTGTAGAGTCACATGGGGTAACCTCCTCGTGGTCACTATAATGTGGTTCTCGCTCTCGTGGGGCACGTGGTGTGTTGTGCTTGGATGAATGCACTCAACAAGCCAAGTGATAAGATACAATGATTGATGATCTCAGTCGCGGAGGCAACTGGGATTCGTCCTCTGCCACCCGGATTGAGGCGAGTCACTACACCACCATGAGGACTTGGAGCGCATTGGAAATTCTAAATTGGGGTGAAAAAGGGGAGAAAAAAAAATATTTAAAGGAAAGAAAAATTAAGTTTTTAAAGAATCGATTTTAGCATTGTAATCTGTTTAATATCTAAACGCTCTCTAAGGTGCTTTTAGATCAGTTAAGGCTTCACATCATTTACTTTAACTGTATAGATTATATCTGATTCATCATGTTAAAACCAATCAACAACATCAAAGGAATATTCTGGGTTCAACACAAGTTAAACTCAATCGAAAGCATTTGTTGCATAATATTGATTACCACAAATTTTTTATTCGACTTGCCCCTGCTTTTCTTTAAAAATGCTGAATTCTGGGTTAAAGTGAGGCACTTACAATAGAAGTGGAAAAAATGCCAATCCGATAATGTTAAAAGACTCACTATTTCAAATGTTTAGCCACAAGACGTGAACAATATGCATGTTAACATGATTTCAGTGTAATAAAATTGCATACTAAACTTTGTAAATTTAAAGCTAATTTTGAAACTTCTTTGCCATGGTGATGTGATTTAATATTTCTGCCTTTAAACCCTCCAAAAAGTGTCCCCATTCACTTCCATTATAAGTGCCTCACTGTAACCTTGATTTTTGCTTTTAAAAGAAAATGAGGGATGAGTCGATATCATTTTTGTGGTAATCAATATTATGCCACAAATGCTGTCGATTGAGCTTCACTTGTGTTGAACCCAGAATATTCCTCAAACAAATTTTCAGTGCTCCATTGATAAACTGTACATACTGTATTCAAGTGCAAGTAGAACATAAACACTTTTTGGATATTTCCTCTGAACACTTGTTTTCTTGGCTTGTGACATAGGCTCATTATCAAGCATGCTTCACCTTGTTAATAATTTCTTGTAGGTGATAGACCCTCCAAACTGCCACTCACTCACAGATAAAGTCCTGCATCGGATTTTCATCTTATCAAAGACTCAGAATGGTGTTAGAATTAGGATCAGAATTCGTGTTCCTATTTTCTCATGTCCTTGACTTCAACCAGCATCCTTAATTGAACTGCTGCACTCTGCATCAACCTGGGTGGTTATTAAGGTGCTTCTCTGGGGCGAGTCATTCCGGTGGGCTGGATTGCAGATAAGGATCAATAGAGATGGAGAGCAGTGCTGGCAGGCTCACTGGCTTTGCCTCTGTCTCTTGCCTGACCTTTGTAAAAGATTACAGACTACAAGCATTTCTCTGCCACCTCCTGTCTCTCTTTCTCACCAACAGACAGGTAGGCAGTTAAGAGGAAATGGCATTTAGACAAAATGAGTACTTTCAAAAGACGTGTTTAGGCACCTACACATCTACATGAAAATGTAGGGTTGTCACATTTCCAAAATTTCAGTAGTCGAGAACAAGTTCACCATATTTTTATACCAATTTCCATAGCACATTAAAATTATATTTTACATTTGTAATTGATTTTTTTTTTGTAGTTTTCGCAATAAGCTCACACCAATTTTGTTTCTGCAACTGGCTTGACCATACATTTTCATACTTTGTCTGTGTGGCCGATGACCTTTATAATGCCAATTGGCCATATGTTAATTGGTTTATTGGCCTGATTAATCGATATTGGTCTTGGATCACTTGTATGACTTGATTCCCAGACACTAGTACTTATTGCATCTGTAATAAAAGCAAAATGGCTCATAATGTGACATAGGTCTAGATAGGATTACCTCCTATATATTATTTATAGTAGTGTGAAATTGTCACATTGCTGTACATTTTGAATTTGATGAAGTCAGGGAGAATTTCTTGTCGGTATTCACAGTACCCAACTGAACAAATGTATTCGCAAGTGAGCAGCAGGTTTTGTGATTGAGGTCAGTCATTAAACAATGATTATGTGGAGCTACAGAACTTGGGATTACAGATGGCGGAACTGTGTTCCCCTTTCACTCCTCATTAAATAAACGAATATGAATGCAAGTCAGCACTCTAGCTGCCGGCGGCGAGAGGAGATCAACGCTGACACCAAACAGTGCCTGTGCTTCCCAAACCTTCCTTTTAACACTTATAGAGTCACTGCATTGTGTCCGTGCACGGCCTCCTTACCTCACATTACTTCAAATAGACATGCCCTCAGGGCGCGTTCACCGTAGCTGTCAGGGTCAGGTGAAAGTTCATTGTACCAGATCACTGACATGCAGCAGTCACACTGGGCGTTTTTGCGTGTCAGCCTGGTCTCTCCAGGGCATTCATGTGTGTGCATGCAATGTGCACAACTTCCCTTCTGATTAGCATAACCCTGACTTAATTAGCATGTAAACGTTGCCTTGAATTAGCAGCAACCTTCTTCATTATGTTATTTAGTTTGTATTTGTGAAAGGAGGGGCAGGGGACAATTATTTGGACCAATTGTTTTTAGCAGCATGAGTGTCAAAAAATTTGTCAATTGAAAATAATCTACATACCCATCAGTATCAGATATTAATGTTTTTCTAAGCAATTAAGGTTCAATATTTGGTCCCTGGCATTTATATTTAGAGGTATTGTTTTTACATTTCATGACGATTTTTTTTTTAATCATATAAAAACAGTGTGTCATCGATTTGATGTACTTTAATTGAAATAGCTCTAAATCAAAACAAAAGTTTCCAAAAAGTCTACCATCAGAGCAGATTTGGATTTAATCGCTGTTTCGAAATTCTTGGAAGTGTTTTCTACACATTCAAAGTTTTCAGAGCTACTGGTCACTAAACCCTAAGCCGATTTTATCAAATGTTAGATAACAGATAAAATAACAGGAATTTGCTCTGGGGCATTTTTGTCACCATATTTGATTTATCTGGGGCATTTTGTTCACTTTCAATGACATTTTCTGTCTGCATTGGTTAATTTCATACCCTAGTACTTAAATATTTGTTTTTATTCTGACAGATTTACATCACTACAGAAACAGGAAAACACACATAACAACAACAATAAACGTAAACGCAGAGGAAATTGTAAAACACTGTTTAGAACATAAGTCATTCTAATGAACTCCATTTAACTTTATGTCCATACTTTTCCTGCACATCACAGCTCTAGCACTCACTACAATGAACTTTATAATGAGGCCGTAAATGAAACACAAGCCGTTCTTGCTGTTAGTGTTTTTTGCATGTGCATGGCCACAGTCGTGTGAGTGTCAGGGTATGGAGAGGTGAGGACTCCCTCTGCATTCTATGCCCGGCAGTGCTTACTCCGAGCTGGGGAACAGAGGACGTGCAGCCCCCCCCCATCTTCCCCTCCCGGCATGGCTGGCTCTGTCACTGCCTGCTAGCGTGAGATGACTTTACCTGCGGGCTGAGCTTTTGGAAAATCGCCCGCTCGCTCTCTCATTCTCTCTCTCACTCACTTTCATCCTCATTCCCTCGTGGAAAGAAATTGAATTAAGCATCTAGATGTTTGGAGCTTCATTTGCTCTATAGAGCTCTTCGGGGCAGTTAGGAATGAATGTAAAATACACGGCATACAAATATTTGAAAATGATTATTCGAGTAAGGCAATGTGATACACAGTAATACTTATTTGGGAGCATGTTATTCAGAGACATCCACAATATATACATGTCTTTTTCACATTTGCATTGCGTTGAAATGAATTCTTAAAGCATTCGTGCTGTTAATATTGATTGGATGTTTTTGCTCATTCAGATGCAGCAACAGGAACTTGCCCAGATGAGGCAACGGGAAGCCAACCTCACAGCCCTTGCCGCCATTGGACCCCGCAAGAAACGCAAACTTGACTCCCCCGGGGCCTCATCAGGAGCAGAGGTAAGATGGGACTTTCATGTACATGGATGGATGTGGCAAACATTATTACTGAAGGGGGAGGCATGTCAGTTTCATAGTTCTTTAGTCACCCCCATATTTAGGAGATAATTTTACATTTTCATAGACCAATATCTTGATGTGTCCCATATAGTTAATACTGTGTCATAAACAGTACTGTGTCAAAGGCTTAGGGACATGATTTGCAGAAACATTTGTCTTATAATGGTTATTTTATATCCCCTGCTTTAGTGTGTCAGTAGGAAATAAACATTTTAGATTTCCAAACATTATTTTTGCAAAAATAATAGAATTGCAGTAGAACAAGTGATGCACTGATATGATTTTTAAATAAAAAAAAATTTTTGTGTGTGTTTTATACCCTTTTTTCCCCAATTTGGCATGCCCAATTCAAACTGCTTACTAGATCCTCGTAGTGGCATGGTTACTCACCTCAGTGAGGACAAGTCTCAGTTGCCTCTGCTTTTGAGACGTCAATGTGTGCGTTTTATCTCGTGGCTCGCTGTGCATGACACAGAGGAGACTCACAGCATGTGGAGGCTCATGCTATTCTCCGCGGCCCATGCACAACTTACCACGTGCCCCATTGAGAGCGAGAACCACTAATTGCGAACCCGAGGAGGTTACCCCATGTAACCCTACCCTCCCTAGCAACCAGGACATTTTCATTGCTTCGGAGACCTGGCTAGAGTGACTCAGCACACCCTGGATTCGAACTCGCGACTCCAGGGGTGGTTGTCAGCGTCAATCCTCGCTGAGCTACCCAGGCCCCAATATGAAAAATTTTGCTGATACGGTACCGAGACTGAACAATTGGCCCATACCAATGTTTTGCCACCTACCTTATTTGATCATCAGATCACTGTTTTACAAAGGACTTTTTTTTTTTTTTTTTAAATTACTAAGAGATATAAAAGCTTTTGCTCTGTTCTAACAATAAATAATTTCCATTGAAAATGGATTGCATCTGTTGAACACATGACAGTCCAACATTTTTAAGAGAGCCACAATGTTTGGAATTTTGGAATTCAGTTCAAAATAAGAATTAAAAAAAATAATTTTACAATGTGTTTTGATAAATAATTATAAACAAGCCATCGGTTTTTCGTATCAGCATTTTCATTCTTAAAACCGATTTGCCAATGGTTTTAATTTGTTCAATAATTGGCTTATAAATATCGGTGCATCCCTACTTGCAACACATGGTTTCCCCCCACAAAGCCCTGATCTCAATATCATTAAGTCTGTCTGTCTGGATTTCATGGAGAGACAGAAGCTATCGAGACTAAATAGATGGAACTGTGGCAAGTTATCCAAAAACCTTGAAAAACTGTTCACAAGTCTACCTTGGAGGATTTGTGCTGTTTTAAAGGCATTGGGTGGTCACAACAAGTTAATAGATAAAAAATATTCATGGAATTATTTTTGGAAACATCCCCACTATACAACATATTTCAAAGAAGTTTCAACAAAACTTTTGCACAGTGCTGTAGGACTTCTGCCCTGACTAGTGATCCACCGCTATGAAATTTTCTGATTGCATAGCATTCACAATTAATATATAAATATTAAATGTACATTAAATATATAGATATTAAATGTACTCAAAATTGTTACAGAAATAGTTCACCCAAAACTTATGTTTGATATTATTGATGTAGTCACCATATATGATTTTTCCGATGTGCAGGAGTTGATCAATAGCCGCATTTTCACTATCGGGACAAATGAGAGCGTGCCAGGACCAGTTTTGTTCCCACTGTAACTTCCGCGGCTTTGTCGTGCCTCATCTGGTCTTTCTCAGGGTCAGTGGCCTTTGGCCCGCCGAATTCCCTTGGGCCATACAAGACCAACCAGAGATTGAGGCGGGTTCAATGTCAGAGGTGGAGTTTCGCCAAACTTTCCAGGTTTTATTTCCCAGGAAAATAAATAAATGCTGGCACAATACAAATTAATTAAAATGCTTAATGGACTGAGTGGTGCCCAAAGACATGACTTTCCATGGTTTGGTGAACTGTCATAGACAGTGTGCCGGGACATCGTCCTGCTGTTAGTGGAGAGAACACTTGGGACACCATGGCAGTTACAGTGGGTTAGTTGTCAAAGCTAACTTATCTTGCTGTTTACATTCAATATAAACTTGATATTCTAGATTGCATGATACCTCAGCTTGAGCTTCCCTCTTGCTTGTGAAATTTTTGGGGTGTGTGACATTGGTACTGCAGCGGCATATTAACGGAAGGTTTTTGGGCAACACTGTGGGGCTATTGAACCAATGGTGGGAACGCAGAACGATTTTGGGCTTGCGGCTCAATGTCCGAGGCTATTGGCCCCAGATGGCCAGTTGATAGCCCTGGCTCACACTGGCCCAATAGTGGAAAAGCGGCTAATGTTTTGAATTGAAAGTGAATAATGACTCAAATTTGATCTGTTTATCAAACAAAGATGGCCTCATAAGACGCTTGCATCAACTACTTGGTTCTGTGGTGGACCTTGACTTGCCAGGTCACTATTAATTTTCATTATGCAGGGCATATAATGGTATTAGAGTGAGAATTTAAAAAAAAAAAAAAAGAAAAATTAACAAGTTCATCATTTGTCGGCAAGGCTGGCAGTAGATTTTATAACCAACACTAAGACTGTATCAATGTAAGTCTAAAATGGCAAAATATTGTGATGTGTAGAACTGTGAAAAAATGAATGAGTAGAACTGTACGAAGGTTAATTTGTGTTATAGCCCATTAAAAAAGGACTTATAAAGAAATACTTTTTTTCATTAGCACAAACTTTGGAGAAGTATAATCAAATGTCTTAAAGGGATAGAAAATACAATTCTGAAAATCATTCACTAACCCTATGTACTTGTGTAACACGTGCATGCCAATGGAAATCGCTTCATTGCACACAAGGAGCTCTAAAATACGATTGCACAATTGCAGCCACAGGGATTGTACGGCGAGTTCGGCTGAAACTGCAAAAACTTAATCCAGGAGCAGGAGAGAGAGAGAGAGATGCGCCTTTTCCATCGAATTTTTGTTTGAAGCACGAGAGTGATCTGCTCTGACATTGCGAGAGGAAATTTAAGTTTAAAGCGGTTTAATGATAGTGCTATATTAATCTACTGTATATAATGCTGAATATTATGTATAATAATTCTTTGGGGGAATATAATTCTAATGTCAAATGTTATGTCTTATTTGATATTGTCAGTAAATTATTATAAACTGGATATTCATTCACTTCCATTAAATATTAATTTTTCAAAATAATGTGATCAGAGAAAATATTTTAGATAAATATTAAATGTAGGTATTCAGTGACCATGTGTAAGCAGAATATGTATCATAATTCCCTATTTTAGCTAATAGTTCCATTTGGTGTCACCATCGCCCTGTTCTGGGTGATTTTTAGTCACTTTTGAGAAAAATACTTTTAGATTAATTTGAAAGGTAAATCTTTAAATCTTCAAAGTAATAATAATAATAAAAAAGCCTTCTTAACTTAAAAAGTTAATCGTAGCTTTTCTTGATTTAGACTTAAAGAATCATGAACTGAATCACAAGTTCAGTATCATGAACCGAACCGAATAGTGAGATGAGTGAATCGTTACATTTTTTCCATAAAATGAAGACAACTGGCAACTGAGTCTGTTAGGTTTGGAACAAATGAGGGTGAGTAAACTATGACAGAATTAGAATTTTTTGGCGAATTATCACTTTTAAAGCCTATGCTGCTTGCAAATGTATAGCTTTACAAACAAAAACATCCCAACCAATCACATGCTCCGTAGTTCTTTGCTTTAGTGAAGCTATTTTGCATGTGCTAATTTAGTAAATCAAGCATGTGTCATTTCAGTTCTACGTAAATACTGAGATTTCACACGCTGTTGCCTGTGGTGTATTATCAATAAGAAATTTGTTAGACAGTACCGCACATTGTGATCATTACTACTATCAACATTAGCAGTAGGAGCTGTATTCTAATGACCCACCACATAGCTTAGATCTTCACTTTACTTGCATTGCTGCAATCTGCTGCTGTAGAGGGCACTAAATGTTCCGTTATGGAGAGCATAAATAACCCAATAAAAGCATTATTTCTGCTCTATGAATGCACTGCTGACCTCTTTCACTATAGATTACCTTCATCTGCCCACATAGCCCATTACCAAAACAGATCAGCAAACACAAGCAAACCTTCTTTGCTCTGCCAGCCCCTATTTGGCATCACAGGTAGGATAGTTTTGCATCTCACATGCCCCTAACTAAGGCAAGGATATGTCTTCGCTCTTGTTTTTCAATCCATCATTTCTGTCTTTCACATTCAACTCAACATTGCCTCTGGCGGTCCCCCCTCCCAACACGTGCGCACAAACTCTCTCACACTCCCCCTTGAAATGGAGCAAAGTGAATGTGACTTTTCTAAAGGGGTCGGTCCTCGCCCAGGGGGCTGTGGCTGGGCTTGCTCTGAAGGGTCCAGTCAGAGATTTAATCTCCACAGCAATGTGCCTGAAGGACAGCATGGCCTGAAGCGGGAGGCAACCATGTCACAATGGCTCCACTCATTCTTTCCCCACCCCCGCATCCTGACAGCAAAATACCTCATTTTTGCACCCCATTCGCTTCAAAATAAAAGCATCATGTGGTGTCATGCTGCAGATAGATACAAAGATCCACAGAAAACTTTGTCGGGGACATTGCGGTAAAGTCCTCTCTCAGCGTTTGTTTGCAGCGTTTGAGGAAAGGCCACTGTTTCAGCTTGCCCTTTGTCTGGCCTCAGAGCCCTCAAGGCGGTTTGTTTTTAAATGCTAGTTTGTTTGTCTCTGGGTTGATGAAGCGTTTAGGCCAGAGGGCAACCCTCTAGGGTGGCCCGGGGGTAGATTAGTCACAAGGGCAGGTGATGAGGTTTCTGAAGGGTGAGTTTTGAGGGCACGCTGTAATAAAGGCCGGTGAGTTCCTGTGGGCCTGCATACCAGACTGAGCCTGAGGGCGGATCACACATGAGGGTTCAGAGTTGAGCTGTCCTAACATAGCCAGCCCACATTAACATGTTCATCCCAGTCCAGGGGATAAGGGGGTTGAAGAGAACAGCGCTTCAAGAAGAGATGCTGAAACAAAGCATATTTAGAGAAGGTGGCAATGTGGAACCATGTGGAAAAAGAGAAAGAAATTATGTTATTCTATTATATCTGGTACAAATCTTGTCCTGTATTATTCTTTAAAGATCAAAATAATTTCTGGTGTGGCCTATCCAAGAGCATTTGGTTGGTGTGCATGCATTCCTTAAGTGTAACATGTTGCCTTAACGTGCACTCAGCACAGATCAAGAAAAGTGAGTATTATGAAAAGGTAAAATGGAGAAGGAAAGAAAGAAAAAATGTATATGGATAGGTGGATGGATATACGGTTGCCCTTCCCTACAGCCGAATTAACAGGCATCACATGGAAAACAATCTCAGCCCGGCTATGAAAGAGAGGAGCGGGCCATTAAAAGCAGCCTGAAGGGATGGACTGGACCCAATATCACTAAAGCAAGCTCTCACTCACTGAAGTGAGGGCTCGCTCACAGGCAAAGAACCGTGCAGAGTTCTATAGCCACAATTAAAATCTCCCCCTTTGCCAGATCGACCAGAGGGCAAAGAC